>CM065120.1:1657500-2195000 GCA_033026305.1 Cirrhinus molitorella
TGGGCAATAAGTGTTGCAGTAAAGATTTGTTAGCATCATTTCTCATTAGCAGCAGCATCCACATGTGTTTTTCTTTTGCAGTGACGACGGGATGTAATTGCACGCAGGCACATACAGGCTGTTCCAGCGTTCACTTCCTGTTGTCGATTTAACTAGGATTGGTGCTGCGGTTTAACGCTCCATTGATTGTGAGCACTGTAAATCCTGCTAAACACTTACCGACAGCACTCTGTATGTCACCGCAGTCCTGATGGATCTTAGTCACACCGGATACATGTGCTGCGAGTGTGTGTTCACTTATAATGAGTCACCCTGGCATTGATGTCATAATATTTTTATGTACTCAGTTTTATATTAATTAACTGCAATGCTATGCATGCAAATTGGATTTTGTACCCAGAAATGTCCCAAAATCTGCCTTTGAGGATTATTTGATTTATTTTTATTATGAAAATGCTAAATGTTTTCTGTTATAAAATGTGGGTTATAAAACTGTCTGTATATAAAACTAATAGAAGTCTATGCAGTGTCCTCATTTGAATAACTAAGTGTGTGTGTTTTGTGTATATAGCCACTCAAAAGTTTGGGATCAGTATGATTTTTTTTTTTTTTTAAGACTACTTATATGCTCATCAAGTCTGCATTTACTTGATCAAAAAAATAAATAAAAATAACTAACTAAATAAATAAATAAATAACTAAATATATATATATATATATATATATATATATATATATATAAAATTTTTATTTATTTTTTTTATGTATATGTCGGTAAAATAAATATAAAAAAATAGTGAAGAAATATAATATTGTTAAATATTATGACAGATTAAAATAATTGTGTTCTATATTAATATATTTTAAAATATCATTTATTCTTGTGATGCAAAGATGCATTTTTATCAGCCATTATTTCAGTTTTCAGTGTTTTTCACGAAAAAAAAATATTTCTAACATGCCGATTAACTACTGTTATTATCAATGTTGGAAACAGTAATATTTTTTTGGAAGCTGTGATTCATTTTTCAGGATTCTTGATGAATAAAAGGTTAAATAGAACAGCATTTATTTCAAATATAAATCTTCTAACAAATTAAGTCTTTGCTATCACCTTTTATCAATTTAACCTATCCTTGGTGAATAAAAGTATACATTTCATTCAAAAAATGAAAGAATAAAAATTTACAACCTCAAACTATATTGTTACAAAATATTTATATTTTAAATAAACAGTTTTTTTCAACTTTTTTATTTGTTAAAGAATCCTATAATAATAATAATAATAATAATAATAATAATAATAATAATAATAATAATAATTTAACAGATTAATTTAACAAAATATTAAACAGCACAAATGTTTTCAACATTAATGAAAAATCAGCACATTAGAATGATTTCCTAAGGACAATTCTTTGTATCACATGAATAAATTACATTTTAAATTATATTCACATAGATTATAATTATTTTATTTTATAGTTATTTTAAACTCAAATAATATTTGACAATATTGCATTTTTTTCTGTATTTTTGATCAAACAAATACAGCCTTGATGAGCATAAGAAACTTGTGTGTATTTATTTATTTATTTTATGTCAGTAAAATAAATATACAAAATACAGAAAAAAAAATAATATTGTTAAATATTATGCCAGATTAAAATAATGGTGTTCTATATTAATATATTTTAAAATATAATTCATTATAAATAAATATTTTTGACGAGCACAAGAAACTTATTGTTGTAAAAGCAAGAAGACTCTTGAGATGGTGTCAAATTGTGGACCAGTCAAGTTCTTCCACACTGACTCAATCAATCATTTCATTTTTAACCTTGCCTTAAACACAGAGAAATTGTCATGTTAGAATAGAAAAGGGTCCTGTCCAAACTGTTGCTATAAAATTAGAAGCACACAATTCCATAGAATATCATTATATGCTTTAACATTAAGATTTGTACTCATGGATATTGCTAAAGTAGGTAAACCTGTTCATTGGAAGGGGGTGAGCGAATACTTTTGGCAATATCCTCCTGAGACCCCCCGAAAAAAATGTTGTGAATTTAGTATTTTTTTTCATGTTGTTACACTGTTTAGAGCATAAGGAAAAAATTAAAAAATTGCACTTTTGAAAAATTACATCTTATTCATATTTTATTCAGTGTCTTCTGTAGAGGACACTAGGTCTAAGTTTTTCTAAAAATATAATGGTATAAATAGACATCAAAAAGGAAAAACAATGGAAGTTTTTTTTTTTAAATCACCAACCAATTTTTGGTTTTCAGGATTTTTTATACCAGACTTTGTGTAAGGATGATTCTCACCTATGTTGTAAAATACATTAAAAAAAATTATTTGATATGCCATTTTTTTATTGCAGCATGTGTGTAAAAAATTCCATAAACTGGTTTTCCCCTTAAATACAGTATATCTATACATGTATCTAATTTGAATATTAATGTGTTGCTGTTGGGCCAACATGTTGAAAAATAATTGTCATAATGGGAGTATTAATTGGTCAGATTTTTGTAGTAATATCTAATATTTCATAAGAATTTTGATATATATACATATTTTCCTATTCAATTGTTATGTCTCACAAAATGCATAATAAACATGCTTTTAGTCCTGGTGTCCTCTACAGTGGACATGTATGAAATGATGTCCTGTTTCATAACAGAAAGTTACATTTGGATTTGAAAACTCATAACATTTTCCTGTTGCTTTATGATAAACAATTAGAAAATGATTCAGATTAAAATGCAAGTTACAAAATTTAATCATTTTCCTTAAGGATGTACAATTTTTCACTAAATTAATTTGAGACATTTTTAAAGACCAAGGAGAGGGTGTGATCATGGTCAAACTTCCAAACATTTGGTATCTTTGAAAAGCCCTGAATGTACTCTGTACAGGACATCAAGGCTTACAACTATTCACTAAAATATAATGTCCACTACAGAGGCAAAAACTCCATAGCCGGGTCCCAGGAGGATATAATGTATGAATTATTATTTATTAATCATATATTTTATTATCATAAAGTTTGATTTAAGAAAAACAATAAGGCACTTGTTCTGTGGTGATTATATCCAGTCTGCTGTGTGTCATGTCTTGCAAACCCCCTTCAATGTGACTGGTTTTCATTATGTGCAACATGACATCTCATGTGTTATTGCGTAAATTATGTTTGCATGCTCTCTGATGGACTTTCCCGGATAACATATCCCATCATGCACTGTTCTGTTTTCCCGTGACCTCGGCTGGGCCGCACGTATACGTGTTCTCACTGCCAGATGTGTGATGTTTTATATTTTTTGTAATATGAGCACAGTTTGTTCAGGAAGCCGTGATGGTGCTTGGTGTAATACGCAGTCGTCGGTTCCTCCTCCTCCTGTCTCCTCGCAGCATCCAAACGCTCCTTCAGTCTTGGCCATTGACGTATAAGACTTAATGTTTCTGTTATGTGAGATTATGCAACTCTATGAGCTGCAGATGTTTCGAATGTGAGCCGGGATCATGACAGTCAAGTGCGGTTGTGCTTTGCCCTGTAACCTGACCGTAAAAAATAATCACTCCAAGGCCCATCATGCTCAATTTGCCTCATAAAAGCTGTCGGTCCCTCCAGAAAACACGTGGACGCTGCGGACGCGTTGTGCATCACGTAGACGTCATGCTGGTGCAGGTACAGCGTGCTGGTGGACGTTGCTCAATCGCACATTCACGTCTTATTTTCAGACGAGCATCACACCAGACAGTCATTTACAGGATCTCCGCCTCATGCAGCGTGAGAGCTTTCTGACTTCATTTTGTGGTTTCTGTATCTGTCAGTCAGTCGCACACATAGACTTAAAGGTAAATGTTTCATTTCTCTTGGCATATGGCTTTGATAGAGGATGATTTATAGCATGAACCACTTGCTTAATCACACAAAATTACAGCTCGTTTGAAATCGGCACGAAATAAAAATCAAGTGAGTTGAGGAACAAAACTTTAACTTTTTGAGTTCAATAAGTCTTTAGAGTGATGTTATCTAGGCTGGATTGTGATGGTTTGGAAGCAAAAGTTAAAATGACTTTAAAATGAAAAAACAAATCAGTAATTTGCATTATGATTTTATAGTTATGTAATAGTTGTTTTAAATATAAACTACCATTTTTTTGTATAATTGTTTCAAAGATGAGATGTGTGTGTGTATATATATATATATATATATATATATATATAATTAATAATATAATAACAATAAATAAATAAATATATATATATATATATATAATTAATAATATAATAACAATAAATAAATATATATATATATATATATATATATATATATATATATATAATTAATAATATAATAACAATAAATAAATAAATATATATATATATATATATATATATATATAACAAAAATAAAAACAAACAAACAAAACACTTTTACAGTATATACATAGAAACATGTTACATGCAAGTAGTGTCTGCTTTAAAGTTTCAAATGACTTTTGTGAAAATAAAATGTCAAAATAGCATTAAAACCCCTTTTTTTATTCTTGACACACCTATTAAACATAAACAATAATTATGCTTATTTATTTACTTATTTTATTTTGCATGCTAAGATGGTTTTATCTAAAATGGCATGCTCTGTAAAGTAAACAAAAAAAAATCTGCTTAAAATAATTTGTTACCCTGCTGCCTTAAAATGAAGTTCAGTCAACTCAGACAAGTTTATTCAAGTTGAAATGTGCTAAATGACAACTTAGATTTTCAAGTTGACTAAACAAAAAAATTGTTTGTTAAATTTAACAGCTGTATTTGTGTGTGTGTGTGTGTGTGTGTGTGTGTGTGTGTGTGTATATATATTATTTACCATTGGTGTCAATTATTACATATATATACACACACACATACTGCAAAAAAAGCTTTTCTTACTTTGATTTTTTGCCTTTTTTCCAGCTAAAATTATCTAAAAATTCTTAAATCAAGAAAGACTTTCTAGACGAGTAAAAATGATGGTCTTGTTTTCAGAAAAAAAAAAAAAGATATTAAAATGCAGTGAAAAAAACTCACTTAATTTTGACTTGTGTTTTTCTGAATAATTTTTACTTGTCTAGAAAAGACTATATATATATATATATATATATATATATATACACACACTTTTTTTTTTGATCAAGTAAATGCAGCTTTGATGAGCATATAAGTATTCTTAAAAAAAAAAAAAAAAAAAAAAAAAAAATCATACTGATCCCAAACTTTTGAGTGGCTATATATAGACAGCGATATATAGAAGTGTGTGTGTGTGTGTGTGTGTGTGTGTATGTATGTCAGTAAAATAAATATAAAAAAATACAGAAAAAAAATATAATATTTAACAATATTATATTTTTTTTCTGTATTTTTTTATATTTATTTTACTGACATACATACACACACACACAGATTAAAATAATGGTGTTCTATATTAATATATTTTAAAATATAATTCATTTTTCAGGATTCTTGATGAATAAAAGGAAGAATAGAACAGCATTTATTCCAAATATAAATCTTTTCTAACAAATTAAGTCTTTGCTATCACTTTTTATCAATTTAACCAATCCTTGGTGAATAAAAGTATACATTTCTTAAAAAAAAAATGAAACAACAACAACAACAAAAAACAATTTGTTGAGTCAACTTAAAATAATTTGTTACCCTGATGCCTTAAAATTAAGTTCAGTCAACTCAAATAAGTTTATTCAAGTTGAAATGTTAAGTTGTACTAAGTGACAACTTAGATATTTGAGTTGACTAAACTAAAAAAAAAAATGTTTGTTAAACTTAACAGCTGTGTTTGTTACTCGACTGCCTCAACATTTTAAGTTGAATCAACTCAAATATCCAAGTTGTCACTCAGCAAAACGTAACATTTCAAGTTGACTAAACTTCTGAGTTGACTGAACTTAAAATTTTAAAGTTCTCTCAACAAATTGTTTTTTACAGTGTGCATTGCATTCAAGTTGTACATTTTTATTTATATTAATATGCAAAAATAGGTTTATTAAAACCTAAAACTCTATTTTTGTCCTATTTAAAGCCACAGCTTTATTTTTTTCCCCTAAATGCACATTTTTGTAAAGATGCAAATTAATATCTTTGTCTTCTTACGTCGTGTCTTGCTGTCATTTTTCAGCATCTGAAGCTAAACTCGTGTCCCGGCACGGTTGAAAACAAAGTATTTTGTTTTCGCACGATACGCACTGTTCCTAATTAACGGAGACAAATTGAATTTTAGCCTTATTAGTGCATACTGTGTTCTTCCAGTAGCTGTCAGGATTGTTTTGGTAATATTTGGCACACTAGAAATGAGCAGCAGTATTGTGTTTGGAGAGCAGTGTGTTTTTCTGTTCTGTTCGTTTTTCCTTATGATGAATTCATGAAGATGAACAGCAGCTGATGCCAGAGATTCCTGAAGATCCTCAGCTGATAACCTTGGATTCTTTACCATTGGTGTCATTTATTATATAAAGCTAAAGTGTGTAATTTCTGTAAAACAAACGCTTTTTCCCCCCAAAAGTGGTTTCCTGAAAACGTTCTCCTGTCTATCTTTGGTCAGACAAACAGATGCTGGCCTAAACTTACATGGAGTCAAAAATGACTTGCATTTCTTTTGAACTATTGCATTTTTTTTATATGTCAATCAGCCTTACTGAATGGGTTTTCAATGACCAGATGGGGCTAGATTTCCAATTTCAAAGACGTCAACTATGGTTTTGTAGCCAGGCCAACCGAACTCAATCTGTGATTAACATTAAAAGAATAGCTTAACCAGAAATGAAAATGTGCTGCCCCTCAAGCCATCCAAGATGTAGATGAGTTTCTTCATCAGATTTGGAAAAATGTGTCATTGCATCACTTGTTCACCAGTGTGAATGGGTGCCGTCAGAATGAGAATCCAGACAGCTGATAAAAACATCACAATAATCCACACCACTCCATTCCATCAGTTATAAAAAACTAAAGCTCATAATCCATAATAACGTTTCCTAACATATTTGTTTAGAGCTGGTTTGTCTTGTAAACAGTGCTTGATCTGTGCAGATTTCTCTCCTGATTCATACCAGACCACTTTTTCACTGGAGGAAGCATGATTATGGATTAAGGACATTTATGTGAGTAAAAAGCATCTTGTTTCAAATCTTGATTTGTTTTTTTGTTTCTTTTGTCTCAAGATGTTAACTGATGGACTGGAGTGATGTTGTTTTTCTTTGGATTACTGCAGTGAAGAAACAAACTTTCCATCTTAGATGGCCTGAGGATGACCACATTTTCAGCACATTTTCATTTTTGTGGGTGACCTATTCCTTTAAGTCTTAAAAGTTTAGGTTAATTATATATATGGAAAAGTAAGAACTAGAGTTGGGGTACTCGAACTCGAGTCTGGCCTCGAGTACAATTTTTAGCAGACTTTTAGACTCTGACTTGTCACAGCCTCGGATGTATTTTTACTCGGACTTGACTCGGATTTGAGACTTTCGGTAGAGTCCAACCGAGTCCAGGGACAGTTGATGGAAATGTAATTTTCTCTATGCATTATTTCGAATGTGATGTTCAGTATTCGCATGTTTTTAAGTCTTTAGATGCGCAACGAATGAGAATGTTTTACTTACATTAGTTTAGTATGACTTTTTGCTATTGTTTTGATTTCAATTATGTCTATATGTATGTGTGTGTGTGTGTGTGTGTGTATATATATATATATATATATATATATATATATATATATATATATATATATATATATATATATATATATATAATTTATTTAATTTTTTTTTTTTTTTTTTGTAATTACAAAGAAAAATATTTTTCTAACATCTTTTCAGCAATAGTTTTTATGAGTCCAAAACTACCTTGGGTGTGCATTATTTTCTAACAATTCAGTGGCCCATTATAAATAGACCAATTTTAAATAGACGCAAATACAAGTTTATATGTTGTATTTAACTAAACAATATAAAGTCTGTCAGTTCTGAGGGGGAAAAAAAAAGAATTATGGGACATAAACTCAATTTTAAGTTTAAGTTTGTGGAATTTAAACTCGATGTAAAAAATAATTTTAAGCTGAGGAGAAAAGAGAAAATTATGCGTTGATTTTTCTTATCAAAAAATTGTAAGATATAATCTTGGAACTGCGAAAATAAATTCAAAATTTTGAAATATAAACTTACATTTACCTTCTTTTGATTCTTTTGCATCTACTTGCAAAGTGTCATTTCTGCCACCATTTAGACTCCTCCCACAAAATCATTATCATTGTTTGCAAACACCGAATTGGTCTGTTATTCCTTGCGTAACAAACGTTATATCTATAAATGCATTAAAAATAAAACAGTTGTGAGTTGGCTGGCTGCAGCTATGGAAAGAATGTCATTCAAGAAAAAAATGTAAAATGCCATCTGTCTACAGTCTAACCATGCATCGTATAAAATCTAAAACACACTCAGTCACAATCAGAGATATGAAGTGCATTTTCTGCTCTTTAGGTCTCATTCACCAAGCTACTCATCACCCCAGCCCCATCCTTCACTGTAAAAAAAAATAAAAAAAATTGTTGTTAACTTAATTAGTCACCAGGCTGCCTTAAAATTTTAAGTTCAGTCAACTCAAAGAAGTTTAGTCTTATTTAAGTTGACTCAGCAAATTGTGTTTTATTTTTTACAGTGTTGAATTTAAACATTCACTATATAACAACAAATAAAGTCAAGTCCTGCCCTGTAATTTTTCACATTCTAAAAGCTGTTTCATTCTGAAATATGTCACAATACATAAATCAAGTCAGCCATCACTTCTGTTACATGACTTTAAGTTTGCTAAGAAGAGCAGGAGATGCTGTGATATCAAAAAAATCTAAATTACAAGATGCAATAGAGGTTTGCTTTTGTTACATTTAAATTGACATTGTGTTTTTCTAGTTGCAAAGGTTAAAACAATGTTAAGATACTAACAAACAGTAAAGTTTCGTTGGACTTGGACTTGAGTCCGACTCGGCCCATTTTTGACTTGGACTCGCACTTAGGTGGACTCGAACCCAACACTAGTAAGAACTCATAAAATGATAAATGTGCATCTTGAGTGAAATCTAAATTGCTTTGGATAGAAGCATGTGCCAAATGCAAAGGTGTACATATTCTTGTCTGATTTGATTGTATTGCCTGTATTGGTTGGGGCAACTACTTTAAACATTTGTGGCCCTGGATCACAAAACCAGTCATAAGTCACTGGGTTATATTTGTGGCAATTGTATGGGTCAAAATGATAGATATTTCTTTTATGCCAAAAATCATTAGGATATTAACTAAAGATCATGTTCCATTAAGATATTTTGTACATTTCCTACCATAAATATATCAAAACTTGATAAGTATGATATTTTTGATAAGTAATATGCATTGCTAAAAACTAATTTGGACGACTTTAAAGGCGATTTTCTCAATATTTTTATTTTTTTGCACCCCCAGGTTACAGATTTTCAAATAGTTGTGTCTCGGCCAAATATTATCCTATCCTAACAAACCATACATCAATGGAAAGCTTTTTTATTCAACATTTAGATGATATATACAGCAGTGTGCAAAAGTTTTAGGCCACTAGAATTTTCACCAAGAAAAAAAAATGTTTTTTGGACAACACACATTACGCAAGTCCCGCCGCAGGCCTCTTTACATATTAACAAAAACACATTTAATAAATGTGACCCTGGACCACAAAACCAGCCATAAGTGTCTCTTTTTTTTTTTTTTAATTGAGATTTACAGTACTGTGCAAAAGTTATAGGCCACTAGTACTAAGTCAGCTATTTCCAACTTTTGCTGTAGTGTGTCAGTAGGAAATATCAGTTTACATTTCCATATATTCATTTTGCCATTATTTGTAATAATCCAGTGAGATTTTTGTTTGCACAAGGAGTCTGACAACAGCCAGTGCTCCACACAGAGATCTGATCTCATCATCATCACCATCATCAGACTAAATCCAGAAGAACTGTAGCAATGTCTCCAAGATGCTTCAAGAAACCTGCAAAGCCAACTGAAAAACTATGCGCAACTGCACCTACACTCTTAAAAATAAAGGTGCTTTAAAAGGTTTTTCAAGCGATGCCATAGAAGAACCATTTTTGGTTCCACAAATAACCATTCAGTCAAAGATTCTTTAAAGAACCATCTCTTTCTTACCTTTTTATAATCTGAAGAACCTTCTTTCGCCACAAAGAACCTTTGTGAAACAGAAAGGTTCTTCAAATGTTTATGGTTCTTTATGGAACTATGTAGACAAAAAAGGTTCTTCTGTGGCATTTTTAAGAGTGTAGGGCAAAAGCTACTTTACATTGAAAAAGATGGTCACACCAAATGTTGATTTCATTTAGTTAATAAATTGACAAATAAAATCTAATTTATGGCATTATTTTTGACAGCATCCTCATTTTACTTTTTTTTTGTGTTTTTTTTTTTTTTTTTTTTTTTACACAAGTGCCTAAAACCTTGTATTGTAGCTTTGCAGGTAGCTTTCTTAAAGCATCTTTGAGACGTTGCCACAGTTTTTCTGAATTTAGTCTGTCTCAGTTTGTTCTGTTTCTTCATGTCATTCCAGACTGATGATGATGATGATGATGATGATGATGAGATCAGATCTCTGTGTGGAGCACTGGCTGTTGTCAGACTCCTTGTGCAAACAAAAATCTCACTGGATTATTACAATTAATGGCAAAATGAATATTTGGAAATGTAAACTGATATTTCCTACTGACACACTACAGCAAAAATAGAAATAGCTGACTTAAAATCATTTTTGTTGGTGAAAATACTAGTGACCTATAAAAATTGCACAGTACTGTAAATCTCAATTTTAAAAAATGACACTTATGGCTGGTTTTGTGGTCCAGGGTCACATTTATTAAATGTGTTTTTTGTTAATATGTAAAGAGGCCTGCGGCGGGACTTGCGTAATGTGTCTTGTCTCTGTACAGATGTCATCAGGCTAGACTTTGCTCTAAAGGGACAAATATTTATCTGTGCCCATCACAAGTGTCTAGTGAGCCCCAGGTGGTGTGCACCTGTCCTCCAGACCACATTCCTGCCCTCCCGCAGCATCCGATGACGTCAGTCCCGTGCGACCACCCCTCGGGAAAACTAGCGTTTGGTTTCCTGGATCGCTGGGATGTTTGTCTCCAGGCAACACTGACATACACAATCCTTACATTTCTGACATTCACACAAAACTACTGAAAATAAAGTAATAAGCCAGCCGAGACGGAGCGCTACAGTGATTTTATTGTGGTTAAGGGGGTCATAAAGCAGATGTTTACCACCCTTTACTGTAGTAAAATCAGTAGGTCGTCCTACCAATATTTAATTGTTTATACAATATAGAATTATTAAGTTGGCTTTTTTTTTTTTTTTTACTTTTTATTATTTTCTGACTGTATCTCCTCCCTAGAGTTTTAACTCTACAAACGTCAAACGCATCTCAGATCTTCACTGTTCTGACTCCAGTTGCTATATCTTTTCTAGCTGATTGGACTTACGATTGTCCTAAAAATAACAATTAAAACTGAGGAAAATCCCATAGATTTACATTGAGGGAATGTTCAAATGAGCCAAGACTATTCAAACTCACAGTGACAAAACTCCCACAATCCCTCAATAAAGCTTCCCTTCTATGAACTATTCAAAGTAACTTGCTAAGCATGCTAGTGTAGCGGTTGTTCCTCTGCGTTGTGTATTTTTATTTATTTGAGGAATAAAACACAGAACTGGAGTTCTTCACGGGTGCTTTATTGTAGTGCCTGTGCAGTAACACATAAACATTCAGGCACTATTATCAGCATACTTGCTCTGCATTGCCTCTCTCCTTCATAGACAGCACCGGAAAGAGCAAGCGCATAATTCACAAAATAGTACATTATAATATATAATACATTATATTGTACATTATAATATAGTATAATAAAATATAAACAATAATATATAACAATGATAATACTAATAAGTGAAATGTATAAGCATTTTTACATTCATACCGAATTACAGTGTTTCTTACATTTCAATTGACATACCTGTGCAGTAACACATAAACATTCAGGCACTATTATCAGCATACTTGCTCTGCATTGCCTGTTAACCACAAAATATATGTTAAGTACACCAGGTAATGAATCATAAAACACATAACATTTCACTTACATATAGCATATAGTATATATATATATATTAATTATATTTATAAAATAGAACATCTCTCTTTAAATACATATATACGTCTCTTTATATTATTATTGACCGCGATGTTAGCCGCATAGCCGCTAACACCTCTTTCGCACGTGGAGCACGCACGCATGCGCAGCGCCGCCATTTCACACGTTCCTATTCACCCGATTACTCTCGAATAAACTTCGTTTAACACATTTATAACACATAGAAACACTTTAACATAACATCAGATATAATACTTCCTTACATTTGATCATTGAAACAAGAAATAAACACTTATAAAACATGGTAGAACATGAAATGAACGGAGCTCATTAAATCGTACCTCTCTCCGCACCGGAAAGAGGACGAGCCTAGATTGCGCAGCGATTTATCTCTCAATTTACGTATGACGTCAGATGACATGCATACTGCGATTACCTTTAATAAGAGTGCACAACCTTCTTTCAAAATAAAATACCCCGTAAACAAAATAATTACAAAATAAAATAATACCATAAATAAATAAAATGAATAATCTGGTGTAACAACATAACCCTGCTACACTAGAAACAAGATAGTAACTTGCTAATCATGCTAACAACATGGTAGTAACATGCTAATAATGCTAGTAACTTGCAAATCATGTTAACAACATGCTAGAAACATGCTAGCAACTTGCTAATCATGTTAGAAATATGGTAGTAACATGTTAATTACGCTAGAATCATGCTAGTAACTTGCTAATCATGTAAGAAAACGCTAGCAACTTGCTGATCATACTAGAAACATGTTAGTAACATGGTAATGCTAGAATCATGCTAGTAACATGCTACTAACTTTCTAATCATGCTAGAAACATGCTACTAACATGGTAATTATAATAGAACCATGTTAGTGACATGCTAGCAACTTGCTAATCATGTTAACAACATGCTAGTAACTTGCTAATCATGTTAGAAACATGCTATCAAATGCTGGAAACAAGCTAGTAACATGATAATCATGCTAGAATCATGTTAGCAACATGCTAGTAACTTGTTAGTCATGCTAGAAACATGCTAGCAACTTGCTAATCATGTAAGAATCATACTAGCATCATGCTAGTAACTTGTATATAGAATATATACATGGTATATAGAATATACCATATATATAGAATGTATATAGAATATATATATATATATGGTAGAAACAGACTGAAAACTATCAAACTTTTAGAACTTTTAAGCTATCAAATGATGATTAGAATGTGATAGAGTAAAATGACAACAAAAAAAAGTGCACCATTGGGCCCACCGGTGACAGTTAAGGTGTTAATTGTTCATATAGTACTGTAGTGTGTAATTAAATACAAAAAAAAAAAAAAAATATATATATATATATATATATATATATTAAATGCATTATTTCATTGCATTTAAAATAATACAGTTAAATTATACAAAATTACTGCTGAAAGATGCTAATGAACAAATATTCTTCCAGTAATGTTAATAGAATGTTTTTAAGTAATTTAAAGTATTAAAATTAATTTTCAAGTAATTTGGTCTTTAATAACATTATATACTTAGTTTAAGGAACAGTTGAGTTTAATGACATTTAAAAGTAACATTGTTTGCAAATTAATGTTGTCTTTACCATTTCACATAACCAAGAAAAAAATGTTTAAACATTTTAAAATAGAATATAGAAATAATGTTTTGGAAAAGTTAGCCAAACATTCTTAGAAAAAATATTTGACAATGTTTGCACAATATTTGAGATTGGATGGATATGATATTCACTTCTAGTTCATCGGCTTGAATGTGAATGATATTTTAGTAATGCGTTTAATTTAAGTAATGGCTCTGAATGTGGATCATCCAATCAGATGTGAACTAATGTGAGTTGTTCAGTTGCCATGGATGGATTCGAGGTTGGTGGGCGACTCATGTTTGCACTGAACACAGCTGTGTGACTCCAGGAGAAGACAAATGGAGGCCTAATGTCAACAGGCCATTATACGCGCACACAAATATATCATGAGAGAGACTCGGCTCATATTTATACGAGTATATGAGGATCCGTCTGATGTGCTCGTGTGTAAAGTCTCACTTGAGTGCAAATTATGAATTGCAAACTCTTGCAATTTGATTAAATACCAAGTAGTGACTCATTTCTGTCTCTCTTCATTCCTCCTGAGGAATTTTAGTTGCTGAGCTGTTAAAAAGCAATGCGTTTTTCCACATAACTAATTCTCTAGACCTAGGATGGATAAATGTGTTGCATAAGCCTTATTATAATATTGCATACTTTTATTTTTGAATTGCACATGTTAAAATGCAAACGCACAATATAAGAGCACACGTTTGACGGGAAATCGGTATTGCTGAGCTCATCGCTTTGCAGAAACTTCATCCAATAAAACAATTTACGACTTGTGCTGATGTGCAGCTGGCTGCACCATCACTAATGGCTTTTAAATGTGCTCCTTCTGGGCTCACCGAGAGAAATACACGAGAACAGACCGTGATTTATGGCTCCGCTTACCTTTCACCTCAACTGCAGCGCTGCTCAACATTCTCCCTCCGCTCACGGGAGCGCGATGTGGCGAACTCCACGCTACTGTGTGTGATTTTTATTGTGATCTTTGGCACAGTCGCATGCACGGTCTTTCTCACAGGTGCCAGTGGAGATAAAGCATGCAACGCTTCTGATTTATTGAGACAAACAGATCATATCTAATAAATGTGTGTTTGAGATCGCTGCAATGGGCTTTTTTTCTCATGCCCACCCATGCAGAATTTGCCCATCGTACTTTTTATTAATCGCAACTGTTGCGGAGCATGACCTCATCACCATTTAGGTTACTCTCAGGACTCTTCTTTCTCTAAAAGTTAAGACAAAAAGTTGCTTCAGAACATCAATACACAATGTTATTGATGCATGTTTTTCATCGAAAATGCTGTAGTTGGAGGTTCCTCTGACGTTTTTTTAAATGTTACTAGTTTCAGAACGTCCAGAGAACATTCAAAAGTAACATTCCCATAACTTTTGCAAAATGACTAAATGGAATGTTCATTAACATTAGCATAATCGCTTAAACAACTGTGAGCATTCAGAAATAACATTTAGCAGTTACTGTTAATGGAAATGTTTGCAAAATGTCTTTTAAAATATAGTCTTGTTAGCTGGGATTCTCTGGTATGAACAAATGTTGTTTGCATTTAAGCAAAAATTCAATTAATATCTTAACGTTAGCACAAAAATATTTATCGTTTATGAAACATTGCTTTGAAATGAAGAATTGTTTTGAATGTTTCTACTTTTTAGAATGTTCAGAGAACATTCAAAAGTAACATTTCCATAATGTTTGCAAAATTATAAAATAGAATGTTCTCTTATACAATTGTACAAGAGAACCGAGAAAAAAATAAAATAAAATAAATAAATAAGAAACTGGACATTTTAACTTTAGAAAACATTAAAAACAAACATTTAATAACTTAATGGTATGTTCAAAAGAGAACATTTCAAAAGTAACATTTCCATAATGTTTGCAAAATGATAAAATGTAATGTTTCTTTAACATAAAGCATAGCCATTAAAAAAAAAAAAAAGAAAGATTGTTCAGATATAACATTTAACAGTTAACGTTAATGGAAAGTTAGCAAAATGTTCTTAAAACATATTATTTATTATTATATTATATTCTTATTTTCTATTAATGTCTTCAAAATGTTAGCACAAAAACATTTATTTATAATTTATGAAACATTGTTTTGAAATGAAGAATTTTAATTTAGCACTTTTTACTACTTTTTAGAACATTCAAAAGTAACATTCCCATTACTTTTGCAAAATTATAAAATGGAATGTTTATTTAATGCAAAAGCATAACCATTTAAGAAAAACAAAAAACAAAAACAATGAATGTTCAGAAATAACATTTAGCAGTTAACATTAATGGACATATTTGCAGAATAGTATGAACAAATGTTGTTTCCATTTAAGCAAAAATTCAAATAATATCTTAATGTTAGCACAAAATCATTTATAGTTTATGAAACATTGCTTTGAAATGAAGCATTGTTCTGAATGTTTCTGCTTTTTAGAATGTTCAAAAAACATTCAGAAGAAACATTCCCACAACATTTGCAAAAGTATAAAATGGAATGTTCAGAGAACATTCAAAAGTAACATTTAATTTCATAACATTTGCAAAATTATGAAATGGAATGTTTCTCTAACATAAAAGCATAACCATTTAAAAGATGATGAATGTCCAAAAATAACATATGGAAAGTTAGCAGAATGTTCTTAAAACATATATTATATTATATTATATTATATTATATTATATTATATTATATTATATTATATTATATTATATTATATTATAATACTGTCTTTGAAACTGTAGCACAAAAACATTCAGGAAACTTTTTTTTTTTTTTTTTTTTTAATGAAACATTTTAATCTAGCACTTTTTAAATGTTACTACTTTTTAGAACTTTCAAAAGTAACATTCCCATAATGTTTGCAAAATAATAAAATAGAATGTTCTCATAATAAATGTTTTTGTGTCTTAATGGAAATGTTAGCAAGACGTTCTTGGAGTGTGTTTTTGTCAGCTGGGCTGTGTTTCTAAAGATTTGAGATGTGTAATCGTGATTCACGAGCATCAAGGTTCACCGACAGATGACGCCCATTTTACACCAATGAGATGCAAACGACGCATGAAATACCTCAACGTTTACACTGCTTCAGTAAAGGCCAGTGCGAGAGCACAAAGAGCTTTGGAGGAGTGCCGATGAACGTGCCGATAGCGTCGCGCAGGGCTGCACAGGATAAGCAAACACCTACTATAAGCGTTAGGCCTTTATTGTTAAGCCCCTCTTCGCCTGTCAGATTCACTGTTCTTTCCTCAATCTTTTGGGGGAATGTCATGTTCCCGTGGCAGAGATGAGAGTTCAGGTTCTTATCACGACTGAGACCAAAGGTTCAAACGCTCAGTTTACAGCAGTGATCTGAACCAGAGTTTAAAGTGGTTAGCCTGATGCCCGTGTTAGTGATTATCTATATATAGTGTCATCTGAGGTCTCTTTGATGCCCACCTATCGTCCATAATCTTTTGTCATGACCTTGCTAATTGCCTGAATCCTTGTTAGATGTACACAGGCCACCAAACAGCCAATCTCGCTTATCGCTCTGATTCCAGTGGTCATGTTCTTAAACAATGGGTACTCTTTGGTCTCAACTGTTGAAAACAACAGCATGTGTTGTTTTTGGTGGCATAGGCTCTAGCGAGGATTACGCATTACAAGTAACGCAAGTTACGTAATAATATTATTTTTTTCAATGCAAAAAATGTTTTTCTTATTTTTTGTCTTGTTTCCAGCCAAAATATCAAAAAATTCTTAAATCAAGAAGGATTTTCTAGACAAGTAAAAAGTAAAAAGTATTGTTAAAAAAAAAAAGTCAAAATTAAGTGAGTTTTTGCTTAAAACAAGCAAAATAATCTGCAAATGGGGAAAGCAAAAAAATCTTGTTTCAAGCAGAAAACTATAGTATTTTGCTTACCCTATTGGCAGATTATTTTGCTTGTTTCAAGCAAACGAGACCATAATTTTTACTTCTAGAAAATCTTTCTTGATTTAAGAATTTTTAGATAATATGGCTGGAAACAAGACAAAAAAAAAAAAAAAAAAAAAAAAATCCATATAAGAAAAGCATTTTTTGCAGTTTAGTAAAGTAACACATTACTTTTTCATTTACAAAAAAAAAAAAAAAAAAAATCTGTTACTTTTTGTTCCCTTTATGTATATAATCCAATTTTATTAACCAATAACCTGTTGATCCAGTTCAACCATACTAATAAGCAAAACTTACTTTAGATGAATTAACATTTGTGCTTCATTTTTCTCATTGCTGAAAAATGTTGAACTTCCTTTTTTTACAATTCTACTGTAGCTTTAGGCTTATTAATTTCACTTTTTGGTGTGAAAGGGCCTTTACATTTGCTGAACATCAAACTTTTTATATTAAAAACAAACAAGCAAGACTTAAAAAGCAATGCAAAAGTAACGCAAAAGTAATGTAACACATTAATATATGTGAAAATATATATGTGTGATGCGATCTGGGAACTGGGAAAACCCGTCAGCGCTGGGACATTTTCAGGAAAATAGGTCGAATGTCTTTTTTTTTTTTTTTTTTTTAGTCAAAATTAGGTTTTCATTAAATTATTATTCTATAACATCTTGTTTATCAACTCTGAAAATATCTTGGCAAAATGTACTTGTTTAGTGCAGTAAAATTGTGATTTATTGCAGCAAGCAGAAATGACTGCGGAGGTGCTTTCTCTAACACAACAAAAACAGTTAACCTATCAAAATAAAGCACGTAACATATTTAATAAAGGTTTATCAATGCACATTTCCCACCAGTCCTGTGTAAACCATGGCACACAAAGTTGTATTTATTTATTTATTTATTTATATAATAATGTGAAATGGCAGAGCGCAAGAGATCAACGCAGTCAGAAGAAGCTCTGACTTGTCTCAATCTGCTCAATCCTGTGATGTCAGTGCCCTAAACAATGTTACAATGGACTAATTCACATCCAGAGATGAAGGATCGGATGATGAAGTTATTAAAGAGGAGGAGTCAGATGACAGTCTGTTATATAAACAGTGCTGCGCTTGCGTTTCTACATGTAAACTACATCTACAAGGTACATTATTTGTGCTATTTGAACATACAAGGGGTGATCAAAAGTTTGGAGATTATACCCATGATAAACAACGCAAAACTGACGTTAGACATTAGCATAGCGCTCCTGACAGCTCTCCTTAAACCTGTAAAGTGAAAGTAAAACACGTCTCACTTTAAACCCGTTTTTCTCAAAATTCCATTCCTGAAAATCTTAGCTATCAGCCAACTTCAGATAGACATAACTTTTGTTACATTCAAGCTATGGACAAAATAAAAATAGTTTTAGAAAGGGCTTGAACCCAGCTTTTTCTATCAAAACATAAAAAAGGTAAAATTTCACCATGTGTTGGGTTTTCCCAGATCGTATCATATATATATATATATATATATATATATATATATATTTCTTACCCAGTTGGCAAATAGTTTGCTCTTGTTTTATGCTCGCTAAATCAGATTTAGATTTATGCTTAAGAACAAGATAAAACAAAAACTTCTAAATGTATTCATGTTGCCTAAAATAATTGAAATTTTACCACAGAGACTAAGTTTACTAATGTTTACAAAGTATGCTGCGAGCTATTGAAGCATAATTCTTCTTCTAGGCCGCAGATGAAACCCAATGACCTGTGATGTTTCTGATGCTGCTGGAGTCTCTCTGCTGCTGCTTCTGCAGCGAATCCGTCAGTAAATCCAGGTCAGCCGTGGGTTTGGCACAGGACCTCGTGTGTTTGGCTCAGGCCTTGACAGGCACGATACGCGGAGCCTTTGCTGAACCTTGCTGTTCAGTCCATGCAATGCATGCACATATCAGTTACCATCCATAATCTACCTTTCCAAAGCATCGACTTCATTTGGCGGGTTGCTTGTGTGTGTTTTTGTGACTGTGGGAAGCAGCTGACTGCATCTGATTGCACTGACCACATGTCTGTCCCATAAAATCCCATTTTATTAACCAATGACTAGGCTGCTGACCTTGCTGACCTTTGACCTTTGTTGATCCAATTCAGCTGTAGCAAAACTTACTTTAGATCAACATTTGGTCTTCATTTTTCTCATTGCTGAAGAGTGTTGAACTTCCTTTTCCTACAGTTCTACTGTACAGACGTCAATTTACTTTTTTTTTTCTTCAGCCTTAGGCTTATTAATTTTACTTTTTGGTGTGAAAGGGCTTTTACATTTGCTAAAAATTGAACTTTTTATATTAAAAACAAACAAGCCATGCCTAGATTTAAAAAGTAATGCAAAAGTAACACAAAAGTAAAAGTTTTTACTTTTTTAGGGAGTAACGCAATATTGTAATGCATTACTTTAAAAAAGTTACTTTCCCCAACACTGTTTATATGAAAACAGCTTAAAATGTATGTCTCTCAAAGCACAAAAATTATCATATCATCTAAAGCATTAGTCATTTGATAGCTGTTCTTTGTTTTACATTTAGCAGTGTGTCTGCTTAGTTTCAGGTTTAAATAAAACATTTGTCTAAAATTTTGAAGCATATTTTATTCTGCCAACATGAAATAGTCATCAAATGTATTTATATACAATATGCATTGTTGCAAAGCAGATATGCATGATGTTAATACTTAAAATATCTACATTTCCCCATGCATTATAGTTGCATTTATCAAATAAGAGCTGTGTGAAAGTATAGTTACATTTTGCACTAATACAAGCAATCAAGCCATTGAGTTTTGAGTATACTCTATGCATGCAATAAAGTTGGATATGCTTATATACAACTTTATGTAAAGAGCTGGGCCATAATATTGTTACATTTTGCTATAATATAAACAATCATCCAGTAGAGATGTGCTATAGCTTTCTGCAAGTATATGGCATGTGCGGGTGAAGATGCATGTATTATAAATCCAACTTTTTATACATTACTGGGTGGTAATATATACAATAATATATTGTTGATGACATAAAAAGTCAATATTAATGAGAAAAATAACACAGGCTGACATCTTATGAAAGATTTAAATGTGCACTAAAGAATCATTCACAATGAGACCAGAAACATGACATAGCATCAGTAGTTTTGTGATAACTTTTCAGTATTTTTTCAGACGCCAAATAAACTGAATTTTTATTTGATGTTGACTTAAAGCTTGTGTCTGTCCTCTTGGCATGACAAGACAACCTTCCTGCTGTGATGAATCTGCCTAGAAAGCATCTCAGATGGATTCAGCACATGCTGGAGGATGGAGAATCCATGAGACCGATTATAGAACCATCAAAAGTGTCATAAAATCTGAGAGATCTGGCCCAATAACGACAGAATAAGGGTGCAGATGTCAAAACCTGGTTCCCGAAAGTCCCTGGAAAGAACGGTTTGAACCCTTATGACCGGCTTTGAGATTTGAAATATTCCAGTTCCTCCTCATGGAAATCAACGTGACACATGTCAAGCAAAAGATCAGGCCATTTGAACAAACTCCCAACCATAAATTATCATAAGCAGCTAAGGGTAAGCGTGTTTGCATTGCATCTTCACAAAAATAGGTCAAATCTATAATGTTTCAGGTAATAAAACTGCATTTCTACTATTCTAATTTAAATGAATAGCCATTAAAATCATGTAAAAGCTTATTTTCCATGTACACGCAGAGCTGCTGGTAGTTAAACTGCCTCTATATTAATCATTCTGTAAGTTTATAGAAGGAAAATTGATGTCCCGTAGCCTGATGTGAATATATTCTAATGGAAGGTGATGTTTGACATACAAGTACACAAATGTCTCCAGATACAGTTATTCGAATATTAATTTCCCTTTTTCCTCACTTTTTTGTGGTTCTGTGTAAAATAAATCTGACTTATTCCCCTGACATAATTATAAATGGAATCCTCCTCCATTACCCAGACGAAACTATGAAATAGATTTACACCCGGAGCTTCAAAATGTAGGTTATAGAGTCCAATGTTGAAACCGATGAGATAATCCAGTTTGATTTGATCAAACAAGAACCTTGGCAATCATTTGAGAACTTTAATAAAGAGCAGATAACTTTGGATGAACGTTCCTAGAAGAACGTTTGTTCATAACATTGAGGGAACCTTGCCACAACGTTCTGAAAACGTTAGCTGGGTTAGTGCTGATTTAGTGGGCAGTGTTTTTTGAAAATTTTAACAAAAGTTAAGTGATAGTTCTATGACAATATGATGTGTTCTTGGTCCCACATTTGTGACCCTGGACCACAAAACCAGTCATAAGGGTCAATTTTATGAAATTGAGATTAATACATCATCTGAAAGCTGAATACATAAAGTTAGGACAATATTTGGCCGAGATACAACTATTTGAAAATAATATATAAATATAAAAATAATATATAAATAATGTAATAATGTAATCTGAGGGTGCAAAAAATTTCAACATTGAGAAAATCGCCTTTAAAGTTGTCCAAAAGGTTCTTAGCAATGCATATTACTAATCAGAATGTAAGTTTTGATATATTTATGGAAGAAAATTCACAAAATATCTTCATGTAACATAATCTTTGCTTTCTTTTACTTACTTAAAAGAAAAATCGATCATTTTCACCCATACAGTGTATTTTGGGCTATTGCTGCAAATATACTCATGCTATATAAGACTGGTTTTGTGGTCTTAGGGTCACATTTAGTGTTTGCTTTAGTTCAAGTTTTGTGATATAGTGGATGACAATAATGTTTCCTACGTCGGATAAAGTATGTTTGTTCAGTTGCGCGGGTCTGTTAAACTAGCAAAAGTGCTACTGCTCACAAATGTTATAACAAAACCGTGAGATGTTCATCAGAATGTGTCAAATCTCTACTGATTTCTATCAAGGAAACGTCAGAGTAACTTTAGTAATGTTTGTAGATGAACACTTACTGGACTGAAGCTGATTGCCTTTACTTGCTTCTCCAATAATCATTTTTTTCTCTAATCTGATCATCAGTATTTTTGAGGTTTGTTTCCTAAAGCTTTACTCTCACAGTTCCTCAGTGGAGGAATGATCTTCCCAAGCCTATTTCGAGTAACGTTTATTTGTTCAACTCTCAGTCATCAATTGATTGCACTGTTTGGATCATTTCAATCCCATCTAAGACATATTATTGAAGATATAGAGCAATAACTGATATATAACTTTATGTCACTATCTGCTGTAGTTTTATAAAAATCTCATTGATTTACATTACAAGCATCAGAATTTCTTCATATTAAAAATTGCATGTTTTTGCTCAGTTTGAGTCTCTCAATAAAACGGAGCTGTTTTTTACTCTATATTCTGACTATATCAGACTACATGAGCAATAAAAAAGCCAGATGGATTAAATACTCAAAAAACAAATTACAACTTTTTTTTTTTTTTTTTTTAGTTAGAGAATCAGAATCAGAAAGCGCTTTATAGCCAAGTATGCTTGCAAGGAATTTGTTTGTGGCATTAGCTTCCAGTACACAGAGACAACAACAACACAGACAATAAAAATAGAATGAGAATAAAAATACACACACATACATGCATATATATGTATGTGACCCTGGACCACAAAACCAGTGTCAATTTTTCAAAATTGAGATTTATACATCACCTGAATGCCGAGTAAATAGGCTTTTCATGGATGTATGGTTTGTTAGGATATGGCAATATTTGGCCGAGATGCAACGATTTGAAAATCTGGAATCTGAGGGCGCCAAAAAAATTTAAAATCGAAAGCCTTTAAAGCTGTCCAAATTAAGTTCTTAGCAATGCATATTACAAATCAAAAATTAAGTTTTGATATATTTACAGTAGGAAATTTGCAAAATATCTTCATGGAACGTGATCTTTACTTAATATCCTAATGATTTTTGGCATAAAATCGATAATTTTGACCCATGCAATGTATTTTTGGCTACAAATATACCCGTGCAACATAAGACTGGTTGTGTTGTCCAGGGTCACATATAATATAAATAAATGAAGAAATAAGTGGTATGTTCAGTTGTGGAATAGAATAGAATAGAATAGAATATAAAGAGATGCAGGGATGTATTAGGATGGAGGTGGTAACAAATAAATATAAGGTTATTGCACATATTTTTATTGCACAATTGTGTAAACATTTAGCTGTTCATAAGGTGGATTGCCTGGGGGGAAAAAACTGTTCTTATGCCTGGTTGTCCTGGTATTTGGGGCTCTGTAGCGCTGACCAGATGGCAAAAGTTCAGAGAGGGAATGGCTTGGATGTGAGGGATCCAGAGTGATTTTCTGAGCTCTTTTTCTCACCCTGGATGTATACAGATCTTGAAGAGTGGGCAAGGGAGCACCAATAATCCTCTCTGCAGTCCGAACCGTTCTGTTTGTATGTGTTTTATTGAGAAAAAAAGAAAAAAAAAAAAAAAAAAAAAGAGAGAAGATGATTATTTCATATGTAAGGCTTTGCAGGGATAAAATAATCCCAGATTGTGTTTTGGAGCCAATTGCATGTCACATTACGAAGATGAAATGCGTTGCAGACATGTTTCACGTCGACTCTAATGCAGATTTCAGTGTTTTTCTCCGGGTTTCTTCTGGTCTGTTTTCATTCGGAAGCGTTCAGGGTTCAGAGAGTTTAGCTCAGGAGGGTTTGTGGACTGAGTTTGACCCATTACAAAGGTTCAGTGGGGTAACGCTGGGACGGCGCACACACACTCCTCTCTCTTAGGGCTCAGAAATAATGTCCTCAGATGGTCCCTGATCCTACACTAGTAAACAGGACAGATTCAAACACCTGCCAGGCCGCTTTTGTTCTGCTCAAACTATCTCTGTGAACACGCTTACATTAAACCAGCAGAGCACATGCACTCGCCATTAGTTATGCAGTTCAGTCATGTTTACGCTCCTGCAAATTTAACTAGTTAGATAATTAAATTTAACTAATTTTCTAGATTTGTCATTTTTAAATTATGAATCTAGTAAACTTTAGCAGATTAGTGCTGAAGGTTTAAATGACAAACCGCTCAAAAATACAGTAAAAACAGCAATATTGCCAAATATTATTACAATTTGAAATACATATTTTGTATGTAAATATCTGTTAAAATGTAATTTATTCCTGTGATCAAAGCTGAATTTTCAGCATCGTTAGTAGTCTTCAGTGTCACATGATCCTACAGAAATCATTCTAATATGCTGATTTGCTTCTCATAAAACATTTCTGATTATTATCAATGGTGAAAACAGATGTGCTGTGTGGAAACTGTGATGCATTTTATTTTTCAGGATGAATCTGAAGTTCAAAAGAACAGCATTTATTTGAAATAGAAATGTTTTGGAACTTTGCTAACACTTCAGATCAATTTAATGCATCCTTACTGGATAAAAGTATTAATTTCTTTCAATCTGTCTACAGTATATAACATTATGATGTAAATATAATGTCATCGCCTCACTACACTGCAAAAAAATGCATCTCTTACTTAGATTTTTTGTCTTGTTTCCAGCCAAAATATCTAAAAAATCTTAAATCAAGGAGGATTTTCTAGACTAGTAAAAAAAACATTGTCTCATTTTCAGAAAAAAAATTGTTAAAATTAAGTGAGTTTTTGCTTGAAACAAGCTAAATAATCTGCCAATGGAGTAAGCAAAGTAATCTAGTTTTCTGCTTGAAATAAGATTATTTTGTTACCCCATTGGCAGATTATTTAGCTTTTTTTTTAAGCAAAAACTCACTTAATTCTGACTTGTTTTTTCTGAAAACAAGACAATCATTTCTACTTGTCTAGAAAATCCTTCCTGATTTAAGAATTTTTAGATATTTTGGCTGGAAATAAGACAAAAAATCTAAGTGAGAAGTGAGTGCATTTTTTTGTTTCAGTGTATGATAAGGCTGTACATTGCAAATACATTATTTTCTTACTTAGATTTTCTGTCTTGTTTCCAGCCAAAAACAACAACAACAAAATTATAATCAAGAAGGATTTTCCATACAAGTAAAAATTGTCTTCAGAAAAAAAGTCAAAATTAAGTAAAGTAAGCTAAAAAATCTCCCAATGGGGTAAGGAAAATAATTTTGTTTTCTGCTTGAAATAAGATTATTTTGCTTGTTTTAAGCAAAAACTCACTTTATTCTAACTTCTTTTTTTCTGAAAACAAGACAATAATTTTGTCTAGAAAATCCCTCCTGATTTAAGAATTTTTAGCTATTTTGGCTAAAACAAAAACAACAAAATCATAATCAAGAAGGATCTTTATTCCTTTAGAATCATCTTTATTTCAGAAAAAAATCAAAATTACGTAAAGTAAGCTAAATAATCTGCAAAATAATCTAGTTTTATGCTTGAAATAAGATTATTTTGCTTACCCCATTGGCAGATAATTTTGCTTGTTCTAAGCAAAAACTCACTTAATTTGAAAAACAAGACATACAAATCTAACTTAGAAAAGCATTTTTTTTTGCAGTGTGATATAGGCCTCAGGCAGTGTTATATAACGGAAAATGAACTTTATCATGTTTGTTTGGCCTTGTTTCTCTCTGCAATCACACAAATAGTGCTTCTCACATGAAATATGCGAGGGACTTGACACACAACGCAAACACAAGCAAATTACTGTGATATATAATTACTCTGTGATGTTATATTTTCTATAAACTGCCGGCAGTCGTTCATATAATACTCATAATTTAAGGATATTTAATATATGTCTGTGAAACACACACAGTATTTCAGGTTCCTGCCTGACTGGGTGGTCTGTCTGTATGGTTTATTAATGAGAAATGTTCCTGTATTCATATAAAACACACACAGGTCAGGCTATCGGCGCGATTACTGCTATCACAATGAAGACCAAATGTTGTAATGAAGCCATCATCAGATGCATATGTTTCTCCTCTTCAGCATGTGTGCATACACAGATCCTGATAAAGTGCTGCAGGGTTTGTTGCAAAAGGAGAAGAAACAGTGGCTTTAATGAAGAACAACACGAGGGCAATGTTTTGCACGGCGCTTTTACTTACTTTGGCTCCTTATGTTAAGCATTAGCATGATGAAGAGTGTAGAAAAGCAGCGATAAAAGCAGCTGTTATTTACAGGTAATCAGCGACCAGATCTTATAATATAGGACGCCAACATTTACTCAAACTCGAACCCGTATGACTTTCTTTCTTCAGGGGAATACAAAATAAGATGCTTAGCGAGATTTAATACACTGCTGTTTTCAATAGAACTCATGCACTATATTCTTCTTAAGTCACATGCTGATTTGTCTGAGAAACAGACCCATATTTAAGTCATTGTTACTTGAAGTCTTTGATGTCTTGCAGACACTGATGCAAGATGTGAGATCGACATTAAGCATAAAAATATTGCAATGCAAAATATGCTTTTATATTACATGATATGAAATTAGGCACTGAATAGATTGGTGTGGAAACATTTTTCTCATTATTAGTAAATTGTAAAGTAATTACAAAGAAATGTCAAGTAACAATGAATTAAGCATGAATGTTTTAACTAGAAAGACGGAAATAGTGTTTTCTTGTGAAACGGCACTAAAGCACAGACTGTTTTGTGCATGAACATGCTTTGCATACTTATCAATCACATATTTAGTATTACTCTTTTCATGGATTGGTTTTAAACAAAAGACAAAAAGGAGAAAAAAACAATAAGGTTGTTTCAAAAGTTTTCTTGTGTTTTCTGAATCAGTTGCAAAAAACAATCATGTATGCTTGCACCAAAAAAAAAAAAAAAAAAAAAAAAAAAAATTAATATATATATATATATACACATAAATAAATAAATACAGAAAAACTGTAAAATACTGCAAAATGTTATTATTTTTATATACTTTCCAGTATAATTTATTTCTGTGATGCAAAGCTGAATTTTCATCAGCTGTTACTCCAGTCTTAAGTGTCACTTGTTCCTTCAGAAATCATTCTAATATGCTGATTTATTAGAATCTAGATTTAATAATAAACATGATTTATTATTAGAATTATGTGTATTTTTTTTAGCATTCTTTGATGGATAAGTTAAAAAGAACAGCATTTATTCAAAATATCAATCTTTTCTAACAATGTGAATCTATGCTATCACTTTTTATTAATTTAACACATCCTTGATGAATAAAAGTATTAATTTCTTTCAAAAATAAAAATAAAAATGTACTGACACCAAACTTTTGAACAGTAGTGTATATTGTTAGAAAACCTTTCTATTTTAAATAAACGCTGTTCTTTTTTTAACCTTTTATTGATCAAAAAATTCCGAAAAAAGTATCACAGGTTCCAAAAAAAATAAAATATATGTGTATATATATATATATATATATATATATATATTGAGCAGGATGAAGGATGAACTTTAATTACAGATATAAATTAAATTTTAATGTATATTAATATAGAAAAACATTGATTTACATCATAATAATTTTTCACAATATTACTTTTTTCTGTATTTTTGATCAAGTGAAAACAGCCTTGATAAGCTTTAGAAACTACTTAAAAAACATTAAATGAGAGGATTTGTCCAAGCTTTTGACTGGTAGTGTACTTTATATATGTACAGCAATAATGGAACAAAAATACTGTGAGGAAAGAGTGATGATCGAAAAGAAAGAAAGGGGAGAAACTCTGCACCTGCATATAAACTCTCCAAACTTTACTACATATTTAATCAGGAGAGTTTAAATAATCCTGATTTAAGTGGAACTGTTGTGCTGTAATGGCTCTGTAAATGCAGTATTTGTTGTTGTTGTTGTTGTTGTTAGCTGCGCTGTGATGGAGAGAGCACTCTTATGACCTCCAGATGTGCGAGCGGCAGAGATCACGAGAGATGGTGGAGAGAATGAGTCAGACAGGCCCAGATAATGATGCAGTCCATCTACACATGTGTGAACACCATCCATGTTAACACTTCAGCACACCGGCCCTATAGTTGCTTATTTATTTGCTGTTGAGCAGCAAAGACTGAGATGAGCAGCTGCAGCGAAAACAGCTGGACTGTCACTAAAAGTGACACTTTTTGACCTTCTTTGCGAAAGAATCATTTAAACTGATTTCTAAACTACTTTGACTGACTCATTGAAAAGAACCGACTCAAAATAATAATTCACAGATTGGGTTTTAAGTTTTAGTCTGCAAAAGTGATATCTTTCCGATTAAATGTTTTAGAGAAAAGTGCAACTACAAAAATAAACACAACATATTAACTATAAAATAAACTATGCACTATAGAAATGCTTTGTTGACTTTTTAGATACTATTCATTATTATGACTGTTTCAGGTCTGGAAATGTATTTAAAATTTCCTATTTTGGCAATGTTTTCCACAAAATAAGCAACGTTTACAACTCATAGCTTTGGTAAATGCTTTTTATGTCACATTTTATTGTGCACACAGCTTCAGGTTCTAGAATTTGAGTTTTATAGGTTATATTTAAAGCGTATTATTATTATTATTATTATTATTATTATTATTATTATTATTATTATGCTTTAAAGCTTTTAAAAACATAAAACATAAATCGTACCCACCACAACCTTTTAAACTCTATTTTATTAATTTTATTTTTATCTATTTTATTGATTTGAATTTATTTTGTTACTTTAGTTCATTTTAGGTAAACATTCTAGAATGTTTGTTTATTTATTTATTTATTTATTTATTTATTTTATTTATTTTTAAAAAAAAAATTATAACCAAGAAGGATTTTCTAGACAATTAAAAATTCTTGTTTTCAGAAAAAATAAATCAAAATTAAGTAAGCTAAATAATCTGCCAATGGGGTAAACAAAATAATCTTGTTTTCTGCTTGAAATAAGATTATTTTTCTTACCCCATTGGCAGATTATTTTGCTTGTTCTAAGCAAAAACTCACTTAAATTTGAGAAACAAGACACGAAAAGCTAAGCAAGAAAAGCATTTTTTGCTGTGTAATATAGCCCTCAGGCAGTGTTATATAACGGAAAATGAACTTTATCATGTTTGTTTGGCCTTGTTTCTCTCTGCAGTCACACAAATAGTGCTTCTCACATGAAATATGTGAGGGACTTGATGCATAACACAAACACACTGCAAAAAATGCTCTTCTTACTTAGATTTTTTTTGTCTAGTTTCCAGCCAAAATAGCTGAAAATTCTTAAATCAAGAAGGATTTTCTAGATAAGCAAAAATTATTGTCTTGTTTTTAGAAAAATTAGTTAAAATTAAGAGAGTTTTTGTTTGAAACAAGCAAAATAGTCTGCCAATGGGGTAAGATAAATAATCTAGTTTTCTGCTTGAAATAAGATTATTTTACTTACCCCCATTGGCAGATTATTTTGATTGTTTTAAGCAAAAACCCACTTAATTATTATTATTATTATTATTATTTATTTTATTTTTTTTCTGAAAACAAGACAAGTTTTGGTTGTCTAGAAAATCCTTTCTGATTTAAGAATGTTTAGATATTTTGGCTGGAAACAAGACCAAAAATCTAAGTAAGAAAAGCATTTTTTGCAGTGCACAAGCAAATTACTGTGATATATAATTACTCTGTGATGTTATATTTTCTATAAACTCCCGGCAGTCGTTCATATAATACTCATAATTTTTTTTTCTGACTCCCCACAACCTTTTGAACTCTAGTGTATCTTTGTATTTTATTTCTTTGTATGTTATTGCTTTAAAGCTAAGCTTATCCTAAATAACGCGATAATTATCCAAAAGAAATTCTGTTCAACAGTTTGTTTAACTTTTTGGTAACACTTTTTTCAAGAGTAGTTTACGTGAGCATGTGTATGTTTTTCTCATTGTATATACAGAAAGCATGATCTATTTTCACATATAATAAACATTTGTGTTAGAAAGTCATCAGAACTTTGATGCTTTGTAAATGGTGAATGTAAATGTAAACAGCTGACAATCACTCTAGTGATATCAAACAAACGATCTTCACATAATGTTCAGCCGAGCGTCTGTAGATGGGCCTGATGTAGAGATACTGCAGTAATTCATCCGTTCTCTGAGCTGACAGACTGCTGTCATATCAGACAGGTGGATGTTCTCAGAGACGGTCACACATCCTTCCTTTAGCCTGAAGTGAAGTGCAGATAATTCCTCCATTGTGCTCTCGTTCAGGAGGCCGGAGCGGGAGGTGGAGTGGTGCGTTTTACACCTCCGTCTGTCCCGACGGAGAACACAATGTGGTGTTGTTCTTGGATCCATCTTCTCTAGATTTGGAAGGTCTAATCAAAAAAGAATTTCAGCCGAAAGGGATGAAAAACGAACCGCTGGTTTGATTGAAAAGGCTGGAGGTGTTAGAAAGAGAGAAGCTTAGTTCAGATTCGATTTATGTCATCCTCACAATACTTTTGAAGAAAGCTGTATATTTGGGATGTACATTATATGCTGGGACTGATTGATTTTTATGATGTTTGGTTCTTGTATTAATTTTTAAAAGTTTTTACAATGCTGCTGAAGCTCATTTCCACTTTGAAGAAATAATAATAAAAAAGCACACTGTAGTTCGGGTCTGCACTGCAAAAATTGCTTACTTAGATTTTTAGTCTTGTTTCCAGCCAAAATATCTAAACATTCTAAAAAATAAATAAATAAATAATAATAATAATAATAATCTTGTTTCTGCTTGAAATAAGAACAAAAACTCACTTAATTATGACTTATTTTTTTATTTTTTTATTTTATCTTGCTTTCAGCCAAAATATCTAACAATTCTTAAATCAAGGAGGATTTTCTAGACAAGTAAAAATTATTATTATTATTATTATTTTATTATTTTTTTTTTTTTTAGAAAAAAAGAAGTTAAAATTAAGAGAGTTTTTGCTTGAAACAAGCAAAATAATCTAGTTTTCTGCTTGAAATAAAATTATTTTGCTTACCCTATTGGCAGATTATTTTGCTTGTTTTAAGCAAAAAAAAAAAACCTTAATTATGACTTATTTTTTCTGAAAACAAGACAATATTTTTTGCTTGTCTAGAAAATCCTTCTTGATTTAAGAATGTTTAGATATTTTGGCTGAATATCTAAAATCTACATAAGAAAAGCATTTTTATTGTGTGTTTTTGAAAGAAGTCTCCTCTGCTCACCAAGGTTGCGTTTATTTGATCAAAAATACAGTAAAAATTGTGAAATATTATTTCAGTTTAAAATAGCTGTTTTCTAAGTGAGTACATATTAAAATGTAATTTATTAATGCGATCAAAGTTGGATTTGCAGCATCATTACTCTAGTTTTCAGTGTCCCATGATCCTTCAGAAATCATTCTAAAAAACTGATTTGCTGCTCAAGAAACTCTCTGATCATTATCAGTGTTGAAAATTGCTGAATATTTTTGTGGAAACTGTGATGCATTATTTTTTTCAGGATTCACCAATCAATAGAAAGTTGCAAAGAAACATTGTAACATTGTTAATGTCTTCACTGTCACTTTTGATCTAACAAAACCTCTGTGACTTTTTAATTAGGTGCACTTTAGCATCGTGGGATTTCAGTGAAATTTACTGACTTGTTCATATGATAACATGGAATTTTGTGGTTGTGAGGTGTTCCCACGTCTGTCTTATTCACCTTATCCAGGTATTAAAGAACAAACGGTTCAATTGATTGTAGGAGACGATGCATGACACTCGATGAATCCTCTTCATATCAGGTGTTAAACACCTGGAGAGCTTTGATTGTGGTATGATTGTCACGCTGTAAACAGTCTCACCCCAGACTTTGATTATTTAAAATATGATTCTACAGGGATTATAATCAGACATATTTCTTAAGGGGCAAATCAGTATATTAGAATGGTTTCTAAAGCATCATGTGACACTGAAGACTGGAAATTCAGCTTTGATCATAGCAATTAATTACATTTCAACATAGAAAACCGTTATTTTAAAATGCAATAAAATTTCACATTACTAATTTTACTGTATTTTTTAGTCATGCATCCTTTGTGACCATGGACCACAAGACCAGTCATAAGTGTCAATTTTTCAAAATTGAATTTAAATATCATCTGAAAGTTGAATAAATAAGCTTCCAACTGATGTATGGTTTGTTAGGATCTGACAATATTTGGCTTAAATGCAACTATTTGAAAATCTACAATCTGAAGGTGCAAAAAAAAAAAAAATATATTGAGAAAATCGCCTTTAAAGTTGACCAAATTAAGTTTTTAGCAATGCATATTACTTACCAAAAGTTAAGTTTTGATACATTTATGGTATGAAATTTACAAAATATCTTAATGGAACATGATTTTTACTTAATATCCTAATGATTTTCAGCTTTTTTTTTTTTCATAATTTTGACCCATACAATGTATTTTTGGCTATTGCTACAAATATACCCCAGCGACTTAAGACTGGTTTTGTGCTCCAGGGTCACCTTTGACTTTTTTCAAAACATTTATTCTAAAGGTTTGACCGTTAGTCAACTGAGGTGTTTACATTCAAGGCTTTTCAGTCCGGTTGAACCATCAAAATGATTGTAATCTAATGATTAGATTGCATGTAAGAAAATGTTTCAGATTGAACGCAGATGTCATCTGATATCAATGTTCTCTTTTCTAAAGCATTATTGAGGTTATTTCATCACCATCTGTAATTGTGGGTGTTCATGTTCTGTTTGTGCTCGACACGTATGAACGTGTGCGTCTGCAGCTGTTGTGGTTCTGCACGTCTGTGTTGCGTCTAGACAAGCGTGTTAAACGCTGATGGAGAACACGCCGCCCCTGAGCACGTCTCTCCTGTCAAAAGTCCAGAATGGGCTTTGAGGGATTTGGTGAAGGCCGATCTTGAGGCCTTTCAATCAACGTCTCAGTCGACGGCGTGCGGAAGAGCACGTCAGCGGGCAGATAAGCGATCTTGTGCCGACAGAAGAGCTTCAGAAGCAGATGGGCCGGTCGGGTGAGTCGGACCCTGATGGGGAGATTAGTCCCCTGACGTAACGACTGTCCCCAAAACGCCCGAGAGGTGAAGGAAGAAAGGCGATTGATGGAGGATGGAGGGCGGGAGCGGGTTTAGTGCCATTCATCAAGCCGTAAAAGCTCTCTAGAACATGTCCGGGGTGAAGGGGCCTGCTTTGTTTTTTATGAGGGCTGCTTAGAGGTTGTTCCTGATGGTGAGATACAGCGGTGCAGGTATGAGAGTGTGTTTAGGGCCCCTGCACTCCATATAACAAGACACCATATTTCAAAACAAGTCAGTGGCTCTGAACTCTGACCCTCGGTAGATACGACCTTTGTCAGAGGATGCCACGTCAAACCGCTCAGCTCGAAGAAGCAAGTATCCTTCAAAACATCTGCTCACTGTATTAGTGAAAGTTAGTTTTAGCCATTTTTTATCAGAGATGCATGACTTACTGGCTTTTGGCTTGCTCAGGTGGGGGCTTAAAAGATAAGAACATGTTTAGTTCATTGATATTAAATCAATTTAACCGCATTGTCACTATCAGATGAGAACACAACTTGAAAAGTCTTAGCACACTAATAGAAACCACCCAAAACACACAGAAAATGTTTAGCAACTGCATAACAACACCCTAGAAACCACCTAAAAACGTAGAACCACTCAAACATCCTAGCAACCCCCTGTAATCCATCCAAAACACCCTAGAAAACCCCTAGAAACCATTTAGCAATGCAGAACCACTCAAAGCACCCTCGCAACCCCAAATAAACCATCTAAAACACTTTAGAAAACTCCTAGCAACTCCCTAGAAAACACTTAGCAGGACAGAACCACTCAAAACACCTTAGCAACTCCATAAAACCCACAAAAAACTTTAGAAACATAGCAAAGCAGAACCACTGACAACACTCTAGCAAGCCCATAGAAACCAACCCCCTGTAAACCATCCAAAATACCCTAGAAAACCCCTAGCAACTGCATAGCAACTCCCTAGAAACCATTTAGCAATGCAGAATCACTCAAAACACCTTAGCAACTCCTTAGAAACCACCAAACACCTTAGCAACTCCCTAGAAACCACCAAAAACCTTAGCAACTCCCTAGAAAACACTTAGCAGGACAGAACCACTCAAAACACCTTAGCAACTCCATAGAAACCATCAAAAACCTTAGAAACCACCTAGCAATACAAAACAACTCCCTAGAAATCAAACACCTTAGAAACCACATAGCAGTGCAGAACCACTCAAAGTACCCTAGCAACTCCCTGTAAACCATCCAAAACACCCTAGAAAACCCCTAGCAACTGCATTGCAACACCTTAGAAACCACATAGCAATGCAAAAAACACTCAAAACACCCTAGCAACCCCCTGTAAATCATCCAAAACAACCCAGAACCCCCTAGCAACTGCTTAGCAACTTAGAAACCACCTAGCAATGCAAAACCACTCAAAAAACCCTAGCAACCCCAATTCCCACCAGAATTATCTTGCAACTGCTAGAAACCACCTTGCAGAACCATCCTAGCAAATGCCTAGAAACTATCCAAAACACCCTAGAAAGTGCCTAGCAACTCCTTAGAAACCATTTAGCAATGCAGAACCACCCAAAACACCTTAGAAACCACCTAGCAATGCAGAACCACTCAAAGCACCCTAGCAACCCCATATAAACTGTCCAAAACACATTAGAAACCACATAGCAATGCAGAACCACTGAAAACGCCCTAGCAAGCCCATAGAAACCATCGAAAAACATCTAGCAACTGCATAGCAACTCTCTTGAGACCACCCAAAATGCCCTAGAAAATCCTAGCAACTGCATAACAGTTCCCAAGAAACCACCTGACAATGCAAAACAACTCAAAACACCCCAGCAACCCCATAGGAACCAACCAAAACACCCTAGGAACCTCCTAACTCCATAGCAACTCCCTAGAAACCAAACACCTTAGAAACCACTTAGCAATGTAGAACCACTCAAAACACTCTAGTAACTTACCAAAAACCATTGAGAACACCCTAGAAAATGGCTAGCAACTGCATAGCAACTCCCTAGAAACTACCCAAACACCTTAGCAATGCATAACCACTGAAAACACCTTAGCAACTCCTTAGAAATCACCCAAAACATTTTAGAAACCACCTAGCAATCATCTAGCAACTCCCTAGCAACCAGCTATTTATTTTTTTATTTTTTTTATTTTTTACTCCTCAAACCAGTTCAGAAGTTGATTAGTATTACATTTTATAGCATTACCTGTTTTTTTCTTCAATGTTTAGTGAATGTTCTTTCCTTGGCTGGTGGTGTCTTCTATTATTTAGTGATTTTTTTTTTTATTTGTTTAATGTATTTTCTAAAATGTATTAGCCTTGCATTTATATTAATGTTTATTAATCCGACTTATGGAGGTAAAACATGATCTGTGATTTAGTTGAACTCTAATTGAATCGAGAAATTCAAGGAAAATCTCAACCTGAATAAAATTCCTAGAAATTAATGTTGGGGTTTCCTAGAAGCATTCCTTCTTGACAGACACATTATTTGGGCAAAATGCTGATATATTTTCAGGCTAGATAAATTTCAAATTCAGACAAGCATGACAGGTGTTGTGTTACTCCTTTAACATGATTGATTTAATAATTTATGTGTTGTGAGTCATACAGTAAATTGCACCATTACTTTATCAGTGTTATGTGTACAGTTGCACTGTAACCTGCATTAAACCCACTGTAAAAAACACTCTCAAAGCTAATAACGATGCATGCTTGACGTACTGTATGACAGCCGTATGGTTGGGGAAGTTAGAGGATCAGTTATTATCATGCACTTAAAGGTCTGAGATGATGGATAAATGGGCGTAAGCTGCCCTCCCTGTGCTTTTAAGGTCTCAGTGTCTTTACATCCATAAGAATTCCTTATCTTCCCCCTCTTTCCTCCTCTAACATTTCCAACTAATATGCTGTTTGCTTTTCTGAGAGCTCCTCAGAGCATGTAGCATCCCGTCTTTCTGCACTCACAAAGCGTCTCTATTTCATATGTGCCTGAAGACCAAGAATTTGCCCAGGTTATTCATGTTAATCCTCAACTAAAGCTGTAGGTTTGGTTTTAACTCTTGTTGGGGCACTTTGAAAGCAGCAAAACTATATAGATGCACTTGCACAGTCAATCCGTCTGCTACAGTTTATCAATTTATGTTTGGAAAGAGACTGAACATATCTGTGTAGATCTATAGGTTTACTGTCATTCTGTCTACCAACAAACTATTAATGAACAGTTAAAATTTGACCTGTGTAATTGTTTCCACATTACTGCCTATTGTTTTAGTGAATAAGTGCAAATCAGAACCCTATATTGTGACTGTAAATATTATATATATTTTATTTAAATAATAATTTAAATGTGTATATATATATTTTATTTATTTTAGTTTTTCATTTTTAGTTATTTTATTTTTTACTTTTTCATATTTTTTTTTTTAAATGCTTATATTTTTATTGATTTTGTGTTTTTTTTTTTTTTTTTTTTACTTAAGTTTAAGCAATTTAGTTATTTCACTGCATAATGTTAAGCTAACTGAAAAATTTACATTTTTCCTTAATATATCATTTTTGATAGATATTTTTTTAAAAATATATTTTTAAATAATTGTATTTTTTTGGTAGTTAATTAATTTATTTTCTTTTACTTAATTATAATAACCTTAAATGAGAATGGTTTATTATCTACAGTTGTGATTATTCAGTAGTCTCTTTACTTTGGTCTGGTGCCTACCATCTAAATCCACACCCATGTTGTAAAAATAAAAATCACTCTTGCACATTTATCATTCCTTTTTTATCATCCCAGAACTTGAATATAACAATCACCTCAATAAATTTGCTCATAGACTCTCAAACATGCCCATAAGCCTTGACGTGTTCCTTATACTGTCTTTCCCAGCCAAGACAAAGACCTTATTGAGAGCAAGTTGTGAGACGGGACCACACAGAGTTTACAGTGCCTGCCGAGGGCCGCTGGCGTCAGATCGACCCGCGACGGCAAACCATCCATTATTATCAGTGGCGCTATGACAGGCTGTCATCTCTTGGCTTACCGAAAGGAAACGCTTGACTGACTAAAATACCCTTCAGCACATCGTGGCGAGAGGAACGTGTACGTGAAGACAATGGAGCGCTTGAGCTTGAGTTCTCCAGCGTCACATGTCTCTATCTCTGTCTGACAATAGGGGAGGAGGACAATGGTGCGTTGTGTGAGGTGTTGCTGGTGCTGAAGACAACCTGACGGATAAAGAGGATGATCCCAACTGCTGAATGCAGGGAAAGACGTTAGAGCTGTGCTTTTGTCAGTCCTGTGTGGTCTGCTGATTGATAGAGAAGAGAAAAAGTACTGTTAGGGATGGGCGTGATACCCTGAAAAACACATCCGTTAGTAGTTATTAGCCCTGCTTGAACTAAGATGCACTGTTTTACCTGCTGGACCAGGGCAGATGTGAGGGGAGAGTAATTTTTATATATGCAAGACACATAGAAAACTCAAAGGACACCCTAGCAACTGCATAGCAGCTTCCTAGAAACCACCCAAAACACCTTAGAAACCATCCAGAACACCCTAGATATGACCTAGAGGCTCACTTGTAACTGCACAGTAATGCTCGAGCAACCATTCAGAAAACCCTAGAAACCACCTAGCAACTACACACCAGTGCCTGTAAAACCCTAGAAACTACCCCAATCCACCCATAGCAACACTTTTTAAAATCACCCAAAACACCCTAGAAACCCCTCCAGCAACACATTAGAAACCACCTAGCAACTGCACAGTAATGTCTGAGTAAAACCCTAGAAGCTACCCCCAAACACCCTAAAATCCACTGATAACAACACCTTACAACCACCCAAAACACCCTAGAAACCTCCTAGCAACAACTTAGAAACCACCCATCAACTGCACATTAATGCCTGATTATCTACTCAGAGAGCCTTAGAAACTACCCCAAACCACCCGGGAATCCACAAATAGCAACACCTTAAAATCACCCAAAACAACCTCGAAACCTCCAAGCAAGCCCATAGCACCTGCATAGCAACACCTTAGAAACCACCTAGCAACTGCACAGTAATGCCTGAGTATCTACACGGAAAACCCAAGAAACTACCTCAAAACACCCTAGAATCCACCCATAGCAACACCTTAAAACACCCAAAACCCCCTAGAAACCCCCTAGCATCTGCATAGCAACACCTTAGAAACCACCTAGCAACTGCACAGTAGTGAAAGAGTAACCACTTGGAAAACCTTTTATTACAAAACACCCTATAATCCACCCATAGCAACACCTTACAACGACCCAAAACTCCATAGAAACCCCCTAAAACCTGCATAGCAACCTTAGAAACCGCCTAGCAACTTCCTAGCAACTGCACAGTAATGCCTGAGTAACCACTCGGAAAACCCTAGAAATTACTCCAAAACACCCTAGAATCCACCCATAGCAACACCTTAAAAACACCCAAAACACCCTAGAAACCCTCTAGCACCTGCACAGCAACACCTTAGAAACTACTTAGCAACTCCCTAGCAACTGTATACAGTAATGCCAGAGTAACTACTAAAAAAGCCTTAGAAACTACACCAAAACACCTTAGAATGCACCCGTAGCAACACGCTAAATCCCCCTGAAAAACCCTAGAAAACCCCTAGCATCTGCATAGTAATACCTTAGAAACCACCTAGCAACTGCACAGTAGTGCCAGAGTATCCAGTCGGAAAACCTTAGAAATGACCCCAAAAGACCATAGAATCCACCTATAGCAATACCTTAAAACCACCCAAAACTCCCTAGAAACCCCCTAGCACCTGTATAGCAACACCTTAGAAACCATCTAGCACCTTCATAGCAACACCTTAGAAACCACCTAGCAACTGCACAGTAATGCCAGAGTAACCATTTGGAAAATCCTAGAAATCACCCCAAAACACCCTAGAATCCACCCATTGCAACACCTTAAAAAAAAAACAAAAAAAACACCCCAGAAATCCCCTAACACCTTCATAGCAACACCTTAGAAACCACCTAGCAACTTCCTAGAAACTGCACAGTAATGCCAGAGTAACCACTTGGAAAACCCTAGAAATTACCCCAAAACACCCTAGAATCCACCCATAGCAACACCATAAACACCAAAAGCTCCCTAGAAACCCCCATCACCTTCATAGTAACACCTTAGAAACCACCTAGCAACTGCACAGTAATACCAGAGTAACCAAAAACACCATAAAATCCACCCTTAGCAACACCAGCAACTGCACAGACAGATGCTAAAAGCTACTCATATAAATGCATACCAAAGCATTCACAACATCCTAATGTCATGCCAATGAGTTCATCTAGATATATTCAGAGTATCACAAAGACTAGACAGGACTTAAAACACCCTGCAAACACTTCTGAAGAAAAAAAAAATCATTATATTCTAAGTTTGATTTGGCTTGGCAGCAGAGCAAAGAACAGTAAAAGCAAGCAGAAGTCTCTGCCAAATCATTTTATTGGCAAAGAGCAAGCAATGTCTGGTGTCTGCTTACTAACGGCTGACTTTCAGCAAACCAGAATGTCATGTCATATTATATGAATATTCACGGATATTCCACATTGTAAAATTAGGTTTAACCTTCAAAGACAAAATAAAATGGTGAATGTCAATAACAGCAGAGGGAAAATAAAGGGGAAGTCCCTTAAAATACAGCAATAAGAAATCTGACAAACACCACATCCCTAATGCAGGGCTAATGACTTTCAGATGATGCTGTTTTACAGAGAACTTTGTAATATTTTTATTACATCAGCTTCATACGGGCATTGAAATCATGCATCCAAAATGTCACAGCAATGATTTAATGTTATTTTGTTGTTTAGTAGAAACGAAGGTGGTTCCCAGGATTACTGCAAAATCTGACAGGAAACACGAGTTCAGCTTCAGATTCAGTGTGATGTTACAGCAGGAAACGGTGATGCTTCTTACAGTACGCATTTGAGTCACTGAACTTTCCCATCCGTTTCCTATTTTTGCATTAATATGGATACAAATGCATTGTAAAAAGACGGAAGATGATGTGGAAATACCTCATTTCCTGATGGTAATAAATAAGATGATAATATTAACCCGGAAGGGTCGAACTCTCTGACGACCTGAGGAGAAATTATCCAAAACTCAAACTTCCTGCTGCTATATTTATCCAGGCTTTTAATTTCTTTGCACATTATCTACTGCTGTTTTGTCTAAATGTATATACATAATTAATTTTACTGGTTAGTAAGAGTTTTAAAGTTTTTGAAAGAAGACTCTTCTGCTCACCAAGGCTGCATTTATTTGATCAAAGATACAATGGCAAAATATTTTAATTTCAAATAGTTTTCTATGGGAATATATGTTAAACTGTAATTTATTCCAGTGATCAAAGCTGAACAGCATCATTACTCCAGTCTTCAGTCACATAATCCTCCAGAAATCTAAAATCAGAAGTCTAATATTGATTTGCTGCTCAAGAAATGTTTCTGATTAATATAAATGTTGAAAACGGCTGTGCTGCCCAATATTTTTATGGAAACCGTCATGCAAATTATATTTTTTAGGATTCACAGATAAATAGAAAGTTCAAAAGAACAGCATTTATTTGAAACAGAAGTCTTTTGTGGCATTATACATGTCTTTACTGCCACTTTTGATTGAATTATTTAAGTCTTTTTAATGCAGATGCCACACTTTTTAAAGGTATGGTTAAAAACGATTATTATTATCAGCCACATTTACGCAGCAGTTAATGCAACACTTTTGAAATTGTAAATTAATCTGTTAAATGGTTGAAAATGCACATGTACAGAAAAATAAATAGTCATAGTGAGAGAGGCTGGTGAAGTATATATGTTTAGTCATGGATTGTGTGACCCTGTGAATCGGGGTGAATCAGCCCAGTCTCACTCTTTTTCTTCCTAGTTACTGTTGCCGTGTTACCCTCTATAATCACACAGGATGGTACCTGACGACCGGCTCCAGACACACAGCATGGTTTTCACGGACATGACCTCTCACCCAGCAGGGGTCACGGGGTAAATGTCACACAAACACACATGGACCAACACACTGTCTAAATGAGAATGCAAACATGCACAGACAGACACCCTGAAGCACACACACGTTATTGTCAGCAGAACACTAGCAATAAATCCTCACAGTGCATTTAGAATCCAAATCCTGTCAAACATAAAGTTTAGAGTAATCAGAGTCTCAATAATCGCTAGTGTTGGGGATAATGCATTACAAGTAATGCAAGTTATGTAATAATATTACTTTTTTTCAAGTAACTAGAAAAGTAATGCATCACTTTTTCATTTCCAAGAAACCATCTTCCAAAAAAGTAATACCAGTTACTTTTTGTTTCGTTTATGTATTTAATCCCATCTTATTAACCAATGACTTTGCTGCTGACCTTTGTTGATCCAATTCAACCGTACACTGCAAACATACTTTTCTTACTAGATTTTTTGTCTTGTTTCCAGACAAAATATATAAAAAAAATCTTAAATCAAGGATTTTCTAGACAAGTAAATAATTATTTTCTTGTTTTCAGAAAAAACTAGTCAAAATTAAGTGAGTTTTTGCTTAGAACAAGCAAAACAAAACTGCCAATGAGGTAAGCAAAAAAAATCTTATTTCAAACTGAAAACAAGATTATTTTGCTTGTTTCAAGCAAAAACACACTTAATTTAGACTTGTTTTCAGAAAAAAACTAAGCAATATTTTTTATTTGTCTAGAAAATCCTTCTTGATTTAAGAATTTTAAGATATTTTGGCGGGAAACAAGACAACAAATCTAAGTAAGAAAAGCATTTTTTTTTTTTTTTTTTTTTTTTTTTTTGCAGTGTAATAATAAGCAAAACTTACTTTAGATTAACTAACATTTGTGCTTTTTTTCTCATTGCTGAAGTGTTGAACTTTCTTTTCCTACAGTTCTACTGTACAGATGTCAATTTAATTTTCCTTTAGCCTTAGCCTTATTCCCTTAATTTCATTTTGGTGTGAAAGGGCTTTTACATTTGCTAAGAATCAAACTTTTTATATTAAAAACAAACAAGGAAGCCCTGTCCAGATTTGAAAGTAACGCAAAAGTAACCCAAAAGTAATGTAATGCATTACTTTTCCATAAAAAGTAACTAAGTAACATAATTACTGAGACTATCATTGAGAAGTTTTCATTTGAGTATAAACTTTGTCTTAGATGTTTCTCCTAAAATGATAAAACACACCCAGATGAGTCACTAGTTGCCTTACAATAGGAGCATAAAGTTATGAAATGTATGACTTTGGCATCTTGACAATTTTGAGCACAGTTTGAGACATTGTCTTCTGACACTCTAAAGGAGACACGTGCGGGGTTACTTCTTTTTCTCTCAGGAGGAACATCATGGACTTCATGTCCATTTGCTCTCCATTTAATTTCTTTGCTGTCTAGGAGAAATAACTGAGACATTAAAGAGATAATTTATACTTATTTGCGGTTTTTACTGCCTGCAAGAAGGATCTTGTAGCAATAACAAACCATTTACTCTGCGTGTTGTTAAACAGGATGTACGACAACACTACAGTTCCTCTGCCAAATGCGTCACTCAGCTCCTTATAAACTCATTGTAGGACACATTAAACTCACCTCTTATACACATGATGGCATGGACATGCTACACGCAAGTACGCAAACACTCCATACAAATGCCATGCAAAGTATACAGCCTCATTGTACGTAATGTATATAAGATTAATTTTTGCGTTACTGTGGACTTTACAACTTTAGTACTCAAGTTTTCTTCAAATGTCTGTGCTAAATAACTTGTCTTCAATCTGTTGTTCAATCATGAAGACTGTTTATGCTAATGGCCTCTATAGCACCCCCTGTGGCAACACTGAGCAATCAATCTCGCATAGCTGGAAGCTTCTGTGTTCATGTACTTGAGTGCTTCAGTAAGTGGCTCTGGTGGTGTAACGCTAATGTACCATTAATCTGTTGGCGGTGGAAGTCGGCGCACCCAGAGAGAGCGGCGCAAAGAGAGAGACGCTAATCTACTTTACTGTATCAGCCTGCACGAGTCGGGCCGGGACACAGCCTGACTCCAACCGCAAAACACATGTACACAGATTTATGATATTAATGCAGACCAAAACAAAAGCACATTTCCTGTTATTCGTGTAAACATAAACAAATACACATTACGCACAAATTCAAATGTAACACAGAACTGTGGCACATCACTGTTGCATCCAATAAACATGCTTGTCTAAACATGTTTTAATGATAATTCTGCAGAGGTTCCAGAGAATTGGTCTTCAAGGCAGATATTTTTTCAGGTTTACTCCAAGGTAAACACAACTAGCCTCTTAGTTTAAGCATATTTGTTGTTACCAATATATCAGTGTCAACCGCACATTCTGAATCGCTGAATCACTTAAAAAGTGGCAAGGATGCTGTGAATTAAAGGAAGAAAGCAATCACCAGTGACACTGACCTCAAATCAGTGTGTTTAGTGAATTAATTGCTCTTCAAGATTCACTTTTCAGGTTTCTGAGAAGTTCTTCTCTTTACCAGGTCACAGAAACTTCTCCAGTCCACCTTAAATGACGACCCGCCCCTCAGCTCCACAAGTCCCATGAAAATGCCGTTTGGATGGTCTCACACTGCCATCTACAGACCGTGGTAATGTACTGCAGGCCTGTGGGCTCTTAAGGTGGACCAGAGGAATTAGGACTCGTTGACCAGATGTCAGGATTGTATTTCAAAGCCAGTAGCTGAAGCTCATGTAAAAGTGTTGTTTGTCATTTTAGGTTTATGTTTCAGAAAAATAACATTGGATCTTACCAAAGGTGCTGTGAAATGCGAAGTTGTATTCTACCAAGCATGCAAGGGTTTACCACAAGATTTCCCCTTGTCTCCACTAGGAGGCTCACGGCTCTTTTTTTACAGATGCAAGTTAAGACACGGCAGCAGCTGTTCAGTGTCATGCGGACGCAGAGATGCACAGCTGGATGGTTCTTGGAAGAACGGACAGTTTGTGTTTAGAAATTTAGATCCAACCCTTCTGAAAGTCTACAGAAGACACGTGTGAGATTTACAGTGTATGCTTCTCAGGAAGTGTCCTTCAGCATTTAATGTCCTTGCTCTCTAGGAGAAACAATTGATATATTAAGAACTCATTGGTGGTTGTTCTCTCTTGTAAGTTAGCCAAGACTAGGGTTTGAAAACAAACTTTCAAGTTCATGACAAAGTAAAACACACTCTGGGCAGACAACAACAGAAGGAACTGTGGCGGGGCACGGAAGGATGCACTTCGCGTATCTCTGAGCCCTGTGATGATGAAAGAGAGAGAGATGCAATCGGCCCAGTTCATCTCTAAAGAGAGAAAAAAGAATGAGAGGGAAAACCTACAGAGACTAGTGGCACAATGAAGAGATAACAGCTCAGAGATTACAGAAAGAAACAGAGATAACCTAAATATGAGCTACTCCAGAGCCACGCGAGGGCCGAGACTGACCCACCACACACTGAGCTGGTGGAATAAGAACGCCTTTTGTAGGTTTTTTAAAGGCCAACACCACATTATGACAATAATTATGTGGCCACGTGTTTACAAATACACAAACATTGGCTGCAACCACTTTGGACACTCAAGTGACACATAAAAAAGCAACAGAGTGTACTTGTACTTTCTTTTAAGTTGTAGTCTGGATCTCACCTTAACATTTGCTTACAAATTTGGTTGTTGGCACCACTACATCTATTCATTCACTCAACTGGATATTCATTGAAGTCTTGTTTTGTTTTCCACCGAAAAAAAAAGCAAACCGGTTTGGAACAACAGGACAGCGAGTAAATGATGACACAATGCTCTTTTTAGGGTGAACTATCCCTTTAAAAGAATAGCATCCTTTCCTCCTAAAAATCAGGAAGCATACATCATTTTTAACTGGATAGTCACAGTACTTTTTTGTCACACCACACACCATATGCTAACATCTTGCCATTTCTCTTGCTCTCTGGATTGGATAAAACTGGTTAATAGATTTTTCTGCTTCCCCCATTTTCACCAGAGCATGTCTCAATAACATCATGCGTAGCTGTTCTCCCTTGAGTGAAAATGACAGACCGCACGCATCAAATCTGAGCCCCTTTGATAGCATGGCTGGAAACTTGAATGCGCTCCAATTTCTTACCAAAGCCAAGATGGCGAGAGCTGGAGAATTTGCCAAAGTGCTGATTGAGTGATAGGATCGTGGAGCACTTGATTGCGCTTTCGTAAGCCTGCAGTTATTGGTGCGCTATTATGACTCACTATTGTGCAAGACGACCAGCAAGTCGTCACATTGGTGTTCTCGTGAATTGCTCTGACGTTAATGACGGGGACAGATACTTCTGTCATGAGAGCTGGGGACCATGCTTTGTTCACTGGTGGGCTGCTCTCATCAGACCCAACCGCAGTACTGCAAAAAATGCTTCTGCAAATCACAAGCACACCTGATGTCGTTTGCCAGAACCCTAGGGTGCCGTTCGCTAAGAAGAATTGAGTGTGTTTTGGCTCAGGCCTTGCCCCAATATTGCTGTATTCCTTGGCATACCCTTCTGTTTTGTACACCGTAGGGTTCCACACTTGTTGAGTCTGAAAGAGCGGAGGGCAGCTCCAGCTGCAAAGCTTTCATTTGACCAAGAGAAGTGGCCCTGCTGAGAGAGACGCAGAACCTTCCATCGTGTACGGATCAAGAAGCAGTCCCCGTTCGAGGCTTCCAGCATTCTGGCAGCAAGCCTCGAGACCTTGTTAAGCAGTGATGTGGCAAAGGAAACCCGCAGCAACATTTCGTCCTGCTTTCATTCTCTCTGACCAGTGAATTAAGTGGATTTGTCTGCTGTACATATAAACAAGTTGTGCATTTCTGTTCCCAGCATTTCTCAGACCAGTTTGGTTTCTTCTGTAAAACTAATTTGTCTTTGACCTGAGACCCAATTTCTTCTAGTGTGCCATACACCAGTGCTAAGAAAACAGCCTGCTGCCTGCAACCTCTTTACTTGATGGACCACCCAAGTAAATGGATCCAGGATGGAGAATCCCTGCCCTGAAGCTGCAAGGGCTGAATCGAGAATCTACATGGTGTCCACAGGAAGGAAGTGTTCTGTGCAGTCTAATTGCAGGTCTCCAGGGTCACAACAGACATGATGCACAGACTCACTTTCCTTTAAATCACATAAGCTACTAATCCTTAAAAGCTTTATCCCTAATCATATAAAAAGGAAGCTATCGCATGGATCTTAAGGTCCCAGGTAAAGATCAAAGAGCTTAAGGGTATCCGAAATCTCTATAGCTATAGGGGTCAAGGTGTCTTTTCCTTGTGCACGATGCAGTCGAGAGGAGGGTAATGATGGTTGCGAGCGCTGGATGAGGGACGGGGGTTGGGGCTTGCACTGTTGTCAGCACCTCCTCTTGTGTCCATTAGGGTGATAAGGCCTCTATTGAAGTCCTGCCAGAAGAAGATAATGGCAGCTCTGACAGGAGCTCTCTGTGAAGAAGCCGCCTAACGGGGCCTCAGTGTGCCCGCAGTGTAGCCCCCTCTAATGGCAGCTGCCATCCCCCCTTCACCCCCTGGTCTTTATCTCCTAACAGGCGCCCCCCTTCGGACCGGTGGCTTTCATCACCTGCCAGAACTGGCTGGAAGGCCGCAGGGTTTTGGGTCCACATCCCATACTACCCCTCAGCCGTGTGCCAGTCCAAGGCTTTGAGGTCAATGTGCAGTTTCTGCAGTTCCATCTCCCGAGGGGCCTTGTTGAGAAACTGGGGAGAGATCTGAGCTCTTGAGAGGGACCCAAATGTGTCGTCTGAGAGGTTACAGAACGGTCTCTAATCAAGAAAGTACTCTTGTAAACAAGGACGACATGCAGGTAAACAAACGAGTGGCTGCATATACAACAACATCCTCTTCTTTCTATCCCATCGTTGTTATTTGTCTTCTGCATTGGCCTCCCTCATATATGACCCGCTCTCACCCTCCCCCTTCTCTCGCATAAACGCGCTAAAAACCATGCGTGTTTCCCTGAGTCAGCTGAGAGCAGGCCTTTGATCTATTGTCGCTTTCACCATGGTTTCCAGGCCCTGCTCAGTGGGTTGTGTGTCTGGATCTGCTCTCTATTGTGTGATCTATACCCGGGCATATTCCTTTGAGGCTCCGTGCTGCCTCTTAACAGGGTCTGTTCACAATATTCAATATTTAAATGATGCCGTTTGTAGCCATCACTCTATTTACAGTGTCAATCATAAAGCCACAAGAAAACAGCGAGGCGCCACAGGTCCAGGGAGTTTAACACACAATTTGGCCCGCAGCTTTCTCTTTGTCTTGTGCTCTCTATTTCTTTCTGAATGCCAGTACGGTGTTTTTCTCTGGAGCTTAGGCACGTTTTGACAGAGATTCTGTGGTAAATGAGGGTTTGGAGCTTATCTTTACAGCGACTACTATACAGCAACCAGATCATATACTTTTTGATTAAGTATAGACTAGTGACTAACCAATATGGGCTAGTGCTGAGATCTAGAGAGCAAGCAGCTGATATAATGCCAACATGCTACATATGTTCCCTTAGTCTAAAGGTATTCTTGTCATAATCAACAATAAACGCCAGATCTTTAGAGGGCTTTGGATAGTAAACGGCTCGGAGCATCTCACAGTGATGCCCTATCCTCCATTTATGGCCATTATCAGAGGAGAGTGAGAAGGACTAATCCTGACCTAGTTTCAACCCTGCCAGTTTGACTGCCTGTGGTTTGTTTTCTGTATTTGGTAAGTACTTTTCTTTTCATTGCTGCGTGGTCCCTTTGGGGCTGCGGAGTAGCCAAGTCAGATTCATAACCGCTTGCTGAGTATTTTGGTCTTGTTGTAGGCTGGTGAAGGATGAATATGGAAGAATATGTCCTACTGCTTTTGGCAAAGAAGAGCGGATCTTGTGCTAGACCACATAGTATATACCTTCTACATATTGTCTGCCTGTACCAGGTGGAACATTTTCGACATAAATTACGGATGAAGACGTCTGCTGCTGAGTTTCCCATAGCTGCTGCACCTGTGCAAATGGAAGAATGCATAAGTGTGCATGCTCAGGAGACTCAACTAAACAATCCCAGAGCCACGGTAAACTCTCAAGTATGCACAGTAGAGTGAACGTCAGAGCAGTTTGGAACAAATAATAACGGAGTCTCACGGGCAGAGTTGACCACATTTTTGACCTCACGCTGAAAAAAATGTAGACTTACGACTGCTGAAATCCTTAACCCTTAGAATGTACAATAGCAGCAGTGATTCTTGCTTTAGGAAATGTTGATAATTAAACCTGGCCTTGTCTTCAGTAGACTGTCTGCTGTAAGCCGTAAACTGCCTTGAAGGATTACCTGCATCTCAGAGGCATGGAAAATAGTGACAATCCAACAGATGTTTGCTTCATAGATTTAGGCAATAGATACGCATGGCCCACAGAAAACAGCGACGACATGACTTCCTTCAAACTAGGTCAGTGATCTTAAGTTGGACCAGAAAAATGTTCCCTACTCTTTATGAAAAGCTATTTGTGTTTCGAAAACAATCCGAAAACTGTAAAATATAGAATTATTCTTTCAACATGTTTACTAAGGTATTCTGAGTAGGTTTTAGTATGTTGCTAGGGCATTACTATGTGGTTTCTAGGGTATTATAGTTTGTTGCTAGGGCGTTGCTAGGGGTTTGTTGCTGGGGTTTTGCTGTCTGGTTTCTAGGGTTTTCTAGGTGTTTTCTAGGACATTGCTATACAGTTGCTTGGGTTTGGTTGTGTGATTGCGAGGATTTTCTAGGTGAATTATTCTTGTCTTGGCACCTTTGATATTCTGGTCTTTGGTTATGGATCAAGCTGCTCATTCAATGTGCATCTGTGGAATTTTCACCTTTTTTATCCTCCTGCAGGTGAAAGTGGTATGTCTGATCTGACCTTTGTAATTGTTGCTGTGATTTACATACACATTTTTTTCTCAGTTTATATATATTATATGTTATATTTATTTTCTTCTAAACACTGTTAGAAACCACAGAACTCTTAACAGCGTTCATGATTTGAGGAATTGTTCATATCTTAAGCACAAACGCTGCAGGATGACGCACACTAAACTTTTAATACTTAGTGCTGGAAGCTAAATGAAGTAATAGTACTAGTAAAGTTTCTTTAGCAAACGTTTCTAATAAGACTGATTAAACTGCATTTGTCTTCAAGATTTACTGTTAACTTTAGTAAATCTCTTTTGATTACAGGAAATCACTGTTTCCTTTTTTTTGTTAGGGGAAGTTTTCCATCTTGCTAGAAGCTCTAGTCGCTCAGCACAACACAATAAAAATAGAAACCAAAAGACTGACAAAATGTGTTGTTGCCCATTGTCATGGTAGCTGGTGATTGGGACATTAAGGATAACAACATCACTGTGTATTTTTATGTACTGTATATTTTGTAGCCCTGATGAATGTGGAGTGGCTCATCTTCCTGTGCTTAAATTCCCTCCAACGGTCTTGAAATTGCATATTGCCATTTATCTCCGCTCCTCATTCTTGCCGTCTCCTAAATTTTCCTCCCACACTTCCATGGCTCTCCCTGATTCACAATCGCTTCCTTTCAGAGGTGACCTTCATCACATGCATCACATGCAGTTGTCAGGCCATTACGAATAGTGTGGTAAAGTGCAGGTTAGTGGGGTTTTGTTCCATGCATATGGCAGCTATCTGGTTTAATTGTACAGGGTTTCCACCTCTTGTAGTCTTGCTCAGCTCTTTTTCTGTGGAGACCATCTGGGAATGGTGTGTTCTCAATTAACTCCCATTCTCTTTGTTCATAGCTTGAGCACTCAAGCCATTCTGTAAAGATCTACAGCACACCAAAACCGCCGCCTCAACGGAATTAACGTTTGTCTTAGAAACCAGGCTTGTCATCAGCTTAGATATAGTTGGTGAAACTCTCAAATACTCCTTTTTCACCAAAATGATGCGGGTGCCAAAACCTCTGTCTTTCAGAACCGGTCCACATTCACACACAGACATGAAAGTCAAACGTCACAACATAAATTACCCACAAACATCGCCAATTTTCCAACCCAAAACCCTTTTATTTGGTTGAAACGTTGGATAAGGGAGCCAAATCGGAAACTGCCTCCAGCACCAGAGTTCTGCCAATGGAAAAGGGGTTGCATTATTTTAGTTATATACTCATATATTATATACTCATATATTAGGTGAAATACTTCATTTCATTTGTATGTATACTTTTCATATTTGAGAAAGGAGTTGAATAAAAATAATGTTCGCCATATTTTTCTTCGATTTCATTGAAGTGCATTATGGGATTGTCATATCTGAGTAGTATGTTATACTAGCTTACCACTTGAATAAGTCCACCAATTTTCCCTTCGGTCTGCTCAGGCAGCTCACTAGGATTTGAATCAAAAAACAAGTTAGTATTTGTTGACTGTCCCACCAAATATCAAGGTTTTAAATTAAATAACTCTTCAAGAACATCCAGTCAATATACATTTCAGTTGTGTCTTATTTCAGGCAACACCTAACAGCCGTCAGCTTTGGGAAGATGATAAATATCCGTCTGATGAGAGCAAACCCGAGGCCTCAAGGAGCCAAACTCGTGCGATCAACAGCGCTAGTGTTTCTCAGAGTGCCAGGATCTCACACATCTGAAATGAGAACACGAGGGATGGCGCCAAAGGCCTGCAGCCCAGCACAAATGGAGGTGATAAATGAATGTAATCCATCTGTCCCTCCAAACAGGGGAGGGGAAAAAACTAACAAACTATCGTAAAAATTAATCGATCTCGTGCGCATGGAAAAAGTGACTGGCTCCATTCTTCGTTATTTTTCTGGGGCACCCAGATTTGGAGCCAAATGTCTGATGTGCATCTTGCAGCAGTGTTTATTTGGCTGCACTTCTATTGTGGAGAATAACACAGTGGTGCCCTTCAATTAAGAGCTTGTTCCAGCACCTGGGGAGAGAGACCATCAGTGCAAAGGCTTTTTATGCCATTCATTTGACCTGTAGGGAAAATAATGACATTTGTTAATACATGGTGTTTGTGGATTGGCTTCGGCCCATCTTTCCACCTTCCCTAATGTGAGAGCTCTTGTGAACCGGACGGGACGTTCGCCCAGTATCCAATGCTTTTGTACTCACCTTATAGTTACTTCATCATCCTAAATCGCTGTCAGTGTCAATGTATAACAGAGAGGAGTTTGAGTGTCTAGAACCGAAGTGTAAATCTCCTTCCAACTTTAAGACAAAGCTCTAAGCACTCAGGTGTCTAGACACGATTGTTGCCCGGTCTTACGAACTTGGCTTTCCATCCCGACTATGGGGTCCTGTAGTGTTTGTAATGAAGCCACATTTGATTTCTGGGTGTGAATAGAAAGGTCTGCATGTGGAGAAAGACCTGTCAGGGCTTTTTTGCAAACTCAATTCTGGATTTTAAAGGCTGGCGATAGTTCTGAAGATGCTCTACTAATTGCTGAAGGTGCTTAGATATGGGCTTTTTGTTGCAGAAGTTGTTTGTTGCTCTTGGAATGACTTTGTTACACACTCTTAGTCCAGACCCCATGCTCACCTCTAAACTCTAAGCGATATGATAACTTGGTAAGATCGGTTGATTGTTCAAACCCATAACTGTAAAATCAGATTGGTTTGGTTCCAGGTCCATTATGAATGTTGAATCAAGAACATTTCCTACTTGTGTAAATCACACTGTTTTCCTCACACATGTGAACGCTTTGGCAATTCCCAATAATAATTGTTTTGATGACAGAGAACTTGCTGACACAGCAAACGTTCTGCCGTCCGTGACTGAAGGGTTTGAGTGTGTTTTATAAGTCATGTGTTTCTTCTTTCATCTGTACTTTTGTTTGCTTTAGCAAACTATGACTTTATTTCTTAAACTTTCTTAAAGCAGTTCATTTGGTTTGGAACAGAGCTAGTTGAAAGCTGAAAGACTTGTTGATTGACAATAGAAGTCACAAATACAGACACACTTGGTTTCTTGTGATTTTTATTCAAAGTTTTGATCTAAAAGCTTCTGGAATTACTTTTGTAGAAACATGAATTGTTTGATTTTGTTGAATATTAAATATCATGTTATAGTAAAGACATTTATATTAAAAATATATATATATATATATATATATATATATTTTATTTATATATTCAGATTTACTTCTATATATTCAACATTTACCTTTATATATTCAGGTTTACATTTATGTATTCAGATTTACTTCTATATATTCAACATTTCATTTATATAGTCAGGTTTATAACTATATATTCAGATTTACATTTATATATTCCCAAATTACATTAATATATTCAGATTTATAACTATATATTCAGATTTACTTATATATATTCAACATTTACATTTATATATTCAGATTTATAACTATATATTCAGATTTACATTTATATATTCAGGTTTATAACTATATATTCAGATTTACATTTATATATTCAGGTTTATAACTATATATTCAGATTTACATTTATATATTCCCAAACTACATTCATATATTCAGATTTACTTCTATATATTCAACATTTACATTTATATATTCAGATTTATAACTAAATATTCAGATTTACATCTATATATTCAGATTTACATCTATATATTCAAGTTTACATTTATATATTCTGATTTATAACTATATATTCAAGTTTACATATATTCAGGTTTAAATTTATATATTCAGACTTATAACTTTATATTCAAGTTTGCATTTATATATTCAGACTTATAACTATATATTCATAATTTTATATAATAATTTCCTGTTTGGCACCTCAATAATTTCCTTTTTTGGTACCTCCTACCAAAAAAAAAAAAAAAAACACATTCCATGTTGCACTTTATAAAAACTTGCATTTGTTTTTTTGTTGACTTTATTATTTTTAAAGTGTACATCTACTACATTTTTGCATGAAATTCAGTTGTAATATGGCTCAAGAATTTGAAATTTGTTAACTGACAACAAAAGTCACAAATACAGACACACTTGATTTTGATCCAAAGTTTTGATCTAAAAGCTTCTGGAATTAGTTTTGTAGACATATGAATGGTTTGATTTCATTGAACATGAAATATCATGTTATAGTAAAGACACTCATATTGAAAAAAATAAATTAAATATATATATATATATATATATATATTTACAGTAAAATTTTAATATAAATTATATATATATAAAACAGGAAAAATCATTACAATATGATCTCATTTGTACCTCCTACCAAAAAAAAAAAAAAAAAAAAAAAAAAACTACCAAAAAAACATTCCATGTTGCACTTTATAAAAACTTTTGTTATTTGTTTTTTGTCAACTTTAATATTTTAAAGTGTGGAATAATCTTTAACTTGCAATGCATGTACTACATTTCTGCTTGAAATTCAATTGTAACACGGCTCAAGAATGTAATGAAACAGCATCTTTTCAGATCCTGAAACCGCGATACACAAAGACTCGAGCCGCTACACACGAAGGAATACGAGACAGACATTAACCGCTAAAGAAAATTCAGCCAAGTCAACATCTTTGTGTCTTTCTGCCTACATTCCACCCACATTCCTGCCTGTTAAAAACAACAGTGGTTGGAATAATTACCAACACGTGTTCAGGCCTACATGTCACCCTCTCGAGTGCACGAGGATAAAGCTCACTCACGGATGGAGGAAAGAAAACCTTCAGATTTTTGATCAATAGTGCTCTCAAGTGTTGTAATTTGTCTGTCTTGTTGTTTAATTCAGCGCCTTTCCCACTTGCATTCTCTGCCTCGGATTTGGCGCGATTTGTCTGTCAAACTTCTGCAGGAATTCTGCCTGGACAAATCATCTTCCACAGTCGAGCAGCAGGAGCCAATTGGCTTACAGAGTCTAGTCCACCTCCTCACTTCATAATTTCACATAATATAATCTAATTTATGGGTATTTTGAAATATCTTAGACTATCTTAGCAATAATAAACTCTTTCTGACTTATTTTTATATTTTCTGTTTTCTTTATTTTATTTGTTTTATATTAATTTGATTTAATTTAGTTAATGTTTCAACTAACATTTTATGGTTTTATCCAGTGCGACTGAACCCGTGACCCTGCCGTTGCTGGCGTCATGCTTTGCCAGTTTGGCTACAGGAGCTCTAGTGTTTGATTCAGAGTCTTTGGCGCGTCTCATACGGTCAGCAGTGCACCATCATGTTACTGTGAGCTGCTTCTGTGGAATTCTGGAGAAACATTACTAGTTTCCACAGACTGTGAACCTGCGTGACCCTTGACTTGCCTCAGTCTCACCTGAGAGCATTCACGTTTATGTCCATATCACTACACACTTACCTGCCTTTGACTCTTGGTGAATATTTTCCCCCCTTTTTATTTATTTATTTATTTTTTAATTATTATTATTTATTTTTCTATTTTATTACTCATTATGTTTTGAATGAACACATTTTCCAAAATTTCTGAATGTAGGTTTTCACTGCATTTCATTTACAGACCCAGAGGAACATTTTGCTGCTCAGATGTTGCTTTTTTATCGGGATTTAGGCGCTTTGTCACGTTTCTACAATTTAGGAGAAATAAAAAAACAGACCCCAATGAGTCACTAGTTGACTTCCAGTAAGAGAGCTGTGAAATGAATGTGGATCAGCTCAGATTATTGGATGAGAAATGTTCATATATGTTTCAATTGCAGATTTTGGTATCTTGTCAGTCTATAGAATTTGTTATATTATGTTTTCACTTCAATTTTTGTTGATTTTTAAAATTAAATTATTTATTTACTTATTTAAAAAAAAAATATTTATTTACTTAAAAAAAGTTTTTAGTTTGTAGTTGCATTTTAGCTGAAAAAAAAAAAAAAAAACAAGATTAACGTTTTTATATTTTATTTATTTTATATATTTTATATTTTTTACATTTTTATTTTATCAAATGTTTAACCCTTTAACCCCCATTCTCACTCCCATTTTTGAACAGAAACATAATTTTTAATTAAAAACGTAATTTTTTATAATTCATGATCTGATTTTTCTGATCATTGTCATGATTAAAGTAGGATTTATTTGTAAAATGGGGATGTAAACTGAAGGGACGGGTGACAATTAAGGGGGTTAAAAAATATATATATATATATATATATATATATTATTTAATTCTTATTATTTTTTTTTTTTCATTTAATAAAGTTCATTTAATAAAGTTAATTCATTTAGTTTGTAGTTGCATTTTGGCTAGAATAAAGAAAAACAAGATTAACGTTTTTATATTTTATTTACATTTTTATTTTATCCAATGTTTAATCCTTTAACTTGCATTCTGACTCCCATTTTTTAACAGAAACGTGAAAATGTACTATTCAAATGTAATTTTTTATAATTCATGATTGATTTTTCTGATCATTGTCATGATTAAAGTAGGATTTATTTGTAAAATGGGGACGTAAACTGAAGGGACGGGAGACAGTTAAGGGGGTTAAAAAATAAATAATTTTGTGTTATTTATTTATTTATTTATTTATTTTTTATTTTTTTATTTTTTTCATTTAATAAAGTTCATTTAATAAAGTTAATTAATTTAGTTTGTAATTGCATTTTGGCTATAATAAAGAAAAACAAGATTAACGTTTTTATATTTTATTTCCATTTTTATTTTATCTAATGTTTAACCCTTTAATGGTCACTGCCATTTTTGAACATAAACGTGAAAATGCAGTATTCAAACTTACATTTTTATAATTCATGATCTGATTTTAAAATGGTTTTCGAAGGATGAATTTTGAGATTTTAAGTTTTCAAGTGATACACAATTTGGTATGATTTCTAAAGTGTGACGAAGAAAGTCTTTTTGTGGCAAAGGAACTCCTGTTATGAAGTAGATTTTTGAGGTGCACTCTCGTCATAAATTAATTTTTTTTTTTACCAAAAAATGGTAAAATATCTATTTCCAATGATATATAGTTTGTCACGATTAAAGTAGTGATACACAATTTCTTGTATCACAATTAAGGGGTTAAAAAATAATTTAAATATTTTTTTAACAATTTAATTAAATAATAACAAATAAATAATTATTTCAAATGTAATAAAGTTTTTAGTTTGTAGTTGCTTTTTAGCTGGGAAAAAAAGTTACATTTTTATATTTTATTCCAATTTTTATTTTATCAAATGTTAAGAATGATTTAGTTTTTTGTTTTGTTTTTCTTTTAGTAAACAACAATAACCCTGATCTGAACAGAACCTGACACATCAAGACTTTTTAAAAACTTTTAAAGAAGCACAATAGATCTGTTTCCAGCAGAAGTCTCAGTTCTTTTTAGAACAAGACGAGATGTTTGTGATCTTTTAATCTCATTTGTGTGTTTCTGCCCTTAAGGAAGGTCTGAAGTGGTTGAGGTCCAGCAGGAGAATGCGGAGGTGTTTCTTCACGCAGGTGTTCACATCTGAGTCCTCCATTCCCTCCCGCTGTCCCGGCACGTCCCGCAATCTTCCCCTCCTCTTTTTCCCCTCGTCCTCCATCCGGTCCATTCGGCACTGATCAATCACACGTCCTCCTTCTCTCTCTCTCTCTCTCTCTCTCGCCTGTTAGTTTGTTTTCCTGCGCTGTCATTTTTGATCAATCTCTATAATATTCACTATAATAGGCCCAAGATCTCGCCCTGTTTTGTCATCCATCTGTTTTTCATTGAATGCATTCATCAAGTCTTTTAACATTATACAGCAGTGCTGTGGAGTAAGTAATTAAATGGAGCAACACTACTAGCTTTGCATTCTTTCAGCTGTGACAGCAAAACAATGCAGCAACTTTTTCCAAAGTAAAAGCTTTTGTTTTTTATTTTTCTTCATATTGCGTTTAGCCTAATCGTAATCATATGTATGATTTTTCCTTGTTTCCAAAATGATTTCTAGGGGCCTTTTTGTAAATTAACCTTTATTTAGCGTTCATTTGACAGCTAAAGCCATGTATTCTGTCATCATGAGAACAGCGTGCATTTGCACATGAAAAGCATTTAAAAAATAAACACATTGGAACATGCACAATATGTAATTGAAAACCTCTTCCAGGTTTTTTGAACTACACCTACCTGTAATTGCTTCAACATTTTCACCGTTCAGCAGATGATGTTTTATATTATGGATAATGAGGCAATGCTGTATATTTCCACTGCGAATCGAGTATGTGACCGCATGACAAACGACACGCTTTTTACTTTTTCCCCTCTGAGACGTTTCTGCTGAAAGTGAGTTTGTTTATTCAAATATGGGTTGAATTTTGCGTGCTTGCAAATGCAAATTGTCCTTAATGTCGCGTGCTGTAATTTCATGTAATTCTACATTGAGCTCATCATATCCAGGATGTGTGGCGTCCTAGAGGAACATTTCATTGCTCAGAAGTTGTTTTTTTCATAGCTCAAGAAAGCTCCATGGTTGTTGATAGTTAATGTGTTGAACTCTTAAAATGAATTATTGAGATCTAAATAGATGTTATTTCATCAGTTATAGCTGTCAGTGAATTATTAAGTGTTGAATCTTGAGTCATGAAACACAAGGTCAAGGTTTATCATGTCATGCATTTTGTGCATAAACATATGGGGGGGAAATGCAATGCATTTTACATGACATTTAATGCATTTGCATTGATTGCATCCATTTTATCCATTCATGCATTTCCCTTGGAGACCATTTTGACTTCCTGTTTATTTATAATGCCAAAAGTACATTTTTTCCCCCCCACAGAAATTCAATTAAAAATGCAAAATACTTATTTTGCATCTATGAGTATTACTAGACACCACTTGCATGCAGTGCATGACATGCATACAGATTGCTTACAGTTGCTTAAAATGTTTACTTACCATCTGCTGGTTTTCTTACCCTTTTAAATAACTGTCTATACTGTCTATACTATACTGTCAGCAGTATACAGTATATTCTGCACTAGTAGACTCTATGTAGAATATGCATGTGAAAGTGAGTTTGTTTATTCGAATATGGGTTGAATTTTGCGTGCTTGCAAATGCAAATTGACCTTAATGTCGCGTGCTGTAATTTCATGTAATTCTGCATTGAACTCATCAAATCCAACAAGCCTGAATGTGTGGCGACAACGTCCTAGAGGAACATTTCGTTACTCAGCTTCGTGGTTAATGATTATTATTTTTTAATTATTGAATTATTGAGATCTAAAGAGATGTTATTTCATCAGTTGTATTTGTCAGTTAATTATAAGTGTTGAATCTTGAGTCATGAAATATTGTTGGAGAAACACAAGGTCAAGGTTTATCATGTCATGCTTTTTGTGCATTAACATATGGGGGAAAATGCAATGCATTTTACTTTACATTTAATGCATTTGCATTTGATTGCATCCATTTTATCCATTCATGCATTTCCCTAGGAGACAATTTTGACTCCTTATTTATTCACAATGCCAAAAATACAGATTTTTTCCCCCCAAAGAAATTCAATTACAAATGCAAAATACTTATTTTGCATCCATGAGTATTACTAGACACCACTTGCATGCAGTGCATGACATGCATACAGATTGCTTACAGTTGCTTAAAATGTTTACTTATCATCTGCTGGTTTTCTTACCCTTTTAAATAACTGTCAGCAGTATACAGTATATTCTGTACTGTATTTAGTAGACTCTATGTAGAATATGCATGTGAAAGTGAGTTAGTTATTCGAATATGGGTTGAATTTTGAATTTGAATTTTGCGTGCTTGCAAATGCAAATTCACCTTAATGTCGCGTGCTGTAATTTCATGTAATTCTGCATTGAACTCATCAAATCCAACAAGCCTGGATGTGTGGCGACAACATCCTAGAGGAACATTTCGTTGCTCAGAAGTTGCTCAGCTTCATGGTTAATGATAGTTAATGTGTTGAACTCTTAGGAGGAACTATTTAGATCTAAAGAGATGTTATTTCATCAGTTACATTTGTCAGTGAATTACTACATAAGTGTTGAATCTTGAGTCTTGAAATACTATTGTTGGAGAAACGCAAGGTCAAGGTTTCTCATGTCATGCATTTTGTGCATAAACATATGGGGGGAAAATAATGCGTTCATTGTAAAGACCTTTTCATGCACTCTTGTTAAAAGTGTTCAAACCTGAAAGGCTCTCTGGGAATGTGGCACATATTCAGATTTATGACGTTTAGCCAAAGTGTTCGCTAAACTGCAGGCCACTAACAAAAAAATACAGCAGCACAAACCCATTTAGGGTGGTTCTTCATAACAATAATTTACATTTAGGGAACGGATGATAAATTTGTATGAATATGTATGATATAATTTGTACATTTTCATACAATGTGCATTAATGAGTGAAACTCTACTGAAATCTTGTATATCTACATTATTTCTGTAATGTTTCCTAACTCTGTTCCATTTCCCATTTTAATTTAGCCCTGCTTTGCTTATGCCTCCGTATTGTTTGTATTGCCTGGATTATGTATTTATTTTATGCCTCATGTATATGTAAAGCGACTTTAAGGTCTGGAAAAGCGGTATATAAAAATGAAGCCTATATATGTAATGCATTACAAAAATAGTTGTATTGTATATCATTATGTCTTGTAATGGACTTTATAATGATTTGTTTGATCTTGAGAATAATTGTAACCACAATTATAATATAATATTTATCTATGCACTGAATACACCTTTAGAAAGTATAATGCATTAAAACACAACAAATATTATAATGCATTTTTACTTGGTTACAAGTATTTGTGAAAAAAATACATTACAATGTACATTATGAATGCATTTTTTAAGTTAAATGAGTATAAATTGCAACCCAATCTAATGAGAAAACATAACTATTTAGTTGATGATAATAATAACGATTTTAAAACTTAAATGCATTATAAGGTCCATTGCAAGGCACAATTAATGCATTAAAACTACTTTTATAATACATTATATAAAGGCTTTATGCTTTATGTTACCACAATAAATCGTAGTAAAGCAATTTGGAAGTCTAATTTTTGTCATACTACACTGATACTTGTTGAAAAGCATGTTTTTAAAAGCATTAGTTACTCTCCAAACATGGGTACATTTAAGTATGAATATCAAATATGTCAATATATCTGTAGGTTAAAGAGTCTAATTCATCTGTTTATGTAACCTTCTGCCCACATGTTGGGTCCAGACACCATTCCATTCCATAATTTAAAGGAAAATTCTTTTTTTTGTTTTTTCAAAAATGGAACCTATTCTTTGCTAATAGCACAGAATGTCTCTGTTTGTGTGCGTGTGAGGTAAGAGAGGTAATGCTGTGCCAAGCGCCCATCATGTTTGTGCACCTTGTCAAGGCCTCTATCATGTAAACTCTTGGTTCTTGAAGTTGTTTGCTCTCTCCGCAGGGCACCAGCTGATCACGTGGATGTTGCTGTTGCTCCTCTGTTTCCTACATCACTTCTGACGTTCACAGAGAGAGACGGCATGACTTTACCAGGTTAGGCCTTTCCATCTGGATTGCCTTGTGTTGACAAGAACCAGTCACTGCATTGCCATCGGCTGTTTTTACAATAGCACAATACTCTTTGTGCTTCAGTGTTGACACAGTATGCACATTTTCTGTCTGCATAGAGACCTAGTAGAGTATACTCAAAATGCAATGCATTTTACATTACATTTGATGCATTTGGCAGACACTTTTGTCCAAAGTGACTAACTTTGCATTAAATGCATACATTTTATCTGTTCATGCATTTATTCATAATGCCAAAAGTAAAGATTTTTCCCCCATAGAAATTTAATTAAATGTGCAAAATACCCATTTTACTTTCAAGATTATTATTTTTTTTTTTTTACTTTCAAGATTATTACTAGACACCACTTGCATGCAGTGCATGACATGCATACACATTGCATAAAATGTTTATTTGCCATCTGCTGGTTTTCTTACCATTTTAAATCATTGTCAGCAGTATTTACTGCATTATATTTAGTAGACTCATATGGCATTGTGAAAACAGCCATAATCAGCTATTTCTGATGTAGAATGTGCCTGTGCATTGGCAGGTTTAAAGATCCAAGTTTAACTCTAATTGCAACTCTAAATTTAACATTTTGTGCTATCATAAATTTGATATTTCATTTGCTGACTAATTTCCCCTTCATACAGACAGAGCTATTTTTTTTTTTTTTTTTTTTTTTGTGGTGACTTTGGCCGCTTTTCTATTATTTTGTAGTCTGAAACAAAAAGGAAACCACCAGCTAAAAGAATGCATTCATTTTGTACAATTGATGTTGTTTTAGTTTTTTTTAATGCAAATATTGCTATCTATTTCTTTGTCCAAAACCCATAATCCTAAGTATTACATTTAAAGCTACAAAAGTGATGTGTTGTATTTGCAATGACTAAGTACGACATCTGGCAGTAAACGTTATTGAATTCTTTAGAATAACGTGCATTGATGAATCGCGCACAATAAGACGAGGAATGTGTATTAAGATATTGATTTCATGTTGACTTTGAAACATGCAGCTATATTCTGGCCCAGGATGGATTTAATAATACAGTGCTAGCTGATCTACACGGCTTTTAAAACAAGATGTGATCTGCTCCAGCTGCTTTCCCGGTGTTTCTGAAAACACTCGTCACTTTCACTTTAGTGAGTTTAGCGTCTCTGGTGAATGTGATGAAGTGTGAATGCGCTCCTGTCTTTGCTAACGCTTCACATTCCTGTAAGCCGGCGCTCGGCTCAGGTAGGAAGCAGCTTTGTGTATTGTCTTGATTAATTTGGATCGGATGGAGAAACATGGCTCGGCATTCCCGTCTGGATCAGCCCTTTTCTCGTTCTTCACAAGGCCGAATGACTGAATCAAAACAATCCCATAATACAGAGTCTTAACAAGAATGTCTTCTAAAACTGCACTTCACAAATGGACCTTTCATACTGTTTAAATAAACACTTTTCTATTATATTGTACCTTGAAACATACCTTGAAATCTTTTTACAGTTTGTTACACCACCAACCAAAACAACGTATTCATTTTCTGCATTTCTGCATAAATTGGTGGGGTTTTTTTCTCTTTCCCCTTCTAGGCAAATATCTGTGCTATTATTATTATCAGAAACCCATAATCATAAGTATTGAACTTTGGTACATAACTCATCCCATGACTTCAAAATGTAAATTCTTGAGTGCTTTTGAGTAGAAGTGTACTGTATGTTTGACTCGACACGTGATTTTGGGTGTTGCTATGCAGTTGCTAGGGTGTTGGCACATTGCTAAGTGTTTCTGTGGTTGCTAAGGTGTTGCTATGCAATTTTACATTTTAAAGGTTGTTTCTATGCAATTGAGTTTTTTTTTTGTTTGTTTGTTTTTGGCTTGTTGGCACATTGCTATGTAGTTGCTATAGTATTTTAGGTGGCTGCCAAGGTGTTGCTATGTAGTTGCTTAGGGGTTTTTATTAAGCACTGTGCTACCTAAAGTGCTTTAGGTGGTTGCCAGGGTGTTGTTATGTGGTTACTACAATGTTGGCACATTCCTATATGTGATTACTGAAGTGCTTCAGTTGCTGAAGTGTTTTGATGGTTGCCAAGGTGTGTCTATGCAGTTGCAGAGGATGCTTTTTTTAGTGATGTTGTTCCTAAAGTGTTTTAGGTGGTGTTTGCCAGGGTGTTGCTATGCAGTTGCTAAGCTGTTGACACATTGCTATGTGGTTGCTAAAGTGTTTTATGTAGTTTCCAAGGTGTTGCTATGCAGTTGCTGGGAAGTTTTTTTGGCACTTGGCTTCCTAAAATGTTTTAGGTGGTTGCCAGGGTGATGCTATGCAGTTGCTAAGGCGTTGGCACATTGCTGTGCGGTTGCTAAAGTGTTTGAGGTGGTTGCCAAGGTGTTCCTATGCAGTTGCTGAGGAGTTTTTTTTTGGCACTTGGCTTCCTAAGTTTTCTAGGTGGTTGCCAGGGTGATGCTATGCAGTTACTAATTTGTTGGCACATTGCTATGTTGTAACTAAAGTGTTTTAGGTGGTTGCCAGGGTGTTGCTATGTATTTGCTGAGTTTTTTTATTTTTTTATTTTGCACTTTGCTTTCTAAAGTGTTTTTTTTTTTTTTTTTTTTTTTTGATTGCCAGAGTATTGCTATGCAGTTACTAAGTTGTTGGCACATTCTTATGTGGTTGCTAAAGTGTTTCAGTGGTTGCCAGGGTTTTGCATTGCAGTTACTAAGTTGTTGGCACAGATGTGGTTGCTAAAGTGTTTCAGTGGTTGCCAGGGTGTTGCTATGCAGTTACTATGCTGTTGGCACATTTCTGTGTGGTTGCTGAAGTGGTTGCCATGGTGTTGCTAAGCAGTTACTACACTGTTGGCACATCCCTATGTGGTTGCTGCAGTGGTTGCCAAGGTGTTGCTATGCAGTTGCTGAGGATTTTTTTTTGGCACCGTGCTTCCTAGGTGTTTTAGGTGGTTGCTAGGGTTATGCTATGCAGTTACTAAGCTGTTGGCACGTTGTTATATGGTTGCTAAAGTGTTGTAGGTGGTTGCCAGGGTGTTGCTATGCAGTTACTAAGCTGTTTTGTGTACATTTTGATGTTGTTCTAAAATGTTGTTCATAAGGTTGTTTTAACACCGTTTCTAAAGTGTTTTAAGCGGCTGCCAGGGCCACTAAGTTGGTTTTGTTTGTGCAGTTGTTAGGGTGTTCAGGGTTGTTGTCAGGTTGTTTTATATTATGCACCACTCAGAACACCCTAGCAACTGCATAGTAAATATATCAATGAAATAAATATATCAATGAAAATTTCATGAGCAGCTTAGCAACACATAGCAGAACCCTATACCCTAATACTGTGACAGTGAGCATTGCACAGGCTTCAGACACATTGTCTGTCATAATAAAATGTAATAATTTTGCATTCATGTATTGTACTGGCTTCTGTTTGTAGGTAAAAATTACTCATACAGGGGGTCAGAAAGGCAGGCATCACCTGCCAGGTGACAACGATTGAGGCCTGTGTTTTGCTAACTCCTGCCAAAACTCTGGACTGGTGTTCTGGTCTTAATTACATTACATACATTTGAGCCATAATGGAGCCATATTTGGATTACACATAAGTGGCTGAAGTTGAATGTGTTTCAGGGGGGCCTTTTTTTTCCTAAACATATTTGAATCAGGGCTTTTACAGCCTCCACGTGTAGCTAGTTATCACATTTATGTGAGCGCTAAAAGAAAATACACAGAGAAAAGCATATAGTGCGCATGCATGTACTGAAGTGTGCATTTTTTCTTAAATTTCTGATGATGAAAAATGATTCTCCATAATATTATACCATATTCATTTACTGAAATCAACCATCAAATATACAGTAGAGTAAAGAGTAAGAGCTTTCCTTTATGGAAATTTTCAGATGTTTTTGTTCCATCAACAATTGTGAACATTGCTATGTGGTTGCTAAAGTTTTCTGTTCAAAATTTGTTTTAGTTTGTACTGATTTCAAGTCCTTTTGTTCAATCAGTTCACCACAAGCTGAAGGACAGTCCTCTAAATGAAGAGATACCAGACGAGATACCTGGCAAAACACACCTGTAGAGGTTGAAAGTATGTGTGCTTATACTGACTGACCCCAGGACATGAGGTCATTGTTGGGCCAACTTCGCTCTGGACAATGTGTTCAGGTTCCAGGAAACTGCAGTGTGAGTGTACACAATGAATGATGAGCCATAAGGTCATTAGTAATGTTAATCCACTATGTAGTTAATGAACAGTAGAGCTATGATGTGTTCACTCACTGTGTCGCCGTTATGTCATCTTAATTTAATGATTAAACCTTTGAAAGCCTTTTATAGCATACTTTAATACATGAGTGCCAACGGTTTCACCTGGTGTTTTGTTCTGAAGTGTCACCAACAGCTTAAAAAAAGAATCTCCCTGAAAAAAATAAAGTTCAAAACCGTATGTGCAGTAAAGCAGGAGCTCGCACTTGCAACGCATTGGGAAAAAACATGTGCATCTGCATTTGCAAATTCGTGTGAAGTCTGTTTCTGATTGTAGTGTTTGTGTAAAGCGAAGACTATTTTCTGTATGTGCATATAATTTCAGTGGAAAGGAGTAAAATACAAGACATCCTGCAGGAAAGCCCCAGACTTGTTGAATCATAGTTTCCTCTTTTATTTCATTCAATCATGAAACTGTTCTCTCAAAATGCAAGTGGCTAGAAAGCTAAAAATGTATTCAAATGCTGAGAATGAATCATAATTTTTCATGTCTAGACTCCATACGGCATCAACTCCAGGACGTATTTCATAAGCGATCGCTCCTCAATCCAACACGCCATCACGCCCACCGTTCCTGGCAACGGTCATCTACATTTTAAGATGATTCATATGAGCCTTATGGATCCAACTACGATCAGAGCTTTATTACAAAAGGTTGTCATCACCTGTGCACTGGCCTTTCCACCTCCAGTCCTTTGACCTCCAGGAAATGACCCTTCCCTTTCGTCGCTCTCATCAGTGTTAATGCACAAGAGGGTTTTTGGCCTCTCAGCGCTCCGTTACGCCTCATAAACTGCCCTGTGACTCAGCACTCATGATGCCAGAGTTACCCATCGTGGAGCCCTAGCAACTCGGGCACAGGATGTGGTCGTTGCTGTTCGAGTGAGTTAAAGTTCAACTGCGTCTGAACCATGGGGATGTAGAGGTTTGCCATGCGTAATTATTGACGTATAAGCTGTGTTTACAGATATGAGAGGGCTTGAGTCACTAAGAAAACAAAATGAGCTCCAAAATGGACTTGATTTCCACTTAATCGCAGCGCTTGTAAACATTATGAGAACAGTCTGCACTGACGGAGATGCTAGTGACGTGAATGTGAACCAGTAACCATAGTTTTCTTCAGATCCATCATGATTTGCTCTGTTTGTGTGTCATACTGTTTGTCATTGTGTCATAATTATATAAAAAATGTCCGTCTTTATATATCATAATTATACGCTTTTATTTTAATTTTAGCTTATGTCAATTATCTACTTCTGTCTTACGGTTATGACTTCAGTATCCCATCATTATGACTTTTATCTCATAATTATGACTTTTTATTTCATGGTTTCAATTTTCTCTCATAATTATGACCCTAACCCTAACGTACCTCATAAGTTTGACTTTTGTCAAAATTTATATGTGACGTTAAACGAGATGCTTGTCTTGGCAAATTGTAATTGTCCACACATCAGTTCTCTTCTCTTCAAAATTAATAAAAGTCGATTTGTAATGTCCTAATTATGAATTGTTAGCTCATAATTATGGCTTAGTATTTCACAATTTGGGCTTATGTCATAATTATGACTTTTTACCTCATGGTTTCACATTTTATCTCATAATTATGATTTATGACCCTAACGTACCTCATAAATTTGACTTTTGTCATTGTGATATTTTATCTCATAATATAGACTTTAGTACATGTGATAGTCACAGAGATGCTTGTCTTAACAAATTGCAATTGTCCACACATTAACTCTCTTCCACTGAAAATTGATTACATTTTAATGTCATAATTATGAATTTGTATCTCATAATTATGGCTTAGTGTCTCACAGTTTGAGCTTATGTCATAATTATGACTTTTTATTTCATAGTTTACATTTTTATCTCATAATTATGACTTATGACCCTAACCCTAACCCAAACATACCTCATAAATTTGAATTTTGTCATTGTGATATTTTATCTCATAATATACATTTTAGTACATGTGATAGTCACATCTTAACTCTCTTCCATTGAAAACTGATTACATTTTAATGTCCTAATTATGAATTTGTATCTCATAATTATGGCTTAGTATCTCACGATGTGGGCTTATGTCATAATTATGACTTTTTATCTCATAGTTAAAAATGTTTATATTATGTGATACTTGTCTTAGCAAACAGCGCTAATTCATGTTCATCTGTGTGGATCATTTTGAGTTTATTTATCCTTGCATTAACGCTATTTTCTGTTCAAATGCTGAAATTGAGATAAAAATAAGATTTTTGTCATAATTATGCATTTTCATCTCATAATTGCATGTCAATTTCTACTTCTATCTCATACTATCTCATGATTTATGTACCTTATAAGTTTGACTTGTCATTGTGACGTTTTATCTCATAATATAAATTTTAGTAAATGTGATGTTAGCAGAGATGCTTGTCTTTTAGCTCATAATTATGGGTTAGTATCTCATAGTTTGGGTTTATGTCATGATTATGACTTTTTATTTTATAGTTTACATTTTTATCTCATAATTATGACTTATGACCCTAACCCTAACGTACCTCATAAATTTGACTTTTGTAATTGTCACGTTTTATCTCATAATATAAATTTTAGTAAATGTGATGTTAACAGAGATGCTTGTCTTAACAAATTGCAATTGTCCACACGTTAACTCTCTTCCATTGAAAATGTATTACATTTTAATATCATAATTATAAATTTGTATCTCACAATTTGGCCTTATATCATAATTATTACTTTTTATCTCATAGTTTCAATTTTTATCTTAGTATGTGTGATAGTAACATTGATGCTTGTCTTAGCAAACAGCACTAATTGTTGTTCATCTGTGTAGATAATTTTGAGTTTAATTATCCTTACATTAACATTCTTTTCTGTTCAAATGTTGAAACTGAGATTAAAAATATGATTTTTGTCATAATTACATATTTTCATCTCATAATTGCATGTCAATTTCTACTTTAATCTCATACTATCTCGTGATTTACGTACCTCATAAGTTTGACTGTTTGTCATTGTCATGTTTTATCTCATAATATAAATTTTAGTAAATGTGATGTTAGCAGAGATGCTTGACTTGGCAAATCGTAATTGTCCACACATCAACTCTCTTCTATTAAAAATTAATAACAGTAAATTTTTAATGTCCTAATTATGAATTTGTATCTCATAATTATGGCTTAGTATCTCACCATTTGGGCTTATGTCATAATTATGACTTTTTATCTCATAGTTAATTTTTTTATGTTATGATTATGACTTAGTATGTGTGACAGTAACAGTGATGCTTTTCTTAGCAAACAACACTAATTCATGTTCATCTGTGTGGATAATTTTGAGTTTAATTATCCACACATCAACACTCAACACTTCAACACTTTTCAAATGTTAAAATTGAGATAAAAAAATAAGATTTTTTATGTCATAATTATGTATTTTTATCTTATAATTAATTTTTTTGTCAATTTCTACTTCTATCTCATGATTTATGTACCTTATAAGTTTGACTTTTGTCATTGTCACGTTATATCTCATAATATACATTTTAGTAAATGTGATGTTAACAGAGATGCTTGTCTTGGCAAATTGTAATTGTCCACACATCAACTCTCAAGTCAATTTTTAATGCCATAATTATGAATCTTTATCTCATAGTTTCAATTTTTATATTAGTATGTGTGATAGTAACAGTGATGCTTGTTTTAGCAAACAGCAATAATTACTGTTCATCTGTGTAGATAATTTTGAGTTTAAACACTCTTTTCTGTTCAAATGTTGAAATTGAGATTAACATTTTTTTTATTTTTGTTATAAATACGTATTTTCATCTCATAATTGCATGTCAATTTCTACTTTAATCTCATCTCATGATTTACGTACCTCATAAGTTTGACTTTTGTCGTTGTGACGTTTTATCTCATAATATAAATTTTAGTATGTTAACAGAGAGGCTTGTCTTGGCAAATTGTAATTGTCCACACATCAACTCTCTTCCATTCAAAATGGATAAAAGTCATCATTTCTAATCTCATTTATCTCATTATTGTTCTTTCTACTTCTATCTCATACTTGTGATTTAATTATGTCCTAATTTAGACTTTCATTATGGTTTTTATCTCATAATTATGACTTGTCTTGGCAATTGTGCGTTTATCAGTACTCTCTTCCATTTAGTCATAGCTTATGTCAGGTTGTTCATAATATGATTTGAGCTCATTTGAGGAACTTTTTGACTTCAGTGATCTTAATTATGTTCATCAAGGTCAAGGAGCAGAAAACTGTCAAATTTTAAGTGCTTTTTTCATTGCAAAAGGAGAGAATTTCCCCGCAGATGGAAAACGACAGCGTCTTTCCACTTGTGCGCTGGAACGTGTCAGGGTTTGCTCCACGTCTCATCTGGAAGGGATATAGAGGCAGCTGGCAGCTGAGAGAAAGTGGCCATAATGTTCCCGTTTGTAAGACGCTCATGGCTGTGTCAACACAGGACAGCATGATCCTTCAATTGTTTTGTCAAAACAATTGACCATAAGCAGAATAAGCCAGATTAGGTTTGCTATTATTTTGGTTCCACAAAACATATTGTTGCATTTAGATAAAATACATGATTAAAAAAGACCAATTTGCCATCTTCTACGCTAGTAGTAGCAGCAGTGGATTCGGCCTGTATTAAACGCGCTGTTTAACTCAAAATGTGAAACACATCTCATTAACCAGTTTATGTGTTATAATGTTAAATGAGTTTTAAGAACCAAACATGTATCTAAACTTCAAGCCAGTTTGTTTTAAGCAGGAAACGTGCAGACTTTTCTTGTTTTGACGACATCTGTTGAAACTCGAAGTTGGGTTGTAATTTGTATTTCTTTTTATTTTTTAAATAGTTAATAACTTTTATTTTACTTTATAACCTGACACAGCTATGATCTGTTAACAGATACATGCTATACTAGTTAGTAGTATAGCAGGGAGGGATATTTCTCATTTTAAGGAGTAATTTATTGGAGAAATATTAATATTTCTTCCATATTTGTCTAACTTTTAAATCTGCTATAACTTAAACTAAAACGTTGAAAGGTGAAACTGAATTGTGCACTACAAGCCAAGAAAGAAAACAAAATGCTTTGTTAAATCATAATTATGACTAAAAAGTCAAAATTATGAGATACTGTCATAATTATGAGATAAAAAGTCAAAATTATGAGATAAAAAGTCATTATTATGACCTAATTATGTCATAATAGTGTCAAAAAGTCAAAATTATTAAATGAAAAACATATGCAAAATATTTAACATTTAAATCTACTAACTTAAACGAATACATTTAAATGTGAAATGTTAAAATGAATTGAGCACTAAATTGAGAAAGTCAAGAAAGAAAACAAAATGCTTTGTTAAATCATAATTATGATGAAAAAGTCAAAATTATGAGATACTGCCATAATTATGAGATACAAAGTCAAAATTATAAAGTCAAAGTCAAAATCATTAGCATGACCTAATTATGTCATAATAGTGTCAAAAGTCAAAACTATCACATGAAAAACGTAAATGTTAATATGTAAATTATTTAACATTTAAACTTAAATGAAAGCATTTAAATGTGAAATGTTAAACTGAATTGTGCACTAAATTGAGGAAGTTAAGAAAGAAAACAAAATGCTTTGTTAAAACATAATTATGACTGAAAAGTCAAAATTATGAGATACTGTCATAATTATGAGATAAAAGTAAAATAATAACATAAGTGATTATTATGACCTAATTATGTCAACTAAAAATTATTACATGAAAAACATGAATATTATATAATATGTAAAATATTTAACATTTAAATTTACTAACTTAAATGAAAACACTTAGAGATGTTAAACTGAATTAGGCAGTAAACTGAGAAAGTCAAGAAAGAAAACAAAATGCTTTGTTAAATTGTAATTGAAAAGTCAAAATTATGAGATACTGTCATAATTATAAAATAAAAAGTCAACATTATGACATAAATAGTGTCAGAAAAATATCACATGAGAAACATGAATATTGTCAAGTTGAAATTATTACAAAAATATTTCATTATGAGATAAAAAGCTGTAGTAATGACAAAAAGTCATGCAATTTTTGTCATAATTGTAATTTTATTGTAATTGTCTTTTTAATCTTATAATTATCTTAATATGTTAATATCTTAATGTCATAATTTTACATTTTTCCATCTTCAACTTTGACTTATGTCATAATTATGACTATTTATATCATAATTTCAATTTACGTAAATTCTGACTTCTGTCTCATAATTGTGACTTAGAATGTCATAATTTTGACTTTTTATCTCATAATTTTGACTTATGTCATAATTATGACTTTTTATCTCATAATTATGATTTTTTTTTGTACCCCTGACTTTTTATATGATGTTTTATTTCAGAATTTCAACCTTTTAATGTCATAAAATTCTGCTTTCATATAAATTTCAGTTTCCAAAGCAAGATTTTTCTCCACATTTTTTACACTAAACTGCAACTTCAGATCTTCTCAAATCTGCAAACATCTCATGACTGATGTCATGTGTTTCCATGTGTTTTCTTCCAGTCTGGTGTTGAAGAGTCCTGCAAGTCTCCATGATCTTGGATCTATATATAGCTCAGATTCCTGCTTAAGTGTAAGTCTTTGCCTTTTTTTTCACCAGATGAAGCCTGATGGCTTTGAAACACAAAACACACCTCAACCACAGGTATCATTCACGAGCGATCGTACCAGCGCTTGTCTTAGCAAACAGTGCTAATTATAGACAGAATGTCCTCATGAAAGAGCTCAAGCATGCATGCTCTGTGTAAATGATATAATGAGTATGCATCTCGTTGAAGCGAGTACAGTCAGTCGCTCTGGGTGGGATCTGTATTCGATATCACAGTGCATTCTTGTTTACTTAGTCACTGTTTTGCACTGATTTGGCTCTAGTTACCCCCCCTATCAGTCTCTAAACACCAGTATGATGGAATAACACAGACTTCAGTAATTATGGCACAAATCGCGCCAATCAATTACATGCGAAACGGCGGTAAAGCAAACACTGGAGCGATCTGTGTGGCTCAGATTGCATTAAGTGGAATTCCAGAACTGGATTACTGTCAGAACTGCGTGTGCGTGTATTATGAGCAATTGAATTATTAAAATGCAAGTACAGATAGATCGGAAGTTTCGGTCCCGGGGCACGAAACGTCCCATTTTTTGTCATGTAATCTCATCTGAGTTTCGTATTTGCTTGCTTTTGTGTGATCCGTGGCGGGTACAATACGTGCAGGGAGTCGCATGAGGACAGATTTTTCCTTCTTGGGTGCATTTTCTGAGTCTTACGGCAAACGAGGACCCGTGACATAAGCGTACGGCGTAGCTCCGTGTAAATAGTATTATGTAAGCGTTCCGTTCGGGATGATGGATGGTCTGACGGAGTGCAGAGAGTCTCGTTGAGGTCTTTAGACGTAAGAATCTCCCACAGTAGGCCAATGGCCTGTCTCTCTAAATCACAATGCTGTAGGGTTCGAACTCCATCTGGAAATAGAGGGAGGGTGAGCTTGAGAACAAATGAGACGAAGAGAGAGAGAGAGAGAGAGAAGGGAAAGAACAGTATGGTTCACACAGGCCCGCAATCCTCAAGGCATTTGTGTTTGGATGAAAGACGCCTGACAGCTGCCTGTGAACGTATCTTATCCAGGCCAGAGATGTCAAGCACGTTTGTCGTCATTTGGCTTTTAACGTGCGAAGCAGAAACTGCACCAGCGCCAAAGGCCTTGTTTCTGCAGCTTCCCCCTAAAACCCAGAAAGCAGCAGATGAGCCGAACACTTAGAGCTTGACGTCTTTGTTATTGTTGCACTGTAATGAAAACGCTCAGGCTTTGAATGAACTGATGCTTTTTGCTGCAGATTTACGTATCTAGATTTTGACCTAATAACATTGGATCTAGACTAAACTAGACTAAACTAACACACTGAATTAAACATGACATTTGCAAGTGGAAAGTTTGAAGTATTATTTTTTGTTTCATTTCAATTTTGCCTGTTTTTTTTTTTTTTTTTTTTTTTTTTTTTGGTAACAAAATGTAACTCTATTATCACATAACTCTATATATAAGTTGTTAGTGGTTTAATTTACAATAAATAAATGCTAATTTGTTCATTTTTTTTATTCATTTACTTATTTTACAATGTCTCAGCTGCCTGATTGCTTTTTTTTTTGGTGGAAAATGTAACTATATGTGACCGTGGACCACAAAACCAGTCATAAGGGTCCACTTTTTCGAAATTGAGATTTATTCATCATCTGAAAGCTGAATAAATATGCTTTCCATTGATGTATGGTTTGTTATGATAGGACGCTATTTGTCTGAGATACAACTATTTGAATCTGAGGGTGCAAAAAAAAATTAAATACTGAGAAAACTGCCTTTAAAATTGTCAAAATGAAGTTCTTAGCAATGCATATCAAGTGTCTTCATCGCTAAGACACTTGAGCGAGTAGTATTCAACCAACTCTCTATCTTTCTTGCACAGAACCATCTCCTGGACATAAACCAGTCTGGCTTCAAAAGTGGCCACTCAACTGAGACTGCCCTGCTCTCAGTCACTGAAGCCCTAAGATTGGCAAGAGCAGCATCCAAATCCTCAGTACTCATTTTACTGGATTTGTCTGCTGCATTTGACACAGTCAACCACCAGATCCTCCTGTCCACCCTCATGAAGATGGGCGTCTCAGGAACCGCACTCCAATGGTTCAAGTCTTACCTCTCAGGTAGGTCCTTCAAGGTGGCTTGGAGGAGTGAAGTTTCTGGGTCACAACTTCTTGCTACTGGAGTTCCTCAAGGCTCAGTGCTTGGACCACTGCTCTTCTCCATCTACATGTCATCGTTAGGTTCTGTCATTCGGAAGCATGCTTTTTCCTATCACTGCTATGCTGATGACACGCAACTCTACTTCTCCTTCCATCCAGATGACCCCACGGTTCCTGCTCGCATCGCAGCTTGTCTGACCGACATCTCTGGCTGGATGAAAGAACACCATCTTCAGCTCAACCTTGCTAAGACTGAACTGATTGTGATCTCAGCCAACCCCGCGCTTCATCACAACTTCTCTATACAGCTAAATTCTTCAACCATAACTTCCTCTAGGATAGCCAGGAATCTTGGTGTTGTGATGGACAACCAGTTAACCTTCACAGACCATATTGCTGTTACAGCTCGATCCTGCAGATTTGCCTTGTACAACATTAGGAAGATCAGATCCTTCCTATCAGAGCAGGCTACACAACTTCTTGTCCAAGCTCTTGTCCTCTCCAGACTGGACTATTGTAATGCACTCTTGGCAGGCCTTCCTGCATGCACTTCCAAGCCTTTGCAGATGATTCAGAATGCAGCAGCAAGAGTGGTCTTTAATGAGCCGAAGAAAGCCCATGTCACACCTCTCTTCATCAGACTGCATTGGCTGCCAGTAGCTGCTCGCATCAAATTCAAGGTACTGGTGCTTGCCTACAAGACAACCACTGGCACTGCACCAGAATACCTAAACTGTCTAATCCAACCTTATGTCCCCTCCAGAAGCTTGCGTTCTGCAAATGAACGACGCCTTGTGGTGCCATCCCAAAGAGGCTCAAAATCACTTTCACGTACCTTTTTGTGGACTGTTCCCAGCTGGTGGAATGACCTACCCAGCTCAATTCGATCAGCTGAGTCATTGGCCGTCTTCAAAAAACGTCTGAAAACCCATCTTTTTCGGCAGAACTTGACCAATTGACACTAGCTCTTTCCTACTCTTTTCAGTTTTCTATATTTATATAAAAAAAAAAAAAACCCCTTGCAAGACTTATCGTGTTTATCTAACTGAAATTTGCCACAGCACTTATACACTGTCGCTCTCTTGTTGCTCTGATTGCTTCTATTGTAAGTCGCTTTGGATAAAAGCGTCTGCTAAATGACTAAATGTAAATGTAAATATTACTAATAAATATTAGGTTTTAATATATTTACAGTAGGAAATTTACAAAATATCTTCATGGAACATGATCTTTACTTAATATCCTAATGATTTATGGCATAAAAGAAAATTCAAAAATTGTGACCCATACAGTGTGTTTTTGGCTATTGCTACAAATATACCCCAGCGACTGGTTTTGTGCTTCAGGGTCACATATTACCGTCCAGCTTAATACAACTAACTTAAGATTTTGACTTTAACATCACTATTTTCTGAAAAGTTGCATGCAAAGAGAAATCTGAGTTTCAATTAACTTTTTAATGCCTCTTCCTGTTAATTTAACCACAGAGTGGCCTTGTGGATAGTGAGACTTCCGATTTTCATGAGTAGGACCCTCATGCGTCTCAACATCCGTCTCAGGAATGCAGATGGCAGGGTAGCAATTTCACACTCCTGCCTCACACACCACACACAGAGATGCTTATTTTGAGTCTGATGCACATGCAAACTCTGCTGAAAACACATCACGTTCACTTAAACATTGAAAGCGTTGTTATTAATAAAATAAATGCATGATTCTCCGCATTCTCAATGGCTTTTGATGGTTTTTATCATTCATGAAGGCGTTTCCACCAATATCGTTCTTGTTATCTTTATAAAAATGATATGCAACATTTTTTAATTGACTATTGAAGTAGGTTTTATAAAGAACACTATTTCACAGAGCTAACAAAGATCATTCTCAGAACGTTCTGACAAGGTTATCACAAAGTTATGAGCAAACATTCTTCTAGCAACATTCATAGAATGTTCGTTCGAAGTTATCTGGTCTCAAAACATTCTATATTTATACATCGTTCATGTAACATTTTTTTTTTCTGAAATGTTTCAGTTGTTTTTTAAATGTTCATAGAACATTGAAAAGTAACATTCACTTAATGTTTACAAATGATACAATGGAATGTTCACATAACCAACAAAAACACTTAAAACGTTTCATCCAGAGAACTATCATACCCTTAATAGAAACGTTATCAGAATATTCTTAGAAAATATTTGGTTATCAGTTTTTCCATGTCAGTATTTCACAATTATTTATTTGTTTTACTTGTCATGGATGAAAGCATCTACATGCATAAGGGTAAAAATGTGACCCTGGACCACAAAACCAGTCATATGTGTCAATTTTTCAAAACTGAGTTTTATACATCATGTTAAAGCTGAATAAATGTGACCCTGGAGCACAAAACCAGTCTCAAGTAGCACAAGTATATTTGTAGCAATAGCCAAAAATACATTGTTTTGGTAAAAATGATCAATTTTTCTTTTATGTCAAAAATCATTTGGATATTGTGGAAGGATCATGTTCCATGATAAATTTCCTACCATAAATATATCCAAACTCAATTTTTGATTAGTAATATGCATTGCTAAGAACTTAATTTGGACAACTTTAAAGGCAATTTTCTCAATATTTTTATTTTTTTACACCTTCAGATTCCAGATTGTCAAATAGTTGTATCTCAGCCAAATATTTCCCTATCCTAACAAACTATACATCGATGGAAAGCTTATTTATTCAACTTTCAGATGATTTGTAAATCTCAATTTCAAAAAATGTACACTTATGACATGTTTTGTGTTCCAGGGTCAAAAATAAGCTTTCAACCAATGATGTATGGTGTGTTAGGATAGGACAATATTTGCCTGAGATACAGCTGTTTGAAAATCAAGAATCTGAGGGTGCAAGAAAATCTAAATATTGAGAAAATCACTTTTAAAGTTGTCCAAATGAAGTTCTTAGCAATGCATATTACCAATGTTGGAGGTAACGCATTACAAGTAATGCAAGTTATGTAATAATATAAAAATATTACTTTTTTTCAAGTAACTAGTAAAGTAACATATTACTTTTTCATTTCCAAGAAAATGTTACTTATTCAAAAAAGTAACGTCAGTTACATGCATGAATTTAATCTTCCTTTAGCCTTAGCCTTATTCACATAATTTCATTTTGGTGTGAAAGGGCTTTTACATTTGCTAAGAATCAAATGTTTTTATATTAAAAACAAACAAGCAAGCCCTGCACAGATTTAAAAAGTAATGCAAAAGTAACACAAAAATAATGTAATGCATTACTTTCCATAAAAAGTAAATAATTAGTAATTATTTTTTAGGGAGTAACGCAATATTGTAATGCATTACTTTTAAAAGTACAATGCAAAAAAATTATTTTTTTCCAGCCAAAATATTTAAGAATGATTTTCTAGACAAACAAAAATTGCTGTCCTGTTTTCAGAAAAAAAAAAAGAAGTCACAATTAAGTGAGTTTTTCCTCAAATAATCTCATTTCAAGCAGACAACTAGATTATTTTGCTTACCCCATTGGCAGATAATTTAGCTGGTTTCAAGCAAAAACTCACTTACTTTTAACATATTTTGTCTGAAAACAAGACAATAATTTTTACTTGTCCAGAAAATCCTTCTTGATTTAAGAATTTTTAGATATTTTGGCTGGAAACAAGACTAACAATTAAAGTAAGGAAAGCATTTTTTTGCATTGCAACTTTCCCCAACACTGCATATTACTAAATCAAAAATTAAGTTTTGATATATTTACAGTAGGAAATTTACAAAATATCTTCATGGAACATGATCTTTATTTAATATCCTAATGATTTTTGGCATAAAAGAAAAATCAACAATTTTGACCCAATTTTAGTATTTTTGGCTATTGCTACAAATATGCCCCAGCGACTAATTATTATTATTATTATTATTATTTTATTTTTTTTTTTTTTCAGTTACATTGACAGAAGCTGCATATAATTTCTTCAGTGTGTGTTTGACTTTCATTAAAAACTTCTGAGACATACACCTGGAGTGTGTGTGTGTGTGTGTGTGTGTGTGTGTGTGTGTGTGTGACTGAGCAGTGCTTTATTGTTGTGTTTCTTGAGCTGGTGGGCGCAGCGTCCCGTTTCAAGGATAACACCAAAACACAATTAACCCCAGCGACACTCGAGACGCGTTTCCTGGTGCTGGATTACGGCGCTCTGACAGGTCGCCATGAGGGGCCTATTGTACAACGCAGTGTTTACTTTGGCCCAGACGCACCTCACACGAAAACACGTGCAGTCTGAGTTTGACGTGAACCTGTTAAACAAGCACTTTATTCAACACCGTCCTGCGGCCTTGCAGATGAAACCGAGTTTGTCTTGTTGTTTTCTTGTCGCGTCAGCTGTTTATTCAGCCGTGTAAACCGAGCCGCATCTCTGATGACTTACACAAACAGCTGATGACTTGAGCAAACAGAATACTACCTTATTTATTCTGTTAAGAAAATGTTAACGTAAAACAATGTCACACAAGCAACTTCATGTTATGTTAGAATTGGCTCTGGATCTGAGCGCATTTTCCCAATGCACATTTCTCAGCATGAACATAAACATCATGATTTACACTGAAGCGTCTGAAAAGTGCTTAGATTGATTTAAAACAAGCATTCATGCCCTCAAGATGTGTTCAGTTTGACTGTTTATTGTTACATTCGAGAGACATTTATTAAAAATGTAATGCTTTGTCTCTTGTTGAATTTGATTATTAATGCATTTGCTTATGCATTCATGCATTAATTCATTTTTTCTTTCATTTATGCATTTATTTTATTTATACTGTCATAATTATGAGATAAAACATCAACATTATGACAAAATAAGTTGAAATTATGACAAAAATATTAAAATTATGAGATAAAAAGCCATAGTCGTGACAAAAAGTCATAATTATGTCAAAAATTTAAATGAAATTATTCAATTTACGTAAATTCTGACTTCTGTCTCATAATTGTGACTTAGAATGTCATAATTTAGATTTTTTTATCTCTAGCTTCTACTGAATAATTCTGACTTTTTTTACCCCTGACTTTTTATATGATGCTTTATTTCATAATTTCATAAAATTCTGTTTTCATATAAATTTCGGTTTCCAAAGCAAGTTTTCTCTCAGGTCTTTACACTAAATTTGAGAGACTTAAAATGACATTTATCATAAATGTAATGCTTAAAATATGAGTGTATTAGTTGCTTATTTATCTCTTGTTGAATTTAATTATTAATGCAATTATTTATGCATTCATGCATTTATTCATTTTTTCTTTCATTTATGCATTTATTTTATTTATACTGTCATAAATATGAGATAAAACATCAACATTATGACATAAAAAGTCATTATTATGACCTAAAATGTCATAATAGTGTCAGAAAAATATTACATGAAAACATAAATATTGACAAAAGAAGTTGAAATTATGACAAAAGTATTAAAATGATAATAATTATAATATTTTTGTCATAATTGTAACTTTATTGTAATTATGACTTTTTAGTCTCATAATTATTTATTGTTTAATACATACATTTTTACTTTTATCTCAGAACTTTGACTTATGTCACAAAATTAAAAACTGTCTCATAATAGTGACTTAGAATATCATAATTTGGACTTTTTATCTCTAGCTTCTACTGAGTAATTATGACTTTTTTTACCCCTGACTTTTTATATGATGCTTTATTTCATAATTTCATAAAATTCTGTTTTCATATAAATTTTGGTTTCCAAAGCAAGATTTTTCTCCTTGCATGGTGGAAACGGGTCTTTACACTAAATTCGGGAGACTTAAAGTTACATTTATCATAAATGTAATGCTTAAAAAGCTTCAAATATAAGTGTATTATTTGCTTATTTATCTCTTGTTGAATTTAATTATTAATGTGTTTATTTATGCATTCATGCATTAAATATTTTTTTCTTTCATTTATGCATTTATTTTATTTTTGCATGATGTTAATGAGGGGGAATTTAATTACTGCATATATAATATCATAATAATATTTACTTATTTGTGCATTTATGCATTAATTAGTTTATTTGTGCATGCATTTATTTATTTATTTATTTATTCATGTATGCATTCATTTCCTTATTTGATTTTTTTCTGCTTTCATTTATTAATTTATATTTATGCATTTTATAAAAATATACTTTATTTTGTGCTCGTTTGATTTTGAGGTCAACCCTAACTCTAATCTAACCCGGATCCGTTTCTTGATGGGTTTCACCTCTTCATCGTTTCTCAATCTTCTGTTTGGTATGTATTACAGTTTTATTTATCGTTGGTTTAGGCCTTAATGGGCTTCAAATATGCGTGTTTTTGATGGTTTTAGCAAATGCATATTTATTCAATTGGTTTATGACATAATGCATTTATTTGTTTTATGCATTTTATAGAAGGAGCGAGCGAGGTGATAATGTAGGACACAAACGAAACCAGAATGTTAAGCTATTTCTGCCAAATTCGGAGCCACATTTCTTTGACAGCGTACTGTAACTGTACGTCCTGCTGTGCACTTCCCTCGTTTCAGATGTGTGTTGATAATGACAGAGACATGCTCTACCCATAACCATAATTACACACACATTCACACATAAGTGTATTTTGGAAGCGGAGAGAAGTGATGTGGTCGGCCGTATAATCACATCCGCTTCAAGCATTGATCACTATCTTTAAGGGCGCTCTCCTGCGTGTGCATGTGTGCGAGTTGCTCATGTTCATACATGCGGCGGTGAGTGTGTGTTTATACTGGACGACTAAATCCACACCAGAGCGTTTCATCTGATTCCAGCTCATGACATGATGTAGTGTGTGTGAACAATGACTAGAAAAATCTGTCTAGGTTTTCCTTTGTTGTCAGTTTACTCTCATAAACACTCCAGTGCACAAAATTAAAATAAATAAAAAATTATGAATAATGAACATTATTGATGACATAATACTGATTGCAATATGCATCAAGAAAATTAAGCCTATTTTGAAGCGTTCTTACTGTTCATTTAAGTCAAGCATCAAGTCTATATTTATTTATTTTGTGCCATTATAAAGCACAATTTCCTGCAAATTGTCACTAAATGTTTGAACTCCCACTGATTCTCATTGATGAACCTGATTTGATTCTCATAACTTAATGATTTTTTTACTTATTTTATATTAAAGTGTATGTAAAAATAATTTATAAATAATGTATTTTATATTTTGAACAATACATTTTTGTTTGTGTATTACAAAATAAAAACGAGATTATAAATGTATGTATGATTTATACATTCATTCATTCATTTATGCATTTATTTAATTATTTGTGCTTTTATGCAAATTTTTTTTATATTTGTGCAATTATGCAATCATTTATTTATTTGTGCATTTATGCATTAAATTGCTTTTTTTGTGCACTTATTTATTTATTTGTGCATGTATGCATTTTTTATTTACATGTGCATATATTAATGCATTTATGCATTCATTTAATTATTTGTGCATGTATGCATTACATTGCTTATTTGTGCACTTATTTATTTGTGTATGCATTTATTTATGCATTTATTTACTTATATGTGCATATATTAATGCATTTATTCATTCATTTAATCATTTGTCCATTTATGTGTTACATTGCTTATTTGTGCACTTATTTATGCATTTATGCTTTCATTTAATTATTTGTGCTTTTATGCATTCATTTTTTATATTTGTGCATTAATGCAATCATTTATTTATTTGTGCATGTATGCATTAAATTGCTTATTTGTGCATGTATTTACTTATTTATTTATTTGCGCATTTATGCATTTATTTACTTATATGTGCATATATTTATGCATTTATGCATTCATTTATTAGGTTTTTGTGCATTTATGCATTACATTGCTTATTTGTGCACTTATTTATGCATTTATGCATTCATTTTTTATATTTGTGCATTTATGCATTAAATTGCTTATTTGTGCACTTATTTATTTATTTGCACATTTGTGCATTTATTTACTTATATGTGCATATATTAATGCATTTATGCATTCATTAAATTGTGAATTCAAGCATTCATTTTTTTATATTTGTGCATTTATGCATTAAATTACTTATTTGTGCACTTATTTATGCATCTATACAGTAATTGATTTATTTGTTTGTGCATTTATTTACTTATATGGGCATATATTTATGCAATCATTTACTTATTTGTGCATTTATGCATTAAATTACTTATTTGCGCACTTATTTATGCAGTCATTTAATTTTTTGTGTATTTATGCAATAATTTAATTATTTGTGCATATATTTTTAAATATTCATGCATTGATTTATTTATTTGTGCATTTTTTAGGCATTTATTTATGCATTCAGGCATTTATTAATTTATTATATTTGTATTAATTTATTTCAATGTGTCATATTAATGAGGTGGGATGTATTTAATTATCCTTAAAAATGTCCCAATTTTGTATTATATTTGTATATTTTATAGACTATTTTTAGGGTCCTAAAGAATTTTTTGCATTGAACAAAATATAATTTATTTTCTGTTCTTGTCATTTTGAGGTCAAACGTGACCTGGATCCGTTTCTTGATGGGTTTCACCTCTTCACCTCCTTATTGTTTCTCAACCTCTTGTTTTGTTAGCATGTTTGCTGTTGTTTCATTTGGGAATGCGTCCCGCCAGACACGCAGTGTGTTCCTGTTGTTGTTGAGCTTGAGTGCTCCAGCTGTGTTATCTCTTGACTAAAATCATCTGGAACGATTGCGACGCGGGGAGGGATCGGAGGAACGGATGGAGAAGCACAGTAAAAATATTCCTGCAACCCCTGTTTCTCCAGCAGCTGTAATTTCCCCTTCTTCTGCAATCCGACTCCTCTAAGCTGGTATCAAAACACTAAAAGGGGTGCCAGACCCCCGCTTGACGTCAAAAGGGTTTTCCCTGGAGGCCGATGGGACTTCACTCCACGTCAGAGGTGGGCTTCGACACAAGATCCCTTCTCTGCGTTAACTTCTTTTGACGGTGTGGTTTTCTTACGATAATCCTGCGCTCGGTGAGTCAATGCGCCGCACATGTCGGTGCGTGACCCCGTCTTCTCACAGGCCCCGTAATGACCCTAATCAGTCTCTAGAGTCTCTGCGTCCTCTTATTTCTGCTGTGCAAATGGGGAACGCTGCAAGACGAAACATATTAGAGAGTCTGGAAAAAAGAGAGGCAACTGAATGTGAGAGGTTTTGAAGAAAATTCAGTGAATAAAACTGCTCCAGATCCTAAATCTGCACCATCTAGATCAGATCATCTAGTCAGTCACAACCACCAAATTGTAAATGCAAAAAACAGTGCTAAATTACTTATTTACTTTCCCAAATAACATTTGTATTTACCTTTCTAGAATTATTGTTAACTGAACTATTAAAAGCATTTGTATTCAGTTACATAAAATTTAAATATAAGACGAAAAGCAATAATTTTAAATGTTGTAAGTTGAAGCACAAAAATTGCAATAAACATACAACTGAAAAAACGTCATTAAAAATTAAGAAGAAAAAAAAAATATATAAGAAAGAAGTCTAAGTTTAATAACTAATAGAAAATAGATTAAACTAAAACATCAACTAAATAAAACATAAATTAAACCTAAGTAGTAATAATTAAAAAAAAAGCATAAAAACATAAAATTGTTAAAAACTCATCTACAATTAAAACAGAAAATATTATATTATTATTATTATTTGTATTTATTTATTTTTTTATTATTATTATATTAGGATAGACAACTATTTGAAAATTTGGAATCTGAGGGTGCAAAAAAAAATCTAAATATTGAGAAAATCACATTTAAAATCACTTTTAAAGTCCAAATGAAATTCTTAGTAATGCATATTACTAATCACAAATTTGATATATTTACAGTAGGAAATTTACAAAATATCTTCCTGGAACATGATCTTTACTTAATAACCTAATGATTTTTGGCATAAAAGAAAAATCAATAATTTTGACCCATGCAATGTATTTTTGCCTATTGTTACAAATATACTTAAAGATTATTTGTGACCCTGGACCACAAAACCAGTGGGAAATAAATAAACCTAAAACTTTACTAAAAGTACAACAACAACAAAGAAAATTAAACCTAAATAGGAATAAACAAAAAAATAAACAAAATTACTAAACATTTAAATAAAATGAACACTGAAAATATAAAAATAAAAGTTAATCAAACTCCTAATAAGAACTAAAAAATACTAAAATAGCTCTATTCTCTTTAATAGATAGATATCCATTTAATATCTCTTGAAATTGAAGTAGTAAGCAAACAAACTTTCACTGAAGTCTCTCCTAATCTCAGATGTTTCTCCTGAGAAAAAGAACAACTGAGATCTAGAGAATCATCTGAGCTCCCTTTTCTGAAACCTACTGAAGCTCTACTTGTAAACACTAAGAAACAAAGGCCTGTAATTTACATGTACATTTACATTTAGTCATTTGGCAGACGCTTTTATCCAAAGCGACTTACAATAGAAGCAATCAGAGCAACAAGAGTGCGACAGTGTATAAGTGCTGAGGCAAATTTCAGTTAGATAAACATGATAAGTCTTGCAAGGTTATCTGTAATGTTAGTGAAAGAACACTTAGGTCTTCTCTTGTACGTCAATCACGCAGGTGTCAACGAACAAAGGCTTTTAACAGAGGAAAGACCCAGAGAAGCAGCGGAGAACAACACCTGTTCCAGTGGAGACTCTCATCTGTAATCACCAGAGTTTCCACACTCAATCCAGCTGTTCCTCCAGGTGAGAGCGGCACTTTCATCATAATCATCACCTTACATCTGAGCCTTCAAAACACAGATTCAGACCGGCCGCATTTAGATCGGAAACTATAATCGCAAGTCACATTGAGCTCTGTTGGTAACGACAGAACTTGTGACCATAGTTGCTTCTGGGAAAAGCAGCCCTGGCCGATTATCGGCGCAGATTTTATGCCATTTTTATGGTTATTGGTCATTTTCAAAACTGATTTGCCTATAAGATCATTTTAAAACATTTAGGTAAGTTTTTTCAGAGCCCTTGTTATTTTTAATTTTGATATTAATGTAATTTTTTATTCAGAGTGGGGAAAGAACCATAAAATTACATTCACAAATCACAAATTTGTTTCCTAACAGTTAAGAATATCAGTGAGCAGCATAATGCATCTTTTTAAAACTAAAATAAAATAAAACATTAAATTTATTAATTTTGAATATGTTGCAAATACCCCACAACATTAAGAAATGTATGCAAACGTGTCTTGACATGGTCTATTTTGCTTCTGTATTTTGTATAGTCAGGAAGAAAATAAAAGTTCTAATGACTAGGTCTAAAAAATGAGAAAAAATGACCATGAAATTATGTTTGCATGCATTTGCATCAGTTCAGATACAGATTTGCTTCCTAACAGCGAAGATTGTCAGTGTGCAAACATTTTACTGAAAAAAATAATAATTGTAGGCTTTTAGGGGGTTTTGCATCTGAACTCTTAACTTTGTTTTGGGAACCAGAGCAATTATACTTACAGTTAATATGTTGATTCATTTGTTCTTCTTGATCTTGATTTGGATGCATGACCTACATGCTATTAGGGGTCACCCAATTATCAGCCTGTTGTGTGTTTCCCAAAAGCATCAAGTCCCATTGAGCTCTGTTGGTAACGACAGAACTTGTGACCACAGTTGCTTCTGGGAAAAGCAGGCCTGACCGATTATCGGTGCAGATATTATGCCATTTTTATGGTTATCTGTCATTTTCAAAACTGATTTGCTGATAAAATAATTTGCAAACATTTAGGCATGTTTTTATCAGAGCCCTTGTTATTCTTCATTTTGACATTAAACTTAATTTTTACACCAAGCATATATATATATATATATCGGTTTAAAATATCGGTCTTAACCGATATCGGCAGATTAATTATTCAGAGTCGGGAAAGGACCATAAAATTGCATTCACAAATCACAAATTTGTTTCCTAACAGTGAAGAATATCAGTGTGCAAACATTTTACTGAAAAAAATAATAATTTTAGGCTTTTAGGGGGTTTTGCATTGGAACTCTTCACTAGGTTTTGGAACAAGAGCAATTATACTTACAGTTAATATGTTGATTCATTTGTTCTTCTTGATCTTGATTTGGATGCATGACCTACCTGCTATTAGGGGTCAACCGATTATCAGCCTGTTGTGTGTTTCCCAAAAGCATCATTTGCTAACTATAATCACAAGTCCCATTGAGCTCTGTTGGTAACAATGCAACTTGCGACCATAGTTGCTTCTGGGAAAAGCAGGCCTGACTGATTATCGGTGCAGATATTATGCCATTTTTATGGTTATCTGTCATTTTCAAAACTGATTTGCTGATAAAATAAGAGCCCTTGTTATTCTTCATTTTGACATTAAACTTAATTTTTACACCAAGCATATATATATATATATATCGGTTTAAAATATCGATCTTAACCGATATATATATATATATATTAGGGCTGTCAATTAATCGCGATTAATTGCATCCAAAATAAAAGTTTATGTTTACATATTACTCTGTAAACACACACATACATGTATATATTTAAAAATTTATTTATATGTATATATATTTACACCTGTATACAATTTAGATTATAAATAAATAGCAATATTTTATATAGAAATCTAAAATATTTTTCCTTAATATATACATGCATGTGTGTGTATTTATATATACATAATAAATAGACTTATAGTATGTAAACATAAACTTTTATTTTGGATGCGATTAATTGCGATTTTATATATATATATATATATATATATATATATATATATATAATAAGCAAAACATGCAACATTAAGAAGTCTACACTGTAAATAAAAACAATAATTATTGGAGTGCATCTTACAAGAAAATTCTCACGTTTAACTGAATGTGTTACTTGTAATTTCTTTGTAATTATTTTTTAAATTTAGTAGCAATTTCTGAGTGAAACTTGTTTCCTACACCTACAGCTTGTCATGGTATATGTTGTTTTAGCATTGTAAAGACAGATTAAATGTTTTCAGTCAGGAAAAACTATTTCTGCATGAATTTATGAGAAATGATTCATGGTCCAGATGGAAGCAATCCAGGGTATGGATCCAGACTGTAGTGCACTAATTGCTTACGTGTGATCTATAGTGTGCAACGCATGCAGTATGGACTTGATGTCTGTTATCAGATCAGGATGGAAATTTATGGAGCTGAAAAGAGAACAAAAATAAAGTGAGCCTGTCCAGGCAACTCTGACACGAATTCTCTGTCAGATCTGAATTTGAAACGTTCATGACCTCGGAATCCAATCCCTCTTGACATTACATTATTGTTTGCTTTGATCAATTCATTGTGTCACATTCAATTAGAAGTACAGGCGGCATTAGTGTTTGATAAATAATGTGAGGCATCAGAACGCTGCCAACCTTGCTGAATTTTTATGTTTGAGTCCAATTGTGAGCTTCGAACTGGCATCCAGCCCCGATCCACTAATTAACGGCACGACTGAAGCTGCGCTCCAAACAAAACCACATCTTTGTTTGCTAGAGGTTTGTTTCTCTTTCACTCAAAGCCTTCAGTTTGAATAAAGACATCAGAGTTCATACAGAAATTCAAACTAGGTTATCGTTTACTCACTAATCAAATCATCCCAAACCTGTATTGCTAAAGAAATACATGAAAAAATAAAAATCTTCAAAATAACAATTCAACCTTTGCACTATTCTATCATAAAGTTTTCTGAAGTCATATTTGCATGTGGAAGAAGCATGCAGGACAAACAAATATAGAATAGAATAGAATAGAATAGAATAGAATAGAATAGAATAGAATAATGCATAAGGAGGAAACATTCTTGATAATGTGACAAAAAAATAACTATGAAAAAAAAATAGGAAAGAAAGAAAGAAAGAAAGAAAGAAAGAAAGAAAGAGAAAGAAAGAAAAAGAAAGAAAAAGACATTTGAAGTCAAAATATAAATATAAAAAAATACATAAATATAAATAAGAATGTTTTTTTTTCAGAGTTTTACTAAAACTGTTTGCATCACACACAAAAAAAAACATTATTATATCATATAATAGTATAATGCATAAGGAAGAAACATTCTTGATGATGTGACAAAAAAAAACGAGAAAAAAAAATATATATATATATACTTTTGAAATCAAATTTGTTTATAGAACAAACAATTTTGACAATGTGACAAATAATAATAATAATAATAATAATAATAATAAAAAATAAAATTACTTTTAAAAATCTAAATATATATATATATTAATCAGTCCTCTTTACCATAACTCTCTCAGGTTTGGAAAAACATTATGGTGAGTACTTTTTTTTTTTTTTTTTTGGCAAAGTAATAATAAGATTTTTTTATTAGGAAAGTTTTTGTTGCTTTTGTGCATAAGGAAGAAAAGTGACCCAAAAAAAAAAAAAAAAAACCTGAGAAAAACGTGACATTTGAAATCAAATATGTTTATAGAACAAACAATTTTGACAATGTGACAAATAATAATAATAATAATAATAATAATAATAATAATAATAATTATTATTATTATTATTATTATTATTATTGTTGTTGTTGTTATTATAGACAAATAAATGACTTTTGAAATTAACTTTTTAAAGTTTTAACTTTTAAAGTTAAAATATGAAAAAGAGAGAAAATATATATAAATATATGACTTTTGAAATAAAATTGGTGTATAGAATAAACACGTTTAATAAAATAAAGTAAAACATAAAAAGTCAACTTTTGACTTTTGAAGTCAAAATATAAATACAAAAAATATATATATATAAAAATTCAAATATATGACTTCTGAATTTGTTTTTGTGTGAGGCACAAACCTAAATTTCAGTCCTCTTCACCATAACTCTCAGGTTTGGAAAAACATTATGGTGAAAAAAAAAAACATGGCACAAACTTTTGAAGGGGACAATAATCGGGTCCAGGTTTGGCTGTGTTTGTCTATATTTCCTGAACAAATCGAAAGTAAACACACATTCCTGAGTCCACGGATATGTGCCTTTAGGGTCAGGGTTAAGATCGGGTTAAGAGCGGAGGTCACAGGTGAAGGTTAAAAGGTTAAGACAGGTTCAAGACTTACGTAAGAGACTGCATTCGCTTCTGGACTTTCTGAAGGCTTCAGTCATCCCAGTGTGGAATGCAACGAAAATAGAGGCCGTTCCTCTGTCAATATCTCACTCCTGACGTATGTTTTCCTAGAAATGACGCTAGAGAAGGAATGGAAGAGAGGGACGGGTGAACGTGGACAACGTCAATGTCAAGATATGAATGTCTGAAGCATTCGCGCGATAACAGAGGAAAGTCAATACAGTCAAGAGAGACATCTGAAAATATTTTTAAACTTAAAATACTTTTAGGTTTAAGTTTTAAGCATTAACTTGTTTAATTTTCATTTATTGTGTGCTCTTTTTTTCTGTAAAAACGATATTATGCTCTTAATAATAAGATTTTTTTATTATTATTAATTTATTTATATATATATATATATATAATTTTTTTTATTATTATTATTTTTTTTATTTTATTTTTTGCAGTTAATTGCTGGTGGAATTTTTTTTTTTTTTTTTTTCTTACCCCATGGACAGATTTTTTTGTTTTAAGCATTAACTTGCTTAATTTTCATTTATTTTGGATTTTTTTCTGTAAAAACGATAATATATTCTTAATAATAAGAACATTTTTTTTTTATTAATTTATATATATATATATATTTTTTTTTTTTTTGCAGTTAATTGCTGGTGGAAAAAAGTTTTGGTTTTTTTTATCTTTTTTTTTTCTCCTTACCCCATGTACAGATTGTTAAGTTAATTTAAGCATTAACTTGCTTAATTTTCATTTATTTATTTAGTTTTTTTTTTTTTTTTCTGTAAAAACAAGAAAGAAAATACAAATTATGACAAAAAAAAAGTTCTTCAGAAAAGAAAGACATAATATCTTCAAAATCATCCAAATGTATCTTGATTGAAAAAAGACTAATATATATATATATATATATATATATAAAGAATGATTTTTTATTTAATTATTTTTTTAGATATTATTGCATTTCTTGCAGTTAACATAATAATGCAAGCAAAAACTGACTACTGACTAAAAAAAAAATACTACATTGGTAATAAATCTTTGTAATTATTTGCAAATACCTTTATTTAATTATCCATAATGAAAGCCAAATTAGTCTCTCCTTGGAGTTGACTGAAGTTATTTCTGTACAAAGAAGCATAGTTGTCTTTATCATGCGGTCGGCTGGAGAACGTCTCCTCTCACTAAATCAACATCGGGAGACAATTCAGATTGCTTTCAGAACCAGTTCAGCATCACAGGGGTTTGTTTACTTACTTTATGTTCATTAAAAGAATAAATGTAAGCTATTGTTTTTGGCCTCGGTCCCAGATGATAATCAGCGTTCAGCAAACATTTCTACACAGCAGAATTAACAGCTACTCTGTCATTATTACCGCACACTTTAATCCTAATCTCAAATATTTGCAAAGCAGTGTCGTGCAGTTCACAAGCATTATCGGCGGTTTATTATAAGAACATTTATTTAAACAGCAAGTCGGGCGGATCGTATGCAAGCTAAACACGTTTAGAAGAAGAATCTAGTGTCGAATATAGCGCATTTTCAGTGTGAAATATGTCCAAAAATCATTTTCAGTTTCTGATGATGTGGTTTAGACCTTGAACCAGAAATTTGAAACTGTGGAAAATCCAAAAAAACAACAGATATCAAAGATCCAAGAAGTTATATCTGAAATGTCAAGTCCATTACTCATAAAGTTAACCAGAGCATCTCTTTCAAAAGTTCAGTCATTTAAAACTTATGTTTCGCCAACGAGACTCACAGTTGCAGCTGCTTTTATTTTCAATTATTTTAAAGAAATTAATCATTTTATTAATCTAGGATGCATTTAATAATCAAAAATGTCAGTGCAGACATTTGTAATGTTACAAAAGATTTCTGTTTTAAATAAATGCTGTTCTTTTGAACTTTCTATTCATCTGTGAATCCTGAAAAGTAAAATGCACTTTCTACTAAAATAATGGGCAGCACAACTGTTTTTAACATTGATAATAATCAGAAATGTTTCTTGAGCTTCAAATCAGTATATTAGAATGATTTCTGAAGGATCATGTGACACTGAAGACTGGAGTAATGATGCTGAAAATTCAGCTTTGATTAAAGAAATAAATTACATTTCAAGATATATTAATATCGGAAACAACTACATTAAATTGCAATAATATTTTATAATTTTTACAGCTCTTTTGAACAAATAAATGCAGCCTTGGTGAGCAGTAGAGACTTTGAACCTTTTAAAACTTTCACCGATTTGTCTATACAGTGTATAAATGTGTTAGCAAATGCTTCCAAATCAAGATCAAGAAGAACAAATGAATCAACATATTAACTGTAAGTATAATTGCTCTGGTTCCAAAACCAAGTGAAGAGTTCAAATGCAAAACCAATAAAATGTTTACCCACTGATATTCTTCACTGTTAGGAAGCAAATCTGTATCTGTACTGATGCAAGTGAATGCAAACATAATTTCATGGTCATTTTTTCTCATTTTTTAGACCTTGTCAGTAAAACTTTTATTTTTTTCCTGACTATACAAAATACAAAAGCAAAATAGACTGTGTCAAGACACGTTTGCATACATTTCTTAATGTTGTGGGGTATTTGCAACATATTAATTTAAATAATAATAATAATAATAAATTAATTAATTTAATGTTTTATTTTATTTTAGTTTAAAAAATGCATTATACTGCTCACTGATATTCTTAACTGTTAATAAACAAATTTTTTGATTTGTGAATCCAATTTTATGGTCCTTTCCCCACTCAGAACAATTCATCTGCCGATATTGGTTCAGACCGATATATTAAACCGATATATATGTCTGGTGTAAAAATTAAACTTAATGTCAAAATGAAGTATAACAAGGACTCTAAATGACTCTACCTAAATGTTTTAAATGATTTTATCAGCAAAATGACAGATAACCATTAAAATGGCATAATATCTGTGCCGATAATCGGCCGGGGCTGAACTTTTTTCCCCCTGACTATGCAAAATACAGAAGCAACATAGACCGTGTCAAGACACATTTGCATTAATTTCTTAAATGTTGTGGGGTATTTGCAACACATTGGTTCCAAAACCAAGTGAAGAGTTCAAATGCAAAACCCACTAAAATGAATGCTCTTGAAGCATATTATATGTCCATCAAATACTTTTTCTTCAAACTCATTAAAATCGCAGCCTCAGCCCAATCAGGTACTTAGGTAGAAACATCAGAGCTTGATAAAAATGCATTTTTTAAAGAAAGACGTCAGATGGATTTAGAGGCTTTTGCACCTAACCTCTTCAAGTGTGTTCCCTACAAAGGGCATTCCAAAAAAAAAAAGCAAAACATTCTAGCAGCATCACGTGCATCTTGAACAGAAGTAGGCCCATAATGCATTGCATGTTGAATAAACAATTCGTGTGACTAGTTCAGAGCGGTGAGTGTGAGGACTCATGCATGTATTTGGCATTAGACAGCAAACCAGGGTTTGGAGCCGAACTACCTTTGTCAGCCTTCATCTGTTGTTCCTCTAAATGTGTGTGATTATATTAATATGGACATGATCATTTTTGCACTGTTGCTTCAAAGACCCTTCACATATTTGTGAAATTGCGTGCGGCATGCAGTCTGTCTCATACTGTCGGGTGTCTCTCCTTTAATCAGAGTTTTTTGAGACGCTGTTGCATCACAATTAAATAAGCAAACACTAGACTGGACAGAAAGCATCCAACACATCCAGGAAATGTAACTGTATGTTACAGTCGAGGGCTCTTGTTCCTGACCCTGTGTGAGTGGAGAACAGCTGGACACAGCTGCCAAACATCTGCAGCGCTACAGAGTCACACTGACCCCTACAGTCACACCACAGCAACAAACCGCTCTTGTGTCCTCTGAGATTTACAGTATGTCATAGTTTGTCTGATCGAGACAATCAGCTTGAGGACTGCTGCCTTGCACTTCTAACATGTTCTGTTCTGTTGTTTTGCTTTGGTGCACTGCTGTGCTGTTGCTAGGGTGTTTTGAGGGGTTGCTAGGGTGGTTGCTGTGCAGTTGCTAGGGCCTTCTGGGTAGTTAATATGTTGTTGCTAGTTTGCTTTAAGCTTGTTTGTCATTACTGTGGTAATTTTAGTGCATTGTTATGCAGTTGCTAGGGTGGTTGCTATGTAGTAGGTAGGGTGTTCGGAGGGGTTGCTATGGTGATTCATGTGCAGTTGCTAGGGTGTGTGGACCCTATGTTGTTGCTAGGAGTTTGCTTTGAGCTTGTGGGTCATTACTGTGATATCCTGGATCATTTTAGTGCATTGTTATGCAGTTGCTAGGGTGGTTGCTGTGCAGTTGCTAGGGCCTTCTGGATAGTTATTATGTTGTTACTAGTTTGCTTTAAGCTTGCCTGTCATTACCGTGGTCATTTTAGTGCATTGTTATGCAGTTGCAAGGGTGGTTGCTATTTAGTAGGTAGGGTGTTCAGAGGGGTTGCTATGGTGATTCATGTGCAGTTGCTAGGGTGTGTGGACCCTATGTTGTTGCTAGGGGGTTGCTTTGAGCTTGTGGGTCATTACTGTGATATTCTGGGTCATTTTAGTGCATTGTTATGCAGTTGCTAGGGTGATTGCTATGTAGTTGCTAGGGCATTCTGAGGGGTTGCTAGGGTGGTTGCTGCACAGTTGCTAGGGCCTTCTGGGTGGTTGTTATGTAATTATAAGGAGGTTGCTTTGAGCTTGTGGGTCATTATTGTGACATTCTGGGTCATTTTTAGTGCTTTGCTATGCAGTTGCTAGGGTGATTGATGTGTAGTTGCTACGGTGTTCAGAAGGGTTGCTACGGTGATTGGTGTGCAGTTGCTAGGATGTTCTGAGGGGTTGCTATGTCATTTTCTAGGAGGTTGCTTGGACACTGAGGGATATTATTGTGATATTCTGGGTTAATTTTAAGACATTTCTAGGGTGTGTTCTGAGGGGTTGCTATGGTGATTGTTGTGCAGTTGCTAGGGCTTTCTGGGTGGTTGAAATGCAGTTTTTAGGGCATTTTGAGTAGCTGCTGTGTCGTTGCTGGGTGCTTTGATATTCTGGGTGATTGCTTGATGGTTGCTAGGGTGTTCTGAGGGGTTGCTAGGGTGGTTGCTGTGCAGTTGCTAGGGCCTTCTGGGTGGTTGTTATGTTGTTGCTAGGAGGTTGCTTTGAGTTTGTGGGTCATTACTGTGATATTTTGGGTGATTGTTAGTGCATTGCTATGCAGTTGCTACAGTGTTCTGATGGGTTGTTGGGGTGATTGCTGTGCAGTTGCTATGGTGTTCTGAAGGGTTGTTGTTAGGGTGTTTGGAAGGGTTGCTAGGCTGGTTGTTATGTTGTTGCTAGGCATTTCTTTGGAAGTTGTGGGTGATTGCTGTGATATACTGGGTGATTGCTATGGAATTGCTGGGTGGGTCTAGGGTGTTTGGATGGGTTGCTAGGGTGGTTGCTTTGTTATTGCAAGGGTTTTATGAGGGGTTGCTAGGGTGGGTTACTGTTGTTGCTAGGTGGTTGCTAGAAGGTTGTGACCCATTGTTATAACATACTGGGTGATTGCTGGGTGGTTGCTAGGGTGTTTGTAAAGGTTGATAAGATGGTTGCTATGCTGTTGCTAGGGTTTTATGAGGGGCTGCTAGGGTGGTTGCTAGGCATTTGCTTGGAGGTTGTGGATTATTGCTGTGATATTCTCAGTAATTGTTTGGGCATTGCAGGGTGCTTGCTAATATGTAGTTTTTAGGGTGTTTTGGGTGGTTGCTATGTTGTTGTTGTTGTTATTACAGGAAAAATGAAAGACCAACTGCATGTAGAGGCCTTTATTTTGAGGATCAGTCAAGTTTGTCCACTCTCTGTGGTTTTCCTGAGAATTCTTGAGCGTGTAGGAGTCGCTGATCTTTGAACTGGCAGGTCCAAACACGCCTGATGAATGAAGCTCTACTCACCTCTCCATAAACGCAGCTCCCTGTCCTAACAGTTTTAGCCCTAATTACTCATAATCCTCAGTGAGCCTCTAAAAGTCGTCCAAAAGCCACTGTCGGAGAATAGGGAGTCTGTCTGAAGATTAGAGCGCTCGCTTCTCTCTCAAGTCTAGAAATGATGACAACGGTTTCTTACCCAGAGTTCCTCAGACTTTGATTTGGCTGTTTTATCGGTGGTTGAAATGCTTTTATGTCCGAGTCTTTGAGCGGTGGATGAGGCCTTTCAAAGTGCCGGCTTCTTCAATGGAATGATTTTTCCCACTTGCGGCTGGAATAAAGCGATGAGGGAAAGTCACTGGTGCTTGTGATGTGTGGGTGAACATGGCCACTATCGCTGCGGAACCATATAAACATGATTCTCCAGACGTGTGCACCAAATCAATAAACCAACGCCTGTCGTTATAAATTATTAGTACTCTCAGTTTTCATAAACATTGTTTTAAGAATGATTTGTCCTAACATTTAGTGAAAGTTTTGAGAACGTTCCCTGTTAACTGGGATCTCATAGCATATTGTCTTACCACCCAGAACTCTGAGATATAATATTTTGGTCTAATGAGTAAACCTCATTGTTATACTCAACCACAGTTTGTTTCCATTGAACAGACTTGCAGATTTGATCCTGCTGAACTCATTAACTCTAGTGGAGGCTTTAGTGTACACTAGATCCACACTCGGTTTAAAGCTCTAGCTCCTTCCTCCTACTCATCCAATGTGGCTTTCTCAGTTTGTAGATTTTGGGCTCACAAGTCATTCCAGCACCATCCATCGTCTCTGACAAGCTCGAGAGGTAATGATGTGGCTTTGGCCATAAGCGCGACTGCATTTACCTTGCTGTTCACTGGCATATGAAATCTAAGCCTTCGTTAATCATACCGGCCAAATGGGAGGACGCGACAAGGTTTGTCTGCAGAAACAAGCTTGCCAACAAACCATCAGGCAACCAAAAAAGCTCATTAGCTAAGCTTTGGCACTGCACTCAAGCTGCCAGGGATTTTCCTAAGGGATCTCCGGATCTGGACCGTGAAGTTGTTCTGTTGTCCCAGTTTCACAAGATAACAAATAGAGACGTATGAAGAAACTAAATGGAAATGCTAACATTTGTTAAGCAGATGTAGAGTTTTCATCAGAGAAGATTATTTTATTATCATGTGTGTCCAGTTAAGCAAATGTTTGCTTAACTGGTTTTAGAGTCATGTTACATAGGAACTTTGACTCATCAATGCATTTTATCTGCTTAGCGACGATTGTTTATCACATTATACTCTGCCATCTTTTCCAAAAAGTTCTAGATGTCCCATTTGGAAATCCAGTAGCATTCCAGTGTGAAACAGGCCTAGTGACCCAAATCCATTTGTGAGTCAGTATCCTAGTTTCTTAATGATTGTATTAATTTGATTCCAAAAAGGCAAATACTTTACTCATTGCAGACGTGATTTGTTTTCATTGCTTTTTCCATGCAGCTAGAGTAGTGCATCATGGATTCCCTACAGGAAACACACGTAAAGTCCACAGCCAACTGCTCCATATTCACCTCTGCCATGTCTGACTATGTTAACAGTGGAAAGGAAAGTGAGATTAAAAACAGAAACAACCTCGTTATTTGTCACAACTGAACTTCTTTTGAACGTCTGATGGCTTTTTTGCTGAACTGAATTCAGTCTAAAAATGCTCCACTGGACAGGATGACTTAAGGGAATAATTCACAAAACTTATAAAAAACAAAAGGACAATTTTACAGAAGAGTAATGAGAATGGCATTGTAATTAGTGAGCAAATGATGACAGAGTTTACATTTTTTCCGTGAACTGTTCGTTTAATTACCATCTGAGTCTGGGATCAGTGGAGTTTATAGCCGTTAAACCCTGTATGTCTGACTGATGGACAGTGTCTTTCCTTCCTCTCTGTCTCTGTTTGACTCAGGTGGGATTCCTGTGTGAGAGAGAATCTGAGCTCTGTTAGAATCATAATGTTCATGGAAGAGACGCCCACCGTCTGATGGCTTTACAATGTGACAAAAAAAAAAAAACAGGACTGCTTCAGATTTCACGTGCATTGCACCTTATGAAGTTTAAGAGTGTGTGGGCCATCTAGTACACTAAATACCGTTCTGACATGAACATAGACTACTGTTCAAAAGTTGTTTCAGTACAGTAAGTAAGGATGCATTTTTAAAATCAAAAGTGACAGCAGACATTTATTATTTAAAAAGAGTATATGTTTCAAATAAATGCTGTTCTTTTAAACTGGCAACTTTTGGCAAGAAATCATGAAAACAATTTGTCACAAGTTTGACTAAAATATGAAGCAGCAATTCAGTTTGAGAAAGAAAATTACAAAAATAAATTACAGTTTAAAATATATTAAAAGAGAAAACATTTATTTTGAATTGAAATAATATTTCACAGTATTACTATTTTTACTGCATTTTTGTTCACATAAATGCAGCTTGGCCAATTTAAGCCAATTCTGAACAATATAATGATTTGGGGCAAAAAAATCCAAAAATGAAATGAAATGAATGAACAAACAAACAAAAATAAATAAATTGTGCATAGGGATAGTTTTGGGAATTATTATTATTATTTTTTTATATTTAAAATAAATAAATATATATATTTGAATGTAAAACTGTTTTGTGTCTCACTGGATTGCACAGGTTTTGTGGAAAATGCAAGGCAAGTAAATTTACATAAAATAAATGTTAAATAAATAATGCAAAACGCTTTTTCATGGTGAGTAAAAATTGTATTGTGGTTGGCACATTTTCTCCATTCACCTGCCACATGCATCTAGAGGGTCAGGCCTTGACTCTCGGTCTGAAAAAACATTATTATTATTTCATCTGTAGGTTGGCACAGTGTCAAAACGTGCCGTCCGCTCTTCATTTCCACCTCCACACCAGCTCTGTGATGCCTGAAACCCCAGCGAGAGGAAAATTCTGGGAAGTGTCGGGTGACGCTGAGGTAAAGGAGCCAGAGAGAGGTGGAGTGGGCTGGTCCAGGGTGTGTGCGCCCATGCGCTCTTCCCCAGGGGGCCATAAGCTCCTCTCCAGAGTTGACTTCCTTCCTGCAGGAAACCCTGCCCACTCCCTTCATCCCCCTCCACTAACGAGCCCTGCAGACGCCGTACGGAAAGCCACGAGTCCCGTACGCCGGCGGTGTGGCTTACAAACAAGATCCCATCAGGGAACGCTCGGCTTGGTAACCAAATGAATAGGATGTTGTCTGCAAGCCGGGATGAATGAACTCCCCGTTCCCAGTTTGTCAGAACTCAAACGGAGCAGACAGGTGAGGCCTGTTGTGGCGCCAGGACTGTGGATGGCTGCCGTGGCCCATGGCCAGAAGACCCACTTTCCACATTTAACCTCCTGGCTCCAGGTTCCACCGCACCTACCAATGAAAACAAGAGCTCAGCGTGATGCAGCGGCCTGGAAATCTCCACTGGGACGGGATGGCACCACCGCTCCTAATTAATTTTTATTTAAAGAATGGGAGAGGCATTAAACTCCCCGTCACGTGAGGGACACGGCTGCCAAAAAACTTTTGGAAGCGGTCGTAATACAGTGAATTTACTGTACAGGAATAAATATCCAATATTTTAGAAGTCATACGGTTGATTTTTAAAGTACAGAAATAACTAAGCATGATATGGAATCAGCTAATGGTGTTTCATAATCATCTCTGGTACAATTAGGCCAATATTTGATATTTTTAGTGTAGCAAATTTGAAAAGTGGTAAACTGTTATTCAATTTTTTTTTTTTTTTTTACTTTAATAATCTTTTTAAAACAAACAAAAAACAATTCCAGATTGTCCATTGTGAATATTTTATTAACAACAAACCAAATATAACACTTCTTAAGTGTCTGTGATATTCAGAGTGGTTGCTAGGGTGTTGCTAGGTGGTTGCTATGTAGTTGCCATGGTGTTCTGAGTGGATAATATGCAGTTGCTATGGCGTTATGCTGTTTTCTTCCTGTCTAGCATAAATAGAGTCCTTTCTTAAATCTTTCTGATATTCTGGGAGATTGCTAGGGTGTTTCTATGGCGTTCCAGATGATTGTTATGTAGTTACTATGGTGTTCTGAGTGGTTTATATGCAGTTGCTATGGCAGTATGGTGTTTTTTTTTTTTTTTTTTTTTCCTGTCTAGCATAAAAAAGGTCATTTCTTAATCTCTGTCATGTTTAGGGTGGTTGCAATGGTGTTGCTAGATGGTTGCTATGGTATTCTTGGTGGGTGCTGTGTAGTTACTAGGGTATTCCAAGTGGGTAAAATTGCAGTTGCTATAGTGCTATGGTGTTTTCTTCCTGTGTAGCATAAAAATAATTATTTTTCAAGTGGCTGTGATATTTGGGGTGGTTGCTAGGGTGTTGCTAGGTAGTTGCTATGTTATTCTGGGTGGTTTCTATTACTAAGATGTTCTGAGTGGATAATATGCAGTCACTATTGCATTATGTTGTTTTCCTTCTGTCTAGCATAAAAATGTTCCCCTCTTAAGTCTCTGTGATATTCTAGGTGATTGCTAGGGCGTTGCTAAGTGGTTACTATAGTGTTCTGTGTGGTTGCTATGCAGTTACTAGGGTGTTCTGAGTGCAAAATACCCAGTTGCTATGGTGTTATGGTGTTTTCTTCCTGTCTAACATAAATAGAGTTCTTTCTTAAATATTTCTGATATTCTGGGATATTGCTAGAGTGTTGCTAGGGTGTTTCTATGGTGTTCTGGGTGGTTGCTATGTAGTTACTAGGATGCTCTGAGTGGATAATATGCAGTTGCTATGGCATTATGTTGTTTACCTTCCATCTAGCATAAAAATTGTTCCCAATTAAGTCTCTGTGATATTCTAGGTGATTGCTATGGTGTTGCCAAGTGGTTACTATAGTGTACTATGTGGTTGCTATGCAGTTACTAGGGTGTTCTGAGTGCATAATAAGCAGTTGCTATGGCGTTATGGTGTTTTCTTCCTGTCTAGCGTAAAAAAAGAGTAATTTCTTAAGTTTCTGTGGATGGTATCTAGAGTGTTGCTAGGTGGTTGTTTTGGTGTTCTTTTTATTTATGATGGCAGTTTGGATGACTGTCTAAATGGTTATATACTTTAATGCATGGAAGTAATGGTTTTCTTGTGATTTATCATGACTGAGCAATCTGTTTAAAGTTTAAAATATACTAAATGGACAATCTTTGACTGCCAATGACCTTTTGTTCTTTGAGTCATCATTAAGGCTGCATCAAGACAGCTGAATTCATGAGAATCACACAATACTCAACAAAAAAATGCCTTTCTTGGAAAACGAGCACTCCCCCAGTTCATAGAAGGCCACACGAGTTTATCCCCTAAGTACTTGAGTTTCTGCTCCGGTGAATCCCCCACAGGGTTATCCCCTATACCTCGGAGAAGTCTGATTCATCTGTTTGTTTGATCCCACATATGATCTGATGGCAATGTGGGATGAAATGAGCTTTCTGAGATGTTGACCTCAATCTTTCCGTCACACTGGAAAGGAATGTGTGCTGGAGCATGTAAGCCAAAGATGTGGTCCACTGGTGAAGCTTCTTGATCTATCAAATATAAGCCACCAAAGGGAGAATCACGGTTTGGAGGATCGTCTGGGAGTATTTGGTAGATGTGCTTTTAATGAAGTCTTCTAGTCCGTGGCCATCACAGCGGGCTCCAAGTGTAATTGGATTTGCCTCATTGAGTTCCAGCTTGTTATGGTCAGAGACTCCCTAAAAGATGCTGACGAGAGCATTGAGCTCTTATGTGACTTATAGATCACCTCAAACCTCCAATGCGCTCGTGAACCAAACAGGATCCATGTAGAACCAGGTTCAGACTTTCTACTCTATATGTGTTTGGATCCAAAGAAAAGAGACGTGGTCAGGTCACCCATATTTTTTTTAGGATTCTGGCATCATCTTTGTTTGATTTGACTCATTTTTTATGTTCCATAAAATAATGTGTCAAAGTCTGCTTTGCTGACCCAGTGGCCTTGTATGGGGCCAATTTCTGCCAGAAAAAAATACATAATAATAATAATGTAAAAGTTATAATTGTGACACAAAAACTCAAAATTGACATCTTAATCTTAACAAAAAGTCAAAATTATGAGATAAAAAAAAGTCTGACAAAGGTGGAAATTATGAGTAAAAATCATGAAATAAAAGATCCAGATTTTGACAAAGTCAAAAATATGAGATAAAAACTGGAAACTTTCACAAACTAAATTATTATTCTAACATAAAGTGAAAAGTGACATGTCAAAATCTACGCAAAATTATGAGATAGAAAGTCATAATTATGAGAAAAGTGAAAATTATGATATCCTAAGTCATGAAAGGTTGAGACTGACAAAGTCAATTATATGAGATAAAAAGTCATAAATATGACATTCAAATTGAAACTTTTGGAAAAGTCCTAACTGGGGCAAAAAAGTCACAAATATGAGATACAGCGTCATAATTATGACATAATACTGCATTATAATTCTGGGATAAAGAGTGAAAATGGACACAAGTCAAAATTATAAGATAAAAAAGTCAAAATTATGAGAAAAGTGGAAATTATGACATACATTATGAAATAAAAGGTCCAGTTTGACAAAGTAAAAAATATGAGATTAAAAAGTCATAATTATAACAAAATATATTTGCTAGGAAGTAAAGAAATGCATAGTCAGGTTACAGTCCGAGCAACCATGGGTCATGTCTGGCTTATCCAACTTTTCCTTATTATTGTTTTTGTAAAAATCACATTGAAGTCTTATCTCAAAGTATGACGCATGCAACTCACACCAAATGCAAAGCTTTTTAAAAAGCTTTAAAGTGCTCTGTCCAAAGCCTTTTTATCTTACACCAGCCTTAAAGAAAAGGAAGCATTAGATTTAGATGGTACAAGACAAAGAGCATTCCCGTCATCGGGAACCAATTTTAGGCCTTTTGTTAAAGGTGCCCTTAAGAACATTTTAATGTCATATCCTAGAGTCCACCTAGCAGTAATGCTGACTAACCGGGGCGGTGTTGCCTTCCCAAATGTATGTGATGTACTTCCTCAGAGCAAAGCGTTCCTGTTTCCCAAGGTTGCCTTTCCTGGTTGACCTTTGGCTCAGCTTCCATGATGGGGTTTGTCATACCATTCCAGGAACCAAACGGTGGTCTCCACCTACATAGGCACGTATAAATCTGTTTCATGCATGCTGTCAGCCAGAATGGGTGTTGCGAAACAATAGGGGGGTTTCCTGCAATATGAAAAAGATGAATGGGAGTGGTACATGACTAAAGTTACAGTTTGGGAACTTGGTGTGAAAACTGGAGTGAGATGATATCAACCTGCATGGTCATAAATGGTGCTGCTCCGTAATAGAGTTTCATAAACTTCAGCATTGTGAAGTTTATGACTTTTTCCTCTCAGAAACTCCAAGGCAAATGAAATTTCCTTCCTTTTCTCAAGCTTTGGTGCAAATGTGTGGTGAAGGCGGCTTCCAGGGTCAAAATTATGACAACACAGGATGTGAAAACACATCCATTTCATTTGCACATGTTATTCTCTCCTTACACCGCAGCTGGGCTGCAAAGATCTGGGCAGTTTCCAAGAGGGTCTGCTTCTTGACAGGAGTTTGAGTAGCATTAAAGCTAATTTCGATTTCTACAGTTGTGACTGTCAGATCTTGAATTCATCAAAAACCTTGCAAGGGAACAATATATAGGTCACCTGAATGCATTTTGAACAGACTGTTTATTGTTTCGTCTTCTACTTTTGACAGAAAGTGTCTTAGATGATTGTAGCAACTGTCCGAGGACATTTTTGTTATCATTGCAGCATGGATTCATAAAACAGCTGCAGCATTCATATGTGACCTAGTTCTAATGAGTACGAGTCAGCGTTTCCCACTCAGTTTACCACACAAACTGTGTGTCTTTGTTTGCAAACATCACTAACAAGATTTTTGAGGATTTTGGCATCATCTTAGTTTGATTTGACTCATTAAACATGCCCGAAAACCATAATTTCATACTGACCTACCATGCAGGGAAAAGATGTGTGTCGAAGTGAATGTGTCAAAATCTTCTCTACAGACAAGGTTTTCTTGTTTGGAAGCTAATTTCTGCCAAATAAGAAAAACAAGCATGCTTTGTTGAAACATTATGTGAAAAAAAAGGCAAAAAAGTTGCAATTAAGAGGCAAGTAAAAACTGGCAAAATGATGACTTGGCATCATAATTTTGTCCATTTATGTCATAATCATGACTTCTTATAATCAGTTTATCTCATAAATATCACGTAGTATCTCATAATTATCACTGTTTGGCTCATCATTTCAACTCATGTCATAGACAGTCAAATGACTTTATGAGATTATGTTCTGTAATTCAAGCTTTTTATCTTCTAATTTTACTCATGTAATCATTTTGTCATTTTATCTCAATTGTCTTTTTTGTGGCTTTTTAACACAATGTTGACTGTTTATGTCACAATTATTTGTCTATCTCATAATTATGACCTACTATCTCATAATTTAGACTTTGTAATCTCATAATAATGGTATAGTATCTCATAATTATGGCTTTTTATCTCATCATTTTGGCAGTTTGGCTCATTTCGACTCAATTTAAGATTTGTATCTTATAATTTCAACTCATCTATTCAACTCAATTTTGACATTTTATCTTTTGGCTTTTTTAACCTCATGTTTGGCTCTTAAATACAATGTTGACTATTTTTGTCACAATTATTATTCTATCTCATAATTATGACCTACTATCTCATAATTCTGACTTTCCAATCTCATAATGATGGTACAGTATCTCATAATTATGACTTTTTATTTCATCATTTTCGCTGTTTGGCTTATCATTTCGACTCATTTCATCCTTTTGGCTTTTTAGCTCACAATTTTGACATTTTATCCCAATTTTGACTTTTTTATCTTATATTTGGCTTTTTAAGATGTTTACTTTTTATGTCACAGTTATGTTTTACATCATCTTACCTTACATAATTTTGACTGTTTATGTCATAATTTATGTATGTGTAATCATTTTGACATTATATCAAAATTTTTGGGCTTTTTAAAAATTTCATGTTTGGCTTTTTACCACAATGTTGTCTAGTTATGTCACAATGATTCATAATTATCTCATAATCTCATCATTTTGCCAATTTATGTCATAATCATGACTTCTCATAATCAGTTTATCTCATAATAATGATGTAGTATCTCATACTTATGACTTTTTATCTCATCATTTCGACTCATGTCATAATTTTGACTGCTTATCTCATAATTTAAGATTTTTACCTTATGTTACATAAATACAATGTTGACTATTTATGTCACAATTATTCTTCTATCTCATAATTATGACATACTATCTCATAATAATGGTATAATATTTCATAATTATGACTTTTTATCTCATAAATGGATTTGGCTCATCATTTCAACTCATAATTCATCTCATAATTTAATATTTTTATTTTATAATTTTAATTTAATCAATTTGACATTTTATCTCAATGCTTGACTTTTTAACACAATGTTGACTCTTTATGTCACAATTATTTATAATTATAATCTAATATGACTTTGTAATCTCATTATAATTATGTAGTATCTCATACTTATAACTTTTAATGTCATCATTTAGGCTTTTTGGCTCATCATTTTGACATTTCATTCCAATTTGGGCATATTTAGTTTTTTAACACACAGTGTTTATTTTTTATGACACAGTTATGTCTTACTTCATTATTATGACTTAGTATCTCATAATTATAACTTTTTAATCTCATAATAATCATGTAGTATCTCATGCTTATTACTTTTTATCTCATAATTGTCTCAATAAATGTCTTTTTGCTCATGATTTTGATTTATGTCATCATTTTGTCACTTAATCTCATTATTATGATTTAGTATCTCGCAATTTTTACTTTGTATCTCATAATGATTTTTTTATGTAGTGGAAATTAATTTCTATTGGCCTTGCTTGAGACATACAGGTATTTCAAATCCATTGTAATCTTTAATCTTTTTTTAACTCAAACAGAAAGCCAAACTGCAACTTGGATGCAGACACATAAAGTTTTGATTTTAGCTAGGCTACCGAGGGTCTGCAGAAGATATCACTCCTCTGCAGGGATATGATGACGTCTGTTTGATGACCACGCCTTGATATTCTGACAGCTAGCGTTAGCATTGGCTTTGGCTGTCCTCCAGCAAGCGGTGCATCCCAAAATGTCATTAATCGCAGTTCAAATACAGCGTTCTGCTGCCTCAGCGCTTCTCTGCAGTCTCCGTTTCAGATTTGCTTCTTACTCCCTGGGCGAACATCTGCAATAAATGAAAGCCTTCTATCGTATGAATGTTGAAAAGGAATATGGTGGTAACTTAAAAAAAAAACGGTCCGCCTACATGATGTGTCTGTTGGATTGAATATCACCGCTTCAACCATACACCACCGCGCTGGACTCGGATACAGCGCTCAGAGCGAGCAGCGTCCTGATGGGAAAAGTAATTCAAAACTATCGAATCACACCAGCAGGCGTGTGCTGATGTTCTCAGACCTGACAGTGTGTGGAAAACCAGCAGTCAACCTGGATAAACTGCTGCCTAAAGAAACAGTACTATATTCTGTCATCATTTACTAGCCCTCATGTTATTTTAAAGTCGTATGACTTGCTTTTGTGCAACTTGTTGGCGCTGCAACACTACGAAAGCATGCACTGACCTTAAATTGTTAAGAGTTTCCCTTTTTGTGTTACAGAGTTGAAATTAAGTCAGTTTGGAGTGACATACAGGTCAGATGGCAGATTTTTTTCCCCTTTATTTCAAAGCAGTGTCAATTTTTAAATAGTTGACCTGTTGACCCATTATTTTCACCCACAGTTTTCCAGAGGTTTTAATCATTCCATGTCACATTTAGTGAATTGCAATGCCATTTGCTGATGAATATTTAACATAGGCATTTTAGCATCAGTGGTGGTTGAAGTGCAGAAATCAAGGACTTGAGTAAAAGTACAGATATGTATAATAAAATATTACTCCACTAAAAGTAAAAGTGCTCCTTTTTCATTTTTACTCGAGTGAAAGTACAAAAGTACTACTTAAAAATAGGCTACTTAATTACATTTTCTGTTAGTAAAATACATGGGATTTTCCCAAAATAACCACTATATGGAGTCAAGATAATTTTTTGTTGTTGATATGGACTGCATTGATGAGAGAGATCTAGTAATGTTCACTGTGAAGCTTACACTGCCAGGTATCTCAGAGAAAACAGATTTGGACATCAAATTTTCACCAGTAAGAAAAAAAAGTGTTTTGAAGCTTGTCACAGTTATATGATATGAGAATGAGGCCTGAAGTTAGGAAGAACATTTTAAGAATATAATTATATTTTTATAATTATAAAAACACCCCTGGCCAAATGCCCCCAGAGGGCATCACTTCCCACTTTGATAATTACTGTAGTTGCCATGTTCTGAACATCACATCCTTTTCTTTTCCCTCAGATGCAATTTAGGTGGTTGAATAAAAATATTTGGACTTTATATCTAAAAATTACCTCAACTTAGCACCAGCAAGTTTTAAGCTTGATAGTTAGCATTAGCTAACAACATTTACTTATTTTCAGTATGGTTATTATGAATAAACATATCTATCTACTCATAGTTGATCCAAATGATAAATGTTGATTTTTTTTTTTTTTTTTTTACCAAAAACATAGAGACACGTTGATGTGTCTGCATTTCAGTGGGCTTAAATAGATCACCCTTTACAGCAGATTTAGTTTACAAACAAGTAACCGTTTTGACCTAAATATGATTTCATTTACAATAATCCTAAAACTCGACATTAGTAACTTACTTTTCGCAGCATCAGATTTCGCAGCAACCGATTTAACAGGTTCATTGAAAAGAATCAGTTTGTTCATGAATCAGACACCGCTTCTGCATCTTGGAGCATATTATAAGATGTAACGATATGTTTTATGAAATGTAGTGATGTAAAAAGTACGATCTTATGCTTTCAGAAAAAATGGATTTTAAATGCTTTTACTCTATTTTAATATGACATGTTGCATTTATTGAAAAAATAATATATAAACAATTAAATACAAAAAATATCTAGTAATTCCAATGAAAAAAAATAGCTTATTAAAATTGTATAAATATTGCATAGTATCACAAAATCTCTTCAAAAGTCTGAATAATAATCAAAAAAATTATTGAACAAAAATATATGGCATTTTCCTGAAAAAAAAAAAAAAGAGAAAGTCAAGGCTTCAGTCACTTTCGACCGCAAAGAAGGTAAGTGTGACTCCTAAACGAAGAGTCATTTTTACATACCCCATTGGCTCATGCCTTACTTTATTTATTTACTGACTTTCTTGATTGCTTACTTACCTCCCTAGTGAAAAATAAATATACTAAAATGTATTTAAAATACAATAATTTACACAATATGCACTTAAAAATACCATGCAAATTGTACTTTTAGTATACTAAACCTGATTATTTAAAGTCTGCTAAATTGGATCCACTTAATGTGCTTTATTTGTGTGGAAGTCACACTAAAGATATATTACAGTAAGTATGTTCTTAAGTGCAAGTATACTAGTAAAAGTATACACTTTAAATATTTTGCATTTAAAGACCGATATTATTTAAAGATCATACAATCCTCATCAGCAGTGACATTAAGAGTATAATACTGAAAAACTGATTATTAGTTTGACTAAAATGTAATATTTTATGCAAAATTTGTCTTTTGTTCATTAGAATACCACATTGTTAGCTTGGCAACATACTAACACCAAACACAATTTGAGTTGAATCTCCTATGCCTCATGAAAAACACTATTTGTGCAGTTGCTGCTGCACAAATAGTGAAGTAAAAGTAAAAAGTTGCTCAAAATAAAACTACTCCAGTAAAGTACAGATACTTGAAAAATGTACTTAAGTACAGTAACGAATTACAACTACTTCGTTACTGACCACCCCTGTTTAGCATTCACCATGCCAACTTTGACACCAGACATCCGCGAACGGCATCGTTTTTTTTTGTTTTGTTTTTTTTTTTTTGCATGTTTTAAAACCGATAGTGACGTGTCACATTGAAGTAATCAGAAAAAAAGTTCAAATGAGGTCTTTTCTTCCACGTGCCACTTTTTCTGTGACCCAACGCCATGATGTTGAAATAAACAACAGGGAATTGGTTAACAACATCACAGAGGTGATTGTTTAATCGTTACATTTCTAAGTCGTGAGTGTGAGGAATGGTGAAAAGTTTCCCACTTTTGGTTTGTCTTATTGGTTGCTGAATAATTAGCCCACACCTGATGTTGATTTCTTTGATTGGTTTGGATTATATGTAATCCATGTGTTTTGCTCTGTTTTTGTCATTACTTTGCTGGTTAAGCTTTTGGAACGAATTGGAGTGTCTAATTTCTTGGGTAATAAAAGGACTTGCTACACTTAAATCCCTTAAGTTTTTATTTAATCTGCTGCAGCCATGTCATGGCCGTTATTTTGAGTTGGTAAACAGGTTGCTGGTTTTAGAATAAGTCTGTCATATAATTTACTGTTTTCTATAGCATCACAATAACTGATATTAAACATCATTAGTGACTGGGTTGTAGCGATCTACATAAGCAGCAACTGCACAAATAGTGTTTTTCGTGAGGCATAGGAGATTCAACTCAAATTGTGTTTGGTGTTAGTATGTTGCCAAGCTAACAATATGGTATTCTAATAAACAAAAGACAAATTTTGCATAAAATATTACATTTTAGTCAAACTAATAATCAGTTTTTCAGTATTAAACTCTTAATGTCACTACTGGGATTGTATGATCTTTAAATAATATCGGTCTTTAAATGCAAAATATTTAAAGTGTATACTTGCACTAGTTCCACAAGAGCATACTTACTGTAATTTCTTTAGAAATTTTAAAAATCTTTAGTTTGGCTTCCACACAAATAAAGAGCTTTAAGTGGATCCAATTTAGCAGACTTTAAATGTTCCAGTTTCGTATACTAAAATAGAATTTGCATGGTATTTTTAAGTGCATAATGTGTAAATTAGCATGAAATAAATGTATTTTAAATACATTTTAGTAATCAAGAAAGTCAGTAAATAAATAAAGGCATGAGCCAATGGGGTATGTAAAAATGACTCTTCGTTTAGGAGTCACACTTACCTTCTTCGCGGTCGAAAGCGACTTTCTTTTTTTTTTTTCAGGAAAATGCCATATATTTTTATATATTGTTCAATAATATTTTTTGATTATTATTCAGACTTTTCAGGAGATTTTATGATACTATGCAATATTTATAAAATTTTAATAAGCTATTTTTTTCCATTGGAATTAATACACATTTTTTGTATTTATTTATTATTTTTCAATAAATGCAACATTTCATATTAAAATTTAAATAAAAAAAAAAAATTACATTTAAAATTTAAAATCCATTTTTTCTGAACTGAGAATTGTGCCATTGTTGGCATTAAAAAATGTAAAAACTTGTGTAATGTCATGTAACCTCCTCCATATAGAGGATTCCAATTGTTTTTGTTTTTTTTTAGACCGTTTTCTTATTTTATTAGGTTTTGCATTTAGAAATATATTTACACATTCTAAAATACTATTATTTATTAATTTTATAATTAATTAATCTTAATGCAAATGTGAATATATTTGATTGAAAATATTTCAATGTACATCCTGACCCTGATAATGAAGGTATTTTTCGGTGTTCGTCAGACAGCAGGTCATTCCTGGAGAACTAATGATGGTACACGCAAACACAGCAGGGAATGTTAATGTCTTCTGACAGCATCAGACATACTGTTGACCAAACACAGTCTCTGACCTCTCGCAGCTGTAATATGCCTGATATTTGACACATGGCTTCAGCTGAACATTCCATGCAATGTTTAGGGTCGGAATTTGTATAATTGCTCCACATTTTTATTCCGTGATATTTTCATGGTCACATGAAATGACTGTTCTGACCTACGGTTCCTTTAACCCATCACATGAAGTATTATAGGTCATATGTGCTATTTTTTAGGAGTAAAAATATTTTGTCTGAAGGTTAATATGCAGTCAGCTATAAGTAAAGCACTTGCAGGCTGATTTCCCTGAAGCGTTTTTCAGAACATTGTTTTTTCTTTAGAATCCTGACCTCAACCAATAGAGTGAGTTTGGGGGTGGAGTTATCTGTTTGAATGTCCAATAGAGGACAGAACATCATTATATATGCAAATTCATTTGGTTCAAATTAGGCACTCTATAATATGCAAATATTGACTATTTATGAGAGAGAGTCAGTATTTTGGATATTATAAATGGTGTATTTAGCATGTTTTTGTGGTATTTTCTTGTGAGTATTTTCTTACTTTTATTTACATGGTGATAAATAAACAAAGACACAAAAAGTAGACATGGTGTTTAATAGTGTGGCATTTTACTGAGCAATTATGAAGTGTTGTAGCATAACTAATAAAACTCAGAATGTCTTGTAAATATAACCACAAGAATCTGCAATGCTTTATAAAAACAGCTGTAAAACTAACGTTAGGGTTGCTCTGACAGGTGACGTGTTTGTCAGTGGTTTGTTCAAATCTCTAACTCGTTGTTTGAGCAATGGTAATAGTGATGCTGAAGTGCAGTTTTTGGCCTTAAATGGCTCAGGTTTTTGACTGTCACCCTTGACTAAACTCATTCAGTCTCATCTGAAAGCGGCCGGTCATCCTTTAAAACACTCTGTCACATGTCATCTGGCATTTAAACACTGCAACAAAAGCCGTCCTGCTGCGGGTCAACGCCTAGAGCTGGTTAGAAATGTCAGGTGACATTTTCTTGGTGAAGCAGATCAAAATTTCCCCTTAGTGGTTAAAATAAAATAATAATTAAGAGGGATTTTTTTTCCCTAAAAAATCCCTCATGAAGTATACTTATAACATTAAAATATTGAGCTGACTTGATAAGAAAAAAAAACATTAAATTATATATATATATATATATATATATATATATATTAAATATTAAAAAATATTTCAATATTTACAAATATTTAAATAAACTAAATATGAATTTAAAACAAACAAATAAAATAAATATGTCTAGTCACTAAGATATTGTAATATTTGACTACAGTTTTTATTACAGATTACAGACAGAAATGCTGAAAGGTAAGTAAATTGATCTGTAAAATGGCAGATTTTCTAGGTGAAGCAGATCAAGGGAGATTTCCCCTTAGTGTTTATGTGCTTTTAAAAAAAATTAATGCTGAAAATATGAGCCAATTTCCCTTAAAAAAAATCCCTCATAAATTATACCATAAAATTATAACATTAAAATTACATTATATATATATACATATATATATTTAAAATAATAATAATAATAATAATAATAATAATATTTTATTACAGATAGACAGAAAGGATGAAAGGTGAGCAAATTTATTTATTTATTGACTTTAAATTAATTTTTATTTTTTTCCCACAGCAATATTAAGCCATTTTAGTTTTAAAAAAAGTTGTTGTTTTTATTATTTATTTATTTTAAGCCTTTTTATTGCAGGTTTCATAAATTGTTTTACATTTAAAAAAATATAAAAACAACAACAACAAATGTAAAAATAAAAAAAAAATAAGCCAGATGTGAAGCAGGTCAAGGGAGATTTCCCTTTAGTGGTTATGTGCTGGAAAAAAAAAAAATAATAAAATAAAATAAGATATCTTAAAAAAAGACAGAAATGCTCAAAAGATGAGCCAATTTCCCTAAAAAATCCCTTATAAATTTCACATATAACATTAAAATATTGAGCTGAATTAGTAAAAAATCAAAAAATAATTAAATTAAATTAAAATTAAATGAAAAAATTTCAATAAGCATTTGAATTTAAAACAAATACAATAATAAAACAAATCTAAGCCATTTTAGTGTCACTCAGATTATACTATAAATTTATATTATATTTAAAACATTAAAATATTGAGCTGACTAATATATATATATATTTAATTTTCTACAAATATATATATTAAAAAAAATCTAGTCACTAAAATATTAAGGTATTTTATTACAAATACATAGAAATACTTAAAAGGTAAGTGCATTTATTTTATTATTTATATATTAAATAAATGTATTTAGCAATATATAGTAGGCTATCTTTTTTAAATACATTTTAATTTTAAAATGTAAAAACAACAACAACAAAAAAAAAAACATAAGTACTCACTAAAAAATCTAAGCCTGAGCTTTTTAAGCCAGATGACATTTTCTTGGCGGAGGAGGTCAAGGGAAATTTCCAATCGCTGGTTTTCAAAACCCAGTGATTATAAGGCGCTGAAAAAGTGAACAAACCAAACATGGCACAAATAAATCACAGATAATCAGGATAGACAGAAACATGGCTGCCTGTGCTTTTTACAAGGCCTAAATATCAGGAACATTCAGCAAATTTAGCTTATTAGGCTTAAGCTTATTTACAGACTGCTATTTGATTCAGCTTCGTCATACATAACAGGAACAGATGAGTACAGATCAGAAAGTACAAAACAATAGTAGAAAACAGTCGCTAATGTATTTACAAGCAATTATATATAAAAGCACTGTACGAATTATTTCTGAAAATACTAGATACTAGACATTGTTCTACTTGCCGTTGTAATACAAAAGTAAATCCAACAGCATTTTTAACCCGTCTGAATATCAGTGCATGTGCTCTCATTGGTTGCCAGGGTGTTGCTAGGTGGTTGCTATGCTGTTGCTATGCTGTTTTCCACCCCTAGGTGTGAAGTCACACAACGAGGAATCATTTTTAGCACAAAACAACAGCACCATTTTAGTATTAGTCATGTTTCTTGTTGCATTTCAGACGTGCCAGCAGCTGTCCTGTTGATAAATAATCCTCAATTGTCCATTTACCGGCTGATTTGCATTGTCAAAACGACACCACGGGACTGTATTTGATTCATTTCTCAAATAATCAAAACAAAAAAGACAGACAAATAAGAGTTTATATAAACTTTGACTGGTTTCCAGACTGTCTGCTCGGTTTTTTCCTCTTTATGCGAAACAGTCGTGCGTTTCGCCATCTTTCATCCATTAGCATTTAATCCGCTTAAAGCATCTTTATTTCCATCTTGGGGTTTCTTATACACACAAGAAACCGAGATCTCGGTCGTAAACAAGCTCGTTCTCCCAGGTGAAATCTCCGTCCCTTTCGCATTACGCTTTGTTGTTCTTCGCCATCCCTTGCCAACCTTCAAGAGAGAGCTATTTCTGTCTGGCATCAGCATCAGTCGGGCCCTTTTGTTTCGTATTAGAGCCGTTTTTCTCCTCGTGGATCCTCCGTTGGCATCGCAGGCCTCATGCTGCAGTGTTTGCACAAGCACGTGGCAAAAGCTCTTTGTTTTGATGGTCCTTCAGGAAATCAAAAGCAGATGATGTGTTCGTAGTTATCTCGTGATTTCGCCCACACCGTTACATTGCAGTAGCCTTAACCAGCCTCCTTCAGTCCATCTGTATGGAGTTTAAAAATGGGACGAGGCCGTCCGTATTGTTCATTCTGGATGTCTGTGTATACACAAGTGTATACACTATATTGCCAAAAGTATTGGCACACCTGCTTCTAATGAACAGGTTTGAGTACTTTAGTAATCAGTGTTGGGGATAACGCATTACAAGTAACGTAAGTTACGTAATAATATTACTTTTTTCAAGTAACTAGTAAAGTAACGCATTACTTTTTCACTTTTCCAAGAAAATATCTGTTGCTTTTTCAAAAAAGTTACTTTTTGTTTCCTTTATGTATTTAATCCCATTTTATTAACCAGTGACTTTTCTGCTGACCTTTGTTGATCCAATTCAACCGTACACTGCAAAAATATTTTTCTTACTTATATTTTTTGTCTTGTTTCCAGCCAAAATGTCAAAAAATTCTTAAATCAAGCAGGATTTTCTAGACAAGTAAATAATTATTTTCTTGTTTTCAGAAAAAACAAGTCAAAATTAAGTGAGTTTTTGCTTAGAACAAGCAAAATAATCTACCAATGGGGTAAGCAAAATAATCTTATTTCAAACAGAAAACAAAATTATTTTGCTTACCCCATTGGGAGATTATTTTGCTTGTTTCAAGCTTGTTTTCAGAAAAAAACAAGACAATTTTTACTTGTCTAGAAAATCCTTCTTGATTTAAGAATTTTTAGATATTTTGTCTGAAAACAAGACAAAAAATCGAAGTATTTTTTGTCTTTTGCGGTGTATTAATTACTTTATTATTATTATTATTATTTTTACTTTGAATTAAAAACGTACTTTATATTAACTAACATTTGTGCTTTTTTTCCTCATTGCTGAAGAGTGTTGAACTTTGAATTTAATTTTCCTTTAACCTTAGCCTTATTCACTAAATTTCATTTTGGTGTGAAAGGGCTTTTACATTTGCTAAGAATCGAACGTTTTTATATTAAAAACAAACAAGCAAGCCCTGCCCAGATTCAAAAACTAACACAAAAGTATTGTACCGCATTACTTTCCATAAAAACTAACTAAGTAACGTAATTAGGGAGTAATGCAATATTGTAACGCATTACTTTTAATAGTAACTTTCCCCAACATTTTCTTGTTAATGAAGAAGTAATGCGCTCGCTTACTAGCTACTTGAAAAAAGTAATCTGATTACGTAACTCACGTTACTTGTAATGAGTTACCCCCAACGCTGAATAAAAAGAATAATAATTATTATTATTATAAAAGTTTCAGAAAGGGAATTAAACCTGGTAAATTCTTTGTTTTATTTTATTTTATTTTAACTATTTAAAATTAAACTTTGCATATGCAAATTTATTTATTTATTGAACATTTTTAACTATTAAAAAAAGCTGTGTTTGTTATGTCAAAAATACTTATTTAAAAAATTAATTAATCTATTAAGCTATATAAAATAGATTGAGACTTTTCTCCTTATCCCACATTATTTCGGAACTGAATTTTGTTGATAAATATGAATATGTATGCAATAAACTCTATCAAACTTAATTTTGGTAAATATAAATCATTTATTGGAATAAAAAAATGTAATTGATAAAAAATAATGATTTTTGTTTGAAAACTATAGTAGAATATAGTAATATTTGTGCTGTTTGGATGTCATTTTGTTAGAAATAAATATGTTGGTTTCATACATTTGGACTATTTTCGAATGATCATGAGTTATAAATTCAAAGCAAATAATTTATATTAAATAATCTCTCATTGCATATTTAATTTATTTAAAAAAAAAAAAATAAATGTCACGTTCATGTCTTCTTGAACGCATTATAAGGGTGAAAAAAAAACATTATTATTTACTTTTTTTTATCAAATTTTTATAAATAGGGACGTCCCCAATTGCAAGTTTTGTCAAGTTTAGCTCACTTCTGAGTACAAATTTGTCCCTAAAATATGGCTAAGTACAAACACACTCAGAGTGATGAAACACTGAGCATATCCTGCCATCCGGCCCGATTTCCCTGGACTTCCCCTAGGCTTGTGCAACATCTCAGGCGGATCTGTGTGAGATATTCACCCGCACAGATGAAAGCCAGCCACCAGTCAGTGGGCCATTAAACCACAGGAAGGAAAAGCCCCGGGCTCCGAATCCAGAATAACTCGCCTTCCCATCCCTTTTCCTCAACTCCTTGCCCTCTGACCAGCAAACGGGAGACGGCAGGTGGGCATGACGTGGAGTGACAGGACGGGAAACTGTCACTCCACAATGTATCTGATTCAAAAAGCAGGATACAGTAAAGTGAAACAGGATCCAATGCGATTCCCGGTTGTCCTGTAATAAAGCCATCATGTTCATTAGATGGAAATGGACACATCTTAACCCTATAAAGCCCACGGTATCATATCTAAATGATTTGTTGAGTTAACTTAAAATAATTTGTTACCTGGCTGCCTTAAAAAACTAAATGTTGAGTCAACTTAAAATAATTTGCTACCTGGCTCCCTTAAAAAAAATAATAATAATTTGTTGAATTTGTTGTGTCAACTTAAAATAATTTGTTACCTGGCTGCCTTAAAAAACTAAATGTTGAGTCAACTTAAAATAATTTGCTACCTGGCTCCCTTAAAAAAAAATAATAATAATTTGTTGAACTTGTTGTGTCAACTTAAAATAATTTGTTACCTGGCTGCCTTAAAAAAAAGTAAAATAATTTGTTACCTGGCTGCCTTAAAAAAAAACATTTGTTGAGTCAACTTAAATTAATTTGTTACCTAATTGCTTTAAAAAAAAATAATAATAATAATAATAATAATAATAAACATTTGTTGAGTCAACTTAAATTAATTTGTTACCTAATTGCTTTAAAAAAAATAATAATAATAATAATAATAATAATAATAATAAACATTTGTTGAGTCAACTTAAAATAATTTGTTACCTGGCTGCCTTTAAAAAAAAAAACATTTGTTGAGTCAACTTAAAATAATTTGTTACCTAATTGCTTTAAAAAATAATAATAATAATAATAAACATTTGTTGAGTCAACTTAAAATAATTTGTTACCTGGCTGCCTTTAAAAAAAAAAACATTTGTTGAGTCAACTTAAAATAATTTGTTACCTAATTGCTTTAAAAAATAATAATAATAATAATAAACATTTGTTGAGTCAACTTAAAATAATTTGTTACTTGTCTGCCTTAAAATTTTAAGTTCAGTCAACTGAAAAAAGTGTAGTCAACTGATCCAATGCGATTCCCGGTTGTCCTGTAATAATGCCATCATATTCATTAGATGGAAATGGGCACATCTTAACCCTATAAAGCCCACAGTATCATATCTAAATGATTTGTTGAGTTAACTTAAAATAATTTATTACCTGGCTGCCTTAAAAAACACATTTGTTGAGTCAACTTAAAATAATTTGTTATCTGGCTGCCTTAAAAAAACTAAATGTTGAGTCAACTTAAAATAATTTGTTACCTGGCTGCCTTAAAAAAACGTTAAATAATTTATTACCTGGCGGCCTTAAAAAATATTTGCTGAGTCAAATTAAAATAATTTGTTACCTGGCTGCCTTAAAAAAAAAAACTATTTGTTGAGTCAACTTAAAAAAAATGTTACCTGTCTGTCTTAAAATTTAAGTTCAGTCAACTTGAAACATTATGTTTTACTAAGTGAGATATTTTGAGAAATTTTAAGTTGATTCAACTTAAATTTTAAGGCAACTAAGTAACAAACACAGCTGTTAAGTTTAACAAACTTTTTCTTTTTTTTTTTTGGTTTAGTCAACGCAAATATCTAAGTTGTCACTTTGTACAACTTACCATTTCAACTTGAATAAACTTACCTGAGTTGACTGAACTTAAAATTTTAAGGCAGCAGGGTAACAAATAATTTTAAGTTGACTCAACAAATAGTTTTTTACAGTGTGCAAGCTTTTATTAGGTTTAGTTTGAAGGTTCAATGACTTGCTCCATTTAAAAAAAAAAAAAAAAAAACTTTTCTGACTATTATTTCATATGTCAGGCTTTACAGGGACTTACAGGGAGAGACTTAGTGAGGCAATGAGGAGGCCGGTCAAACAGCTGTTCCCCTCATCGAAACCCAGCCGTAGGAGGACACGAACGCTCATCCGTCCACCCTAAACATCATTCATTTGGGAAAGGGGCCGTGAGGAAACACGCTCTGTGAATCTGATCCAAATAGTAGTGAGTTGAATTGTAAACCATCCTAGAGGTCATTCTGCATAAAGCTCTTGCTCTTTTTTTCCTACGCTTTCTTTTGGCCAAATTCTGCAGTTGCAAGTCACTTTGGATAAAAGTGTCTGCTAAATGAATAAAAACAAAAACAAAAAAAGGAGAAGCATTTATCCTTTAAAGTAAGCAGTTGTGATTGTTAACTAAAACAAAACCTAAAATTATTAGTTAAAATAAAGCTGAAATTAAATCAAATATAAGTATTAGATGGAAAAAAAAAAAAATCTTATTTTTTAGAGTTTATTTCAGGTCACATTTTATAGAAAGCTTTCAAATTAAAACGAAAAGTGAAAATACAAAATACTATATATATTCAAATACTATATATATATATATACTAAAATAACACCACAATAAGCATGCATTTCATCATAAAAGTCAGTAAATATGGTAATAGACTTGAACTATTTCAATTTAGTTAGGGTTAGGGTTAGCATTTTAGGGTTTAACATTTAGGGGTAACATTAGGGTTAGGTTAGGGTTAGCCACATTTAAATGGGTAAATATTGCTAAAATAATACCGGTGATAATAATAAAATATGCTTAGTTTTAAACATGTCAGAATATTTTCTATAAAGCTTTTCACATTGCCAATTTTTTATTAATTTATTTAAATATTAATATTCATTTTTATAATTAATTTTATTTATTTTTTTTTTTTACTTTTTTTTTGTCTTCAAAAAATATTAAAAATTCTTACATTTTACACACTTCTCTATTTTTATATTATTTCCATATTTTAGTGACTATATTTTTATTGCATTTTTAAATGCATTCTGTTTTTTTCCAAATATTTATTGATTTATGAATAAATATTATATGAAAGATTAAATTATAAAAATGATAAAAAATATTAAATTATATTTATTTGCTATATTTAATTATGTTTCAACATTTTCTTATAGCTGCACTAAAATGATTTCATATAATGTGGTTAAAGAAAAAAAAAAAAACACTCACAAGAACTGATTTAACCTTCCAGCATTTCTGTCTATTTTTAAGACCACGTAATATTTTATTGCATTGATGTTTATGGTGGTTTCAAAATTTCTGACCATGTCATTTTTGTGTGCACCATTGGTCAATTTTTTTCAACTATTTGTTCTATATATTTCATGTTGTTTTGCTAGAGAGACATTGCTTTGCAATTCTGAAGCCACTTTTTAAAAACCACAATCAGTACCAGATTTTTTTTTAGGCAGCATCATTACAGTCACATTAGTAAACATGCTGGTCAGTCATTTATCAAAGGTCTTCAATAGTGTTTTAATGACACCGTATCCCACAGGTACGATGCAGGACGCCGGTCTGTGGAGGGCAGAGGAGCCGAACGCGTCCAGAACGCGTCCAAACCGCAGCCTGGGGCTTCTCGGAAGTGAGACTTTCAGCGCCGTCCCGTGTCCAACTGCCCTGGCCCCGTTATTTGATGAAGGAGTGGAAAAACAAAGTGTAAGACATGACTCTCTTCAGGCGTCTACTTTTTCTGCAATTATTCACAGTTACCTGCATTTGCCAAAGGGGACTTCCACCATTTTAGGGCCACAATGCACAGAAACTGCATGCGTTTTTATAAACGAAAAGCAAATGAGCTGCGATCCCAGGCTTAGTGGGTTCGAGTCTCGCTCTGGCCCAGAAAAAGCCTCCTCCAGAAGCCCATGTGCTCCCAAAACTAGGTCAGAGTTTTATGATGTTTAATTATGTTTTGTGAATGTGAAGGAGTTGGATTTCAGCGCCCATGTGCTCCGAGTTACTGCAAAAGCTCGGTGCAGTCGGCGTGAACGAATATGTTTCTGTCATGTGAGAATGTATACAAACAATCGGAGCAAGATGCCATTGGTTCTGTATACAAGGCCGCGTTGTCAAGACTCAAACTGAAGTGAAAGTTCTGGGGTCATTTATTCAAAACACAAGAGATGTCCTTTTGATGTCTGTCTTCAAAAAGCAGCATAAAACCATCATAAAATCTAATTTGTTTGTGTTCGATCAAAACGGCTTCAGATGCGTCGCATTAGGTTTTATTTCACTGGCATCAATTGGCTCTCATTGATATTATGAGGGAAACACTATCAGTAAATGACTTAAATTGTGGTCTGATCAAAACTGAGCACATAAATGAGCATTTACAGAACATTTTTTTGCTGTTTGTACACTCTTAAAAATAAAGGTGCTTTAAAAGGTTCTTCACAGCAATGGCATACACTTACAAAAAATAAGTTTATTTAAGTGTGCTATTAGTATACTTAACGAAAAAACTAGGAAAGCAAACTTTTAGTATACTTTTTATGTATTTCTCAGAAATGTGCTTTACTTCATTTAAGGATACTTGACTTATACTTAAAAAAGAGGAATCACTAAATTAAATATAAATTAATGTTAAAACACAATATACTTTTAATTTAATCTTTTTTTTTTTAACATTTATATGTGCAGTACAGTTTTTATTTAACATTTAGGTACATTTTTTATTTATTTAACTGTTCGTAAACAGTTAATGCAGTGTTAATGTTAAATAAATATTCTTATTAGGAATAAAACTAAATTAAAAAGTATACTACTAGTACACTGAAATTTGTATACTTTCAGTGAAAGGTTCTTCAAAGAAACCATCTTTTTCTTACCTTTTTATAATCTAAAGAACCTTCTTTTGCCACAAAGATCCTTTTGTGAAACAGAAAGGAGATGTCTTTTGATGTCTTTCTTCAAAAGGCAGCATAAAACCATCATAAAATCTAATTTGTTTGTGTTCGATCAAAACAGCTTCAGATGCGTTGCACCAGGTTTTGTTTCACTGACATCAATTGGTTCTCATCGAAATTATGAGGGAAACACTAATCAGTAAATGACTTAAATTTTGGTCTGATCAAAACTGAGCACATAAATGAGCATTTAAAGAGCAGGTTAGTACACTTAAAAATAAAGGTGCTTTAAAAGGTTCTTCACAGCAATGGCATACCCTTATGAAAAAGAAGTTTATTAAAGTGTGTTATTAGTGTACTTCTTTTAAACTAAAAAAAATAGGAAAGCATACTTTAGGTATCCTTTTATGTACTTCTCAGAAATGTGCTTTACTTCATTTAAGGATACTTGACTTATACTTAGAAAAGAGAAATCACTAAATTAAATATAAATTAATGTTAAAACACAATCTTTTTTTTTTACATTTACATGTGCAGTACAGTTTTTATTTAAAGTTTAGGTACATTTTTTTTATTTACCTGTTTGTAAACACTGCGCAGTGTTAAAGTTAAATAAATATTCTTATTAGGAATAAAACTAAACTAAAAGTATACTAGTACACTGAAATTTGTATACTTACTTTCAGTGAAAGGTTCTTCAAAGAAACCATCTGTTTCTTACCTTTTTATAATCTGAAGAACCTTCTTTTGCCACAAAGATCCTTTTGTGAAACAGAAAGGAGATGTCTTTTGATGTCTGTCTTCAAAAGGCAGCATAAAACCATCATAAAATCGAATTTGTTTGTGTTTGTTCAAAACAGCTTCAGATGCGTCTCACCAGGTTTTATTTCACTGGCACCAGTTCGTTCTTATTTAAATTATGAGGGTAACACTAATCAGTAAATGACTTAAATTTTGGTCTGATCAAAAATGAGCATTTAAAGAGCAGGTTAGTTGGGTTTTCGAAAAATATATTTGTTGTTGTTTGTACACTCTTAAAAATAACTTAAATACCTTGTACACTCTTAAAAACTTAAAATGATATTTAAGGATACTTGGCTTATACTTAGAAAAAGTGTATTTGAGCTATACTTTAGCTCTGAGAATCCATGTTTTCATTGTCATACACTAGGGGCACTATTGCACATCTTTTGTACAGAATTTCCAAAACACAAGTGAAGAAGAAACTGAAACAACAGATGCTTCCACATGTAATTGAATACAATCGCCAGACATAAAACAGCATTAAAACCATAGATATGTTAAACTGTGCAACGTTATGGAATAAAATGTCGACCCATGAAGAGCTAATAATGACTGTCAAGCTTTGGGGTGTTGATCAACTCCATCTATGTTTTGATTTTCATTAATTGCCTTTTTGAGGGCTTTTTGTTCAAAAAGTTGTTTATTTCTTCATAAAACTTACCCACATTCATATGTGTATAAAAAAAAAAAAGAATGCATGAAGCTAGAATAAAATGTTTCCGTTTACAAGCAGATACCTTTTTCTTTCTTTTGACATTCTGTATGTTCAGATATTCATATAACAAAATATATACAAATTAATACCTAAATAGGGACATAGTAGTATACTTACTTATACTTGCAGTATAAAACTACTAAACTAGTAGTTCACTGAGACTACACTTCAAGTGTACTAAAAATGCATAAAAAAGTATTTAATTAGTAAGCTATCAATATACCAGTGGTTCTCAAAAGTGTGGTACAAGTTAGGCTCCCTCTAGTGGTACGCAGAGGAATCACTAAATTAAATATAAATTAATGTTAAAACACAATACAATTTAATTTCATCTTTTTTTTTTTTACATGTGCAGTACAGTTTTTATTTAACGTTTAGGTACAATTTTGTTTTTATTTACCTGTTTGTAAACACTGTGCAGTGTTAATGTTAAAACCGCTTTTGAATTGTGCAGAGCTGTAGCTGAATAGCTAGGCCTATTTTGCTACTGTATTTTAATGCTGACATTATGGTGGTACTTTATATTATTTATATGCCAAATATTTTCTGAGGTAGTACTTTTGCAATATACCTATAAGTTCACTTTTAGTATACTTGCAGTACGAACTGAAAACATAGTAGTAAACTAGTTGTGTACTAGTTGTGCCAATTTAGTCCCAATGATTATTGAAATATTGACAATATAAAATATATATATATTGAAAATTGACTAGTACACTCATATTTGTAAATTTACAACATAAAGTATACTTAAAATATACTTGAACTTTACCTAAGTATACTTAATGAAATAAACTTGAAGTATACTTATTTTTGTTAAGTGTAGAAGAACCATTCAAAGGTTATTCAAAGAACCATTTCTTTCTTACTTTTTTTAATCTGAAGAACCTTCTTTTGCCACAAAGAACCTTTTGTGAAACGTAGAGGTTCTTCAAAAGTAAAAGTTTAGTTTTGAAACCATTTAGACAAAAAAAGGATCTTCTTTGGCTGCAGCACCTTTATTTTAAGAGTACAACGTAAATATCCTAGTAAACAAAGCAAAGTTGTTCATCAAAAAAGTGCATTATACATAAAGATATTGTCTCTCAAAAGAAAGAGCTGACTTTAAGAGTCGTCATATTTTCGAATCTTCTGCCCACAAACACTTCTGCTAGATACTGTTTACATCAAGCCAAGAAGACGCTGTGTTCTGTGCTGTGAAAGCAAGTTTGTTTTGTTTTCATTGCCAAAAGATGATGATGTGAAGAATCAGTGGTTAAATTGTTTTTTTCTACGATACCACAGGAATACAGTTTAAACCTTTTATTGTGTGCTCATCATTTTACCACGGACTGCTTCTCTAATCTTGGCTTTTATATTCTTTGGATTCTAATCTTCTTTATTTGGACTAACGAGCGTCTCCAAATCACAACCTGTAAGTACGATTGATATGTTATGTCTGCATTTTCAAGTGAGCACTCAAAATATTATTTTTTTTTTCACTAGTGGCAGCTTTAGGTTTCCAGGTAAACCACGATATTACTCTCTTACTGAAATAGCTCAGATAAATCACTGTAAACCAACTATTTCCTAAGAATGTGTTGATTAATGTAGACGATCGTTGTTCTAATTACGTTGTTTAATAATAAGAGCGTAACTTAGACATGTTTTGGTTTTCAAATGGAGTTGTTTCATTAGTTAACCTATCCACCATTATTTGTTTACAGTTTAGTAGCTAAACTTTAGCTGTGGGCATGATTCACTGGCATAAGTGTTAAACAAAACATTTTTATCTCATTATTTTAAGAACGAATAAAGCAGCATCAGGGTTGCCAGGTTTCCTGTTGCTGCCCTTGTTATGTCATTATTAATCTGCATCACGGTTACCAGGTTTTCACAACAAAACCTGCCCAATTGCTACACAAAAGTAGGCCAATTCAGGGTTTTTTGTTTAAAACTTTTTTTTTTTTTTCACTTTTTGTCACGATTCCCTTGGTAAATTTGCATTCCAAGGTGAATATATGATGTTATTGCGGTCGCTTCAATCCGCAGACGTCAAATACAAGCGCAGACTTGGCAACACAGATGGTAGCGCTCACTAAGTTGCTCAAACACTCCTCTCTGTGCCAATCACAACAGGCTTGGCCAGCTGACCAATCAGAGCAGAGTAGACTTAAGAAAGGGAGGGGCTTACAGACATTAAGCTGATTCGAATGAACCGTTTGAAATTATTGACAGATGACTATGTATAAATGTATTTTCTGAACAAATTACAATGTTTTCTGACCTTAGATGAATTTAAAACTGTTGTAGGGGACTCCAAGACAATATTAGGACACTTTAAAAAACTAAGAGAGAGAGGAAAATATACTTTAAATATCAAAATCTCCAGTAGGAAGCGGCAAATCACTGCATGAGTGAGTCATTGACTCACTGAGTCATTCATTCAAATGATTCGTTCAAACAGCTGATTCATCCAGTAATAAAACAATGTCATGTGTTGCTCAGAGACACAAAACAATTCTGCTGTTGCTCGTTTGGAATTATTTTGGGGAAATAGGGCAAAAACAGGAACTGCTGTGTCTAAAATGTAATTGTTTACTGAACTGCTGTATAAAATTGTGCTGATATTTGGAAAAAAAAACAGCACTCTTCGTGTGATATATAACTAAATCAGATTATGTAAATAAAGGACTAAAAGACAAAGCCGGGAGCATTTTTGCTCCATATCTTGCATTTTGAGGGAAATCTAAATGTATTTTAATAGACTAAAGCAAGCAGTATGCATGCATTCTCTGGGTGTATTTTTGTTTGGTTATATAATGTCATAATATCAAAGCTTTTTATATTATGTCACTATTTTAGACTATATTTTTATTGCATGTTTTTAAAGTCAATTTTGTTTTTCATTTATTGATCTTATTTGCATAACATTTTTCAAACAACATTTTCTTAAAGCTGCACTAAAATGGTTTAATATTGGCTTTTTCAGTGTTGTTAAAGAAAAAATGAACTGGCTTAACCTTCCAGAATATCTGTCTATTTTTAATATTCTATTTTTAATCTTGTCTGTTATTAATATTTTAGTGCACTGATGTTTATGGTGGTTTCAAAATGTTTCATTTTTGCGTGCACCCTCAATTTTTTTCAATTATTTTTGCTAAAGGGACATTGTTTTGCAATTTTGAAGCCACTTTTTAAAAAAACACAATCTTTATACAACAAATCACAATTGTTTAAAGAACAATTACGATATTACTAGTAATAAATATTACTTTACTGGTTTGTTTACTGTTTTTTTATAATGTAAGACAGAATTTAAGAACATGCCCTATTTAAATAAACTCTAAAGAGTTATGTAAGAGTATATTGGCATATAGTACACCGCTTTAATGAGCAACTGTTTAGATGCTTTACTGACAGTATAATCTCCATTCGTGTCTTACAGAAGAAATAGCATCATTCAGTTTTGGAACGACATGAGGATGAGTAAAAGATGACATTTTGCGCAAACTATTTTTTTAAATTGTCATGTAAGGTTTTTATTTTTGTTTTTCTTCTATTATATTTTAATTAATATGAATAATATTATCATTTTAATATTTAAATTATTTATTTTACTTTTGCTGTATTTCAGTAAGCAAAAACTTTCCCACTGCTGTAATTACTTATTTATTTATTTATTTATTTATTTTGACATTGTTGTGGAACAGAGTTAGCAGCATTTCTCATTTTAATTTAGTTTAATAAACTAAAACTGAAATAGAAATAAAAAACACACAAGAAAATCCCTATTGGAAAATACAAATTAAAACTCAAAAAATATTAAGTCAATTTTGTTTTTCGTTCATTGACCTTATCTGCATAACATTTTTCAAACAACATTTTCTTAAAGCTGCGCTAAAATGGTTTAATATCGGCTTTTCAGTGTTGCTAAAGAAAAACTGAACTGGCTTAACCTTCCAGAATATCTGTCTATTTTTAATATTCTATTTTGAATCTGTTTTTAATATTTTAGTGCACTGATGTTTATGGTGGTTTCAAAATGTTTCATTTTTGCATGCACCCTCAATTTTTTTCAATTATTTTTGCTAAAGGGACATTGTTTTGCAATTTTGAAGCCACTTTTTTAAAAAAAAAACAATCTTTATACAACAAATCACAATTGTTTAAAGAACAATTACGATATTACTAGTAATAAATATTACTTTACTGGTTTGTTTACTGTTTTTTTATAATGTAAGACAGAATTTAAGAACATGTCCTATTTAAATAAACTCTAAAGAGTTATGTAAGAGTATATTGGCATATAGTACACCGCTTTAATGACCAACTGTTTAGATGCTTTACTGACAGTATAATCTCCATTCGTGTCTTACAGAAGAAATAGCATCATTCAGTTTTGAAACGACATGAGGATGAGTAAAAGTTGACATTTTGCGCAAACTATTTTTTTAAATTGTCATGTAAGGTTTTTATTTTTGTTTTTCTTCTATTATATTTTAATTAATATGAATAATATTATCATTTTAATATTTAAATTATTTATTTTACTTTTGCTGTATTTCAGTAAGCAAAAACTTTCCCACTGCTGTAATTACTTATTTATTTATTTATTTATTTATTTATTTATTTATTTATTTTGACATTGTTGTGGAACAGAGTTAGCAGCATTTCTCATTTTAATTTAGTTTAATAAACTAAAACTGAAATAGAAATAAAAAACACACAAGAAAATCCCTATTGGAAAATACAAATTAAAACTCAAAAAATATTAAGTCAATTTTGTTTTTCGTTCATTGACCTTATCTGCATAACATTTTTCAAACAACATTTTCTTAAAGCTGCGCTAAAATGGTTTAATATCGGCTTTTCAGTGTTGCTAAAGAAAAACTGAACTGGCTTAACCTTCCAGAATATCTGTCTATTTTTAATATTCTATTTTGAATCTGTTTTTAATATTTTAGTGCACTGATGTTTATGGTGGTTTCAAAATGTTTCATTTTTGCGTGCACCCTCAATTTTTTTCAATTATTTTTGCTAAAGGGACATTGTTTTGCAATTTTGAAGCCACTTTTTAAAAAAAAACAATCTTTATACAACAAATCACAATTGTTTAAAGAACAATTACGATATTACTAGTAATAAATATTACTTTACTGGTTTGTTTACTGTTTTTTTATAATGTAAGACAGAATTTAAGAACATGCCCTATTTAAATAAACTCTAAAGAGTTATGTAAGAGTATATTGGCATATAAAACACAGCTTTAATGAGCAACTGTTTAGATGCTTTACTGACAGTATAATCTCCATTCGTGTCTTACAGAAGAAATAGCATCATTCAGTTTTGGACCGACATGAGGATGAGTAAAAGATGACATTTTGCGCAAACTATTTCTTAAGCGTGCTCCTCTGTTTACTTTGAGGCTCCTTTCTAACTAAACATAGCCCTTTTTGAATCAGCGTGTCCACAAATATAGATTTGTGATCCCAGGCTTTCCTGTTTATTTCAGACGCCAAGACAGCAATCCGCTTGTTATGGTTTGGTTTCCCGTTAAGGTACCGACACATTGTGTTTCCTGACGTCACGCAGACGAGATGTACCGCGTCGGGTTTCAGAAACACGGTGTTGTGCTGGAGGCCCGTGATTGAGTTTGAACACAGTAAATCTCATCTGAGAAGCAGGAACATCAAGAAACCCGGTTTATGGCTCGTCTCGCATGTAACCACAAATCTCTCTCAGCTGCTCTCGATTGGGCCTGGAGACCTCTTAATTTGGAGCGAGACCATGGCGGTGCAAGAATGCGTATTGTAATAATAGACGCTCGAGGACGGGATAAGACGGGTTGAAAGACGAACGGCCACCGAGAGTGTCAGAAAGATTAGGTGGCAAAAAATCAACGGCACAGTTATAAAACTGCCAAAAAAACAAGACCAGATCAACACGGTCTTCCAGAGATCATATCGGATTAATATTTTGGCATCTTTTACGCACCCTCCTGCCATTCTAAACTCATTTTAGACTTTATTTCTTTAGTGGAAAATCAATTTCTGAAGAGTCTTCGCATTGCTCTTTTTCAAACAACAACAGTTAGTGAGTCACAAATCTGTCATAGGACTTTCAGGGTTGCTATTCTTAACCAAAACTTAAAACCAAAAATAAATAAATAAATGTAATTCAGTTATTTGCCAAAGCAGCATTTCATATTTTAAATTAGTTTAATTTGATATACTGAAATAGAAATAATTAAAAAAACACAAGAAAATTACTAAAACTTCACTAAAAATAAAAATAAAAATTCTAAATGGAAAATATAAAAATGAAAACTGACTCAAAATGTTAATATTAAACTTGCAATATTGTGTACACACATATTAAAGGTAATTTTATGTGATATTGTCATTTTATAGCTTTAATTCATTTTTACAAATTTTTTAAATTGTCATTTAAGGTTTTTATTTTTGTTTTTCTTCTAATATATTTTAATTAATATGAATAATATTATCATTTTAATATTTAAATTATTTATTTTACTTTTGCTGTATTTCAGTAAGCAAAAACTTTCCCACTGCTGTAATTACTTATTTATTTATTTATTTATTTATTTTGACATTGTTGTGGAACAGAGTTAGCAGCATTTCTCGGTTTAATTTAGTTTAATAAACTAAAACTGAAATAGAAATAAAAAACACACAAGAAAATCACTATTGGAAAATACAAATTAAAACTCAAAAAATATTAAGACTCAATTATTAAGACTCAAAATATTAATTAAAACTATAATATTTCCTCATAACACTGATGACTATATCGTGCATAATATATATGCATATACATAAATATTACATGTAAGTAATTTGATGCGATATTGACATTTTATAGCTTTTTTTTAATTAATTTTAGTTTAATAATTTCACTACTCTTTATTTATTTCATTTAGTTAATAAACTGTTTTTTTCTTCTAAAATATGTAATATTATTAATATTATACATTTTAATATGTCTTTTTTTTTCATTAACTTTCACTCTGCTGTATTTTTTTTAATCATTATTTATTTTTTTATTTTTTTATTTTCAAGATTTTCCAAAAGTCCTGTTTTCCATAGAAATAAAAACAACATATATATTTGGAACAATGTTAGCTTGTGTAAAAAAGTGCAGATTATTATTTATTTTATTTTATTTTATTTTATTTTGTGTGTGTGTGTGTGTGTGTGTGTGTATTATTCCTTTTAAAAAAACAGACAAAAGGAACATTTCAAAGAAACCAGAGAGTTAAGTTGGGAATCTTAAGGGATGATGGATCTGATTCCGATTCTTGCTGTATTTTCAAAAAGCAGCCTTTTAATTTCTCCAGTATTTATTTGTCATCATCAGACTCTGATGGACATCTGCGTTGGTTGAAGGATGTAGATGTTTCCTAACTGACTGAGTATGTTGTTAAACCATTTTTAAAAGGAATGCTTCTTGATTTCCAAACAGCTAGACTGAAACAGCACGTGTGACAGACTTCAGCGATGTGTTTATGGTCAATTTTAACATCATCATCACCGCAGCCTGATGGAGCCAATTCCTCGAAATCACTCAATCCGTGCTCTAAAGTAAATCTCATATGCTCCTGAGAAATGAATCTGTGGAAAATACACATCAGAGCCAAACATCAGGATTAGCTATCAACAAAACGCTCACGATGCCAGGGACCGAATGAGTTGCATGGAGCATCTTGTGTCAAAAACAACCTGTGTTTCATAACTCCCATTAGAACTGCTTCATCTCATTATTCATTTGGACGAACTTCAACTGTTTAAGATGCTGGACGTGCTGTGCTCATCCTCAGACCATCCAAGATGAGTTTGTTTCTTCATCAGACTTGGAGAAATGTGTGACTCCATCACTTGCTCACCAATGTGAATGGGTGCCGTCAGAATGAGAGTCCTAACAGCTGATGAAAACATCATAATAATCCATAAGTAATCCACAGCACTCCAGTCCATCAGTTAACATCTTGAGAAGACAAAAGCTGAAACAAGTCCATGATTAAGACGTTTTTAACTAAAATAAGAGTCCATGATCTATAATAATGCTTCTTCCAGTGAAAAAGTCCATCTCTTGTTGTCTCTTACATCATAATCCAGCTGTTTTGGACTATTTTGGCTTGTATCTGTGCAGATTTCTCTCCTGATTCAGACCAGACCACTTTTTCATTGGAGTAAGTGTTATAATGGACTCATATTTTAGCTAAAAATGTCTTAATCAGCTGTTTGGACTTTCATTCTGACGGCACCCATTCACTGCAGGTGAGACAGTGATGGAATGACGCATTTCTCCAAATCTGATGAAAAAACAAACTCATGTCATTTTATAGCTTTAATTCATTTTTACATTTTTAATTGTCATTTAAGTTTTTCTTCTAATATATTTTAATTAATATGATTAATATTATAATTTTATTATTTTAATGATTTATTTTATTTTTTGCTTTATTTCAGTAATCAAAAACATTCCCACTGCTGTAATAATTGTTTTTATTTATTTATTTTTTTTTATTGACATTGTTGTGGAACAGTGTTAGCAGCATTTGTCATTTTAAATTAGTTTAATAAACTAAAACTGAAATAGAAATAAAAAACACACAAGAAAATCACTAAAACTTTTCCTCATAACACTGATGACTATATCATGCATAATATATATGCATATACATATATATTAAATCTAAGTAATTTGATGTGATATTGACATTTTATAGCTTTTCGTTTAATTAATTTTAGTTTTAGTCATTACTCTTATTTCATTTAGTTAATAAACTATTTAAATTAATAAAATAAAATATTAATTAATATTAATATTATACATGTTAATATTTTTTTAACTTTCACACTGTAATATTTTAGCTCGTATTTTAGCTAAAAATCTCTTAATCAGCTGTTTGGACTTTCATTCTGACGGCACCCATTTACTGCAGAGGATCCATTGGTGAGACAGTGAGGGAATGACACATTTCTCCAAATCTGATGAACAAACAAACTCATGTACATCTTGGATGGCACTAAGGGTGAGCACATTTCTCAGATATTTTAATTTAATGCTACTCAACATTTGTTTTCGCTCCACAACCCTTACCAAAAAGAAGTGTACATCAAGTTGATTTTATTAAGTATACTTAAGTAAATTTCAAGTATATTTTTAAGTATACTTTATGTAGTAAGTACAAATATCAGTGTACTAGTAGTATACTTTTAAGTGTACTCTTTGAGACTAAATTGGCCCACTTTCTAGTATATAAAAGCATACTTTTAACAGTATAACAGTAGTAAACTTTGAGTACACAACTAGTTTACATCTATGTTTTCAGTTTGTAATGCGAGTATACTAAAGGTGAACTTATAGGTATATTGATAGTTAAATACTTTTTAATGCACTTTGAAGTATAGTCTCAGTGAACTACTACTTTAGTAGTTTGTAAGTTTTCTTTAAGCAAACTTTGCATCATACTTTAAGTATACTACTATGTACATCGTAAAAAATGATTTTCTTAGATTTTTTGTCTTGTTTCCAGCCAAAATATCTAAGAATTCTTAAATCAAGAAAGATTTTCTAGACAGTTAAAAATGATTGTCTAGTTTTCAGAAAAAAATAAGTCAAATTTTTTAAAACAAGCTAAATAATCTGCCAATGGTGTAAGCAACATAATCTTATTTCAAGCAGAAAATTAGATAATTTAGCTTACCAAGCAAAAACTTATTTTTTTTTATTATTATTATTCTTTTTTCTGAAAACAAGACAATAATTTTAGTTCTCTGGAAAATCCTTCTTGATTTAAGAATTTTTAGATATTTTGGCTGGAAAAAAGTAAAAAAAAAATATATCGTCGCTGTCGGGCGGAAACCTCGTATGTCCAAATTTTGTAAATTTCATATTTTTTCACAAATCGATGCTATTGGTCAGTGCCCACGTGGATCTGTAATTTTTACAAATTATTAACTAATCTAAAGTGTTGAAAATAGCTTGAGAGCAAATCTCTTAACTCATTTGAACACTTCAACTGTCTGAGAAGAGCTCGTATCTCCACCTTTTCTTCACTCCGCTGGAGCGTCGGGGCATATGTCCCCTTCCATCTTCTTGTCACAAAGCACCGGCAAAAATAATTAGCATTGAATGTGTCGGTGGAAACAGTAAGGAGATATTTGAATGATCCATTAATAAACTAGTGTATTCTGAGATAATGTCGCAAAGACCCTGACTCGCAATCTCTTCTTTGGACGCAACTTTTGAAGGAAAGCATCTTTCCGGATTACATAATGAAAGCGTTTTTTTCTGATTTGTTTTATTTCGTTAAGTAATAATTTAAAGCTTTCTATTTATTTATTTATTTATTTATTTGTCATGTTTGTGAGGCATGTAGCCTATTCGCTGAAAAATGTGATCGCGCTGACTCCTCATGTCCTGCAAAGCGATTTCAGCTTCTCCTCTTCAAAAACAATATTCACATAATAGCGCACATTTATCTAGGTTTAATGTTTAAACTAAAATTGTTCTATAGCTACTTTAACTGTTTTAGATCTATAGATTTTATTTTATGCAAGTCGTAATGATTTAGGCTAAAAAAGGCAAAAGTCTTCCGCTGGTCGCTGTTCGTAAAAAAAAACAAACAAACACTGATATTTAACGAACAAAAAAATGCTCCAAAAGTTTTTATAAATTAACTTAATAAGAAAACGAAACGAAATATAACCACATTGGCATTACATACAAAACGTAACTATGTTAATAGCTGAAACAGTAGTATAAACTGTTCTGGAAGAATTAAGGGGAAAAAAGACGGACTCAGTTTTTTTGTATTGCATCATAGCTCTTAAACCTTTAAAATAGAGTTTAGGAAGATGTATGTAACCACAGTCGTTAGCTTTGGTTAACTATTGAAGCCTTTTCTCTTGTCAAAAGGCTCAATGCGACCGCAGACTTTGTTTGCCTGCAGATTAATTTCCGCCTATTAGACAGTTTATCGCTTTATTTTGGTATTGCATCACTCATAGCTCTAACGTTTAAAATAGAGTTTAGGAAAATGTATGTATCCACAGTCGTTAGCTTTGGTTAACTATTGAAGCCTTTTCTCTTGTCAAAAGGCTCAACGCGACCGCAGACTTTGATGAACACTGCTGGCAGCAGCGAATTCTGTGTCTGTGCCATTCTTATCAATGACGGCGTAATCTCGTATCTCCCTGCTCCCAAGTCATAAAACCTCGTATCTCCGATAAAACATGATTTTGGGGAAATGTTGTCTTAATGTTGGTACACAACAGTGTATGATAGCAATATATGGTATAATACCAACTTTAACGATAAAATATTTAATAACTCAAAAAATATGCAGTTTTTTTCATTTCCTGAAAAATGACGGTTTTGGAGATACGAGGATTCCGCCCGACAGCGACGATATATATATATATATATATATATAAGAAAGAAAAGCATTTTTTGCAGTAGGGCTGTGCCGATAAATGTTGTCATATCGAATCGCGATACAATATATGTTGATAACGATGATTAAGCTCTAGGCATTTATACTCAATATGGATTAATATAAGAGCCAATCACACAGCAGAACAACAACTGCGACAACAGCCAATCAGCGTGCAGCTTTTAACCTCCTATCGCGCTTTGCAAAGCAAACTCGCCACGAGGACAATGCAAAAAATGCATTAAAAATGTTTAAAAGTTACCGTAAAGAAATTTATAATGTTACAAAATATTTTTTTTTTTTTATTTTTACATTTTAAACATTCCTTTCCACAAAATTATTCGGGAGCAGTTTTTGTCCTACTTATGAACAAACATTCTTCCAGTAATGTCTAACGATCATATTAGATTACATGTGGAAGCATCTATTGTTTCGGTTTTGCTCTTCACTTGTGTTTCGGAAATTCTGTACAGAAGATGTGCAATAGTGCCCCTATCGTATAACAATGAAAACACAGATTCTTAGAGCACAAGTATAGCTCAAATATACTTAGACTTGTTCTAAGTAAAAGTCAAGTATACCTAAATGTCATTTTAAGTATATTTCTGAGAAGTACATAAAAAGTATACTCTCCAATTTTTAAAGATGGCTTGACTTGAATAAACTTCTTTTTCGTAAGGGAAGTCAAGGATGCACCAAGGCTGCATTTATTTGATCAAAATTACGGTAAAATTGTGATTTTTTTTTTATTTTTTTTAAACAACTCTTTTCTATGTGATTATATGTTTAAATGTAATTTATTGCTGTAATCAAAGTTGGATTTTCAGCATCATTACTCTTCAAAGATCATTCTAATATGCTGATTTGCTGCTCAAGAAACATTTCTGATGATTATCAATGATGAAAACAATATTTTTGTGGACAAAAACGTGGTAGACTACTATTCAAAGTACAAAAAAATGCATTGATGCATTAAAAATGTTTAAAAGTGTCAGTAAAGAAATTTATAATTAAAATCTTTTTATTTAAAATCTTTACATATTAAAACCTTTCCACAAAAATATTGGGAGCAGTTTTTTCTTAACAACAAAAATCTGGAATTTGAAAAAAAAAATCTAAAAGCTGAAATATTTTTGCCCAAAAAGTTGTCCAAATGAAGTTTTTATATATTAACGGTAGGAAATGTACAAAATATTTTCATGGAACATGGTCTTTACTTAATATCCTAATGATTTTTGGCATAAAATTGATCATTTTGACCCATACAATGTATTTTTGGCTATTGCTACAAATATACCTAAGCTACTTAAGACTGGTTTTGTGCTCCAGAGTCACAAATAATGTTTTATGTACATATTTGTGCCAAATGATTGCATGCATGATTGCCACCAAGGCTGCATTTATTTGATCAAAATTACAGTAAAATTGTGAAATATTTTTACAATTTAAAATAACTCTTTTCTATTTGAATATATGTTTAAATGTAATTTATTGCTGTAATCAAAGCTGTAATTTTCAGCATTATGGCTCTTCACAAATCATTCTAATATGCTGATTTGTTAGGATATGACCATATTTGGCTGAGATACAACTATTTGAAAATCTGGAATCTGATGGTACCAAAAAAAAAAAAAAAAAGAAATTCTAAATAGTGAAACAATTTTGTCCAAAGAGGTGTCCAAATGAAGTTCTTAGCCATGCATATTACTAATCAAAAATGAAGTTTCTATATATTTATGGTTGGAAATGTACAAAGTATTTTCATGGAACATGGTCTTTACTTAATATCCTAATGATTTTTGACATAAAATTGATCATTTTGACCCACACAACATATTTTTGTCTGTTGCTACAAATATCCCCAAGCTACTTAAGAAAGGTTTTGTGCTCCAGAGTCACAAATAATGTTTTATGGACATATTGATTAGTAGCGTGTTGCACTGCGAAGCGGTATAATCATATGAACACAGGTTCGATACCAGAGAACACATATGTTTTCATTGTATGTTTTTTTTTTTGGAATATGCACTAGAAATCATGATTTTGCACTATTTCTGTAAGGGGTAGGTTTAGGGTGGGGTTAGGTGTGGTAATTTATATGAATTACACCTAGTAAAACACGTTTAAATTACGGTGAAATCAAAATAAAAACGCATACGTCATTCCATGACGTCAGATCCAACGCGACACTGTCATTATTTTTACGACCACTAGAGGGCGCTTAACTTTAAAACGTAAACATGGGTCGTATTTGGTCGATTCAAAAACGTACAACTGGGTCGTATTTTCTTTGAGGACAGTCTCTACAAAAGATTTTTTATTTAAAATCTTTACATTTTAAAACCTTTCCACAAAAATATTCATTTTTTGTGCATTTTTTTTCTTAACAACCTGTCCTAGTTATGAACAAACATTCTTCCAGTAATGCACTGCAAAAAATGCTTTTCTTACTTAGATTTTTTGTCTTGTTTCCAGCCAAAATATCTAAAAATTCTTAAATCAAGAAGGATTTTCTAGACAAGTAAAAATGTTTGTCTTGTTTTCTGAAAAAAGAAGTCAAAATTAAGCAAAATAATCTGCCAATGGGGTAAGCGAAATAATCTTATTTCAAGAAAGCTAGATTATTTTGCCTACCCCATTGGCACATAATGTTGCTTGTTTCAAGCAAAAACTCACTTAATTTGAACATATTTTGTCTGAAAACAAGATACTAATTTTGACTTGTCTAGCAAATCCTTCTTGATTTAAGAATTTTTAGATATTTTAGCTGGAAACAAGACACAAAATCTAAGTAAGAAAGGCATTTTTTGCAGTGTGTCTAACGATTGTATTAGATTACATATGGAAGCATCTGTTGTTTCGGTTTCCTCTTCTCTTCTGTACAGAAGATGTGCAATAGCTCCCCTAGTGTATAACAATGAAAACACGTATTCACACAAGTATAGTTCAAATATACTTAGACATTTTTTAAGTGTAAGTCAAGTATTCTTAAATGTCATTTTAAGTATATTTCCGAGAAGTATATAAATCACATTTCTGAGAAGTACACAAAAAGTATACTCTCCTATTTTTAGTTTTAAAGACACACTTGAATAAACGTATTTCTCGTAAGGGAAGTCAAAGGATGTCAACCTGCTCTGGAGCTTGTGTAATGCTCACCAGGTTGATGATCTCTGGAAAATAGTCTTAAGTTTGTGTTTACAATTTTTAATTTGTGTTTATGTTTTTAGGTCACGTGATTTCCAGTAAGAGCTTCTTGCCGCCAGTTTTCGCTTTAGCATGCGGCATATGATTTTAAACACATTAGACAAGCACTATTCATTTTTAAGTGAAGAACATCAACACCCTCAACACGTGTTTATTAAAGCACTCACAGTTTTATAGCTTTATTATGATACTCTCGGCTTGCCAGCCCATATACCAGCTTATTTTCCAGCGGGTATCCTGGCACAAATACCGCGCTGGGAAAACATTTGACCCCAAAGACGCGCTTATGAAATATTCCTCAGGAGATGATAAACTTTAAAAAACGACTGTGCCAGGGCTAATTTAATTTGAAGGGAAAATATTCCACTGTTTACGCAGCAACAGCACAGTTTTCACTCACATACTGATAGCTGACCCACTAAACACGAGAAGTGAATGAAAAATACTCAAAAAAAGTATCACGTGATGGTTTTTCATAGCCTCGCGCTCGCTGTTAAATATTCCACAGTGTAGCTAGTAAAAGTTGATTTGTGTGTAAACTTTTATATGTAACATCAAAAATGTAATTCGCGGCTTTTCGGTTCTTACTGCGGGAGGATCTCAAGAGGCCAGAAGTCTTAAAACCAAACCAAAACACGGATAGCATAAGTGCTTGTCCCGTCGGGGCTGGAGGCAGACGTTTGTGAATCGAGTGAAAACAGGAGCTCAGCGTGGGATCTGAGGTTCCTTTGTTTACCTGATTTGGCTTCGCGCGGCGTCCTGCGCGTCCAGATGGCGCGCGCTTCTGCACATCTGGAACGCGGATAGCGCGCGGATACTCTGGATATGGGGAGAGAAATGTCACGCGCGCACACACGCCCGCACGCGTTACAAAAATATGACCACGGACCACAAAACGAGTCATAAGGGTCCAGTTTTTTTAAATTGAGATTTATATATCATATGAAAGCTGTATAAGTTTGATTTGTTAGGATATGACCATATTTGGCTGAGATACAACTATTTGAAAAAAAAAAAAAACAATTTTCCCAAAAAAGTTGTCCAAATGAAGTTCTTAGCAATGCATATTACTAATCAAAAATGAAGTTTTTATATATTTACAGTAGAAAATGCATGCAAACTATTTTCATGGAACATGGTCTTTACTTAATATCCTAATGATTTTTTGGCATAAAATTGATCATTTTGACCCATTAAAATTGTGAAATATTTTTACAATTTAAAATAACTCATTTCTATTTGAATATATGTTTAGATGTAACGTATTGCTGTAATTAAAGCTGAATTTTCAGCATTATCTCTCTTCACAAATCATTCTAATATGCTGATTTGTTAGGATATGACCATATTTGGCTGAGATACAACTATTTGAAAATCTGGAATCTGATGGTACAAAAAAAAAAAAAAAAAAAAAAAAAATCTAAATAGTGAAACAATGTTGTCCAAAAAGTTGTCCAAATGAAGTTCTTAGCCATGCATATTACTAATCAAAAATGAAGTTTCTATATATTTATGGTAGGAAATGTACAAAATATTTTCATGGAACATGGTCTTTACTTAATATCCTAATGATTTTTGACATAAAATTGACAATTTTGACCCACACAATGTATTTTTGGCTATTGCTACCAATATCCCCAAGCTACTTAAGAAAGGTTTTGTGCTCCAGAGTCACAAATAATGTGTTATGGACATATTTGTGCCAAATGATTGCATGCATAATTGCCACCAAGGCTGCATTTATTTGATCAAAATTACAGTAAAATTGTGAAATATTTGTACAATTTCAAATAACTCTTCTCTATGCGAATATATGTTTAAATGTAATTTAGTGCTGTAATCAAAGTTGAATTGTCAGCATCATAGAGATACAACTATTTAAAAATCTGGAATCTGATGGTGCAAATAAATAAATAAATAAAATAAAAAATCTAAATACTGAAACAATTTTGTCCAAAAAGTTGTCCAAATGAAGTTCATAGCAATCCATATTACTAAGTTACAAACATTATTAAGTTTTGATATATTGACGGTAGGAAATGCGCAAACTTTTTTCATGGAACATGGTCTTTACTTAATATCCTAATGATTTTTGACATAACATTGATAATTTTGACCCATACTGTGTATTTTTGGCTATTGCTACAAATATACCCAAGCTACTCAAGACTTCTGTGTCTTTTTTACACAAGGTTTTGTGCTCCAGGGTCACAAATAATGTTTTATGGACATATTAGTGCCAAATGATTGCATGCATGTGTGTGCATGCTAAAATGCAGCCCACCAAGGCTGCATTTATTTGATCAAAAAACAATAAAATTGTGAAATATTTTTTTACAATTTAAAACAACCCTTTTCCATGTGAATATATGTTTAAATGTAATTTCTTGCTGTAATCAAAGTTGAATTTTCAGCAATATTACTCTTCAGAAATCATTCTAATATGCCGATTTGCTGCTCAAGAAACATTTCTGTTGATTATCAATGTTGAAAACAGTTGTGCTGCCCAATATTTTTGTGGAAAAATACGTGGTAGACTACTATTCAAAAGTAAAAAAATAAATAAAAATAAATAAAAAATGTAAAAGTACCATACCCTTTTTTTTTTTACATTTAAAAATAAAAATAAATAAAAATGTAATTTAATTTATTCATCAGAGAATCCTAAAAAAAAAAAAAAAAAAGAAAAGAAAGAAATGTATGAGTTTCCACAAAAATATTCAGCAGCAGTTTTTTTCTTAACAATCTGGGAAGGTTTTGTCCTAGTTATGAACAAACATTCTTCCAGAAATTTTAACAGAATGTTCAAAGTTCTTTAATAATTTTCTTAAAAAAAAAAAAAAAACATTAGCACAAACAGATTATTTAGACATGGAACATCTATTTTTTTCCTGAAACATTTTATTTGGACACTCATCTGACATTTTCTAAATGTCACTAGTTGTTTTGGAACATTCAGAGGAGATTTAAAAGTAGCAGTATTCAGTGTGTTTGCAAAGTGATAAAATGGAATGTTCCCTTAATGCTTACAAACAACAAACAAACAAACAATAAATAAACATTAGCACAACGTTCTTAGAACATATTTTTGTTGAATATGATGACTGTATGACTTCTCAAGGCTGTTTCTCTATTAAGAACATGAATGAAATTTATACTTCCTGAAGCCGGCTGTTGAACTCTCCAACCTGAACACACACATAAACATAAACACATGGCGTTGTACAGTCGTGTACAGCAGATCTGACAGAACTGACCCAGTTGGCTCTGAGCCAGCGGCTGTTTGAACAGGAAAACAGAATGTCAAAACTTTGCTCTCCTGCCCTGAACCTCCTCATTATTTCCCTTTACAGGCGCCTCCTCATGCGCTCCTTTAGAAGTTGATTATGTACCTGCAGAGAGTGGATCTCACAAATCTGTTATGGATGTAGGTCATTTGAAATACTTGAGAAGATATACAGTCAATAATAATTTGCTTTTTGAAAGTGGCTACATTTAAACTGATGAGTTATGATCCTGATACGTTGATCCTGGTGGAAATCTTTTTTCCAAAATTTATTTTGTTTGGATTTCAGCTATAAATTTGATCAGAAGAATCATAATCAAGAAAACACTTTTTAACCTCAAACATACACACATCTGACTCTTTAAAATAATCTAACAAAAAAGCAAGAACTGACCATGTTTTAATTTCTAAACTAGTGTCATTTAAGTATCATTGATATGCTATTATATTATAATATTTTATTTAATGTAATATTTTAAATATATTTTTGAATATTTAAGCTTTTATTTTTATTTATTTTTTATTTAATTAAATTTTTTTTTACAATTTATGATATAGAAAAAATACTAAATATATTTATTTATTGATGTTTTTTGTTTTCAGATACAAATGCTTGAAAGATGTTTTTATCTACTTCAGTCAAATATATTTTGTTTTATTTTTTCTTGCCAATTTTAGTAATTTTGGATTGGAACTGTTGCCTTTACTAGTAGCTGGAATGAGAAGTGTTATTATTTATTATTATTTTATTTCAGTTAGCGTTTATTTTATTTCAATAAGCACTTTTTTAAAAAATAAAACAAACCTAAAAAGTATCGTCACCACATTTGTTTGGATTTCGTCTATAAATAAATAATCGAACAAAAAGCAAGAACAGATTCACATGATTTCATTTTCTGACCATTTCTCAGCATTTTTAAATTTCTAAACTAGTGTCAGTTAAGTTTCATTGATATACTATTAAATGAATGTTTTCATTCATATTTTGAATATACAAGTAGCTCGAATAAGAAGTATTATTATTTATTATTATTTTATTTAGTTTTGCTTTTTGATCCTGATGGAAATCTGTAGAAGTGTACGTATCTTTTGGTCAATATTTTGTACATTTTAGCCCTTTTTAAAAGCGTAAAACAAACCTAAAAAGTATCATTACCACGTTTGTTTGGATTTCATCTATAAATTTGATCAGAAGAATCATAATCAAGAAAAACTACACACTTTATAACCTCAAAAAACATACAGCCATCTGATTCTTTAAAATAATCTAACAAAAAGTAGTTCTCTGACCGTCTCTGAGCATCTTTTAATTTCCAAACTAGTGTCATTTAAGTATCATTGATGTTATATTTTTAAGTAATGTTTTCATTAAAATGTTGAATATATTTTTGAATATTTATACATATATATTACAGTTTGAAAAAAATTACAAAATGTATTTATTTATTGATGTTGTTTTTTATTTATTGATGTTGTTTTCAGATACAAATGCTTGAAAGATGTTTATTTACTCTTGGTCTAATATATTTTTATATTTTTATTTTATTTTTTATTTTATTTTATTTTTTTGGATTAGGGTTAGGGTTAGGGATGTATGTTTTAACCTTAAAAAACTGTACGTTTTAACCTCAAAAAACATACAGCCATCTGATTCTTTAAAATAATCTAACAAAAGGCGTGAACATATTCACACAAATTCATTTTCTGACCATTTTGAGCATCTTTTAATTTCCAAAGTATCACCGATATAATATTAAATGAATGTTTTAATTAATATTTTGAATATTTTTTTTAATATTTAAGTTTTTATTTTTTTGTATTTTTCAATTTATTTATTTATTTATTTATCTTTTTGAAAAAAATACTAAATGTATTTATTTATTGAAGTTTTTGTTTTCAGATACAAATGCTTGAAATATGTTTTTATTTACTTTTCAGTCTAATATATTTTATTTATTATTAAATATTACATTTTTAGTAATTTTGGCTTGGAACTGTTGCCTTGGCAAGTGGCTGGAATGAGAAGTGTATTATTATTTCATTTCAGCTAATGTTTACTTTATTTCAAGAAACATTTTTTTTTTCTTTTAATTTTACTCTACAGTCATCAAAATATTAAAAACACAATAAATGATTGAGTGAAGACAGCATAACACATTTTATTTTCTCTCCACTCTTTCAGATAAACACTGAGTTTTCTGCTGGTAACTGAGGTCTGTCAGCGACTGCAATCGACCGGAACCGAGAAAACAACAAGAGAAATGAAGTGATGAGATTTTTATATCAAATGTCCGAGCTGCAGCCGATCTCCCACCGGCGCACCATTAATAGATGAGCGGGAGATATTCGTTTTTAGTGAGTAATTATTAACGGCTCGATGATCTTTGAAGCTCTTTCCAATCAAACCAGAGGAGGAATGGCTGTCAAGGGTCTTATTTTGGAAAGTCTCATGCCTGCAATTGCGTAAACCTTAAATTCAATCCCTCCATCAGAACAGACGAGTGACGGTGCAGGACGTTCAGAGTTGTTTGTGCCACATTTGGAAAGTTTAAATGTGAGTCACTGTGAACTGATATGTGTTGATTTTCAGTTCTGATTCAGTATGACCCTGATGATTATTGCTCAGATGTTGCTCTTTTCAGATCTCAGGAGACCTAAATGAGTTACATAAAAGGTCATTCCTGTTATTCTGTGCTGTTTGGACTTCCTAACATTTCAAAAAGCAAACAGAAACAGTGTTTACAACTTTTTATGCAATCATGAAAGAGAGACGTAACATATATATATAACGCTAATCTCAGGTAAATAAATTTATGATAGAATTTATAAAACAGAATCACTGAAAAAATCCCAAAAAATCTGTTAAGGACAATAGAAACATTAAAATAAATAAATAAAAAATAAATAAATAAAAGTTAGAAAATAGATTGCTAGATTAATAGAATGAATGACTGATTTGTTGAATGAATGAATAAATAGATAGATAAATAAATGAATCTTACCAGTGAAATTACAAAAATAAATACCAAAATAAAAAAAACAATAATAATATGTGTGTGTGAATGAATGAATGAATGAATACATGAATACATGAATGAATGAATTAATTAATTAATAATTACTTTCTTTCTTGATCATGCAATTACAAGAAAAAGGGGGGAAGTCCAAAAAACGGCTTTACAATTTTACTAAAAATGTAAAAATAATAATAATAATAATAATAATAATAGTAATAATAATAAAACAATTAAAAATATTAATTATACTAAAATAAAAACAACAACAAATAAATAAATACTTTCTTTCTTTCTTGCCCATGCAATTACAAGAAAAAGTGAAAAATGTCCAACAAATGACCTTACAATTTTACTAAAAAAACTAAACAAAACAAAACTACAATAAAAATAAAATGTGAAAAATAAAAACAATTTTAAATTATTCAATAAAAATCAATTATACTAAAAAACTGAAACAATTTCTAAAAATAGGTACTGATATATTTGGTGAGATAGATTATTAAATATACAAATAAATAAATCTTGCCAGTGAAATTACAAAAAATTGTACCAAAATAAATAATAATAATAATAATAATGTGAATGAATGAATGAATTAATTAATTAATCTAGCCAGTAGAATTAGAAAAAAAATATCAATATAAATAAAAAAAATTATATTGATAGTAATATGTGAGTGAATGAATGAATGAAAAAATAAATAAATAAAATTAACACTTTTTTAAAATGACCAACAAAAGACTTTACAATGCATTAAGTCTCTGGAGCTGTAAACTGAAAGTGGAGCAACTTAGATATTTTGATGAGAAATGTTTCATATCATTCATATCTCTGACTTCTGGTTGTAAAACTGAGCACAACTCTAGAAGACTCTAGAAGAGATTAGATGGAGCTCCAATGCAACTCTGCTTCGTCTCCTCGGGTCTTTTTTACGAGACGTCTGTGAGACGCGGCGTGGCGGCAGCTTCAGCGTCACATTTGGCTCGCACATGTTCTCCCTGAGGCTCCACTGGACCTGGGTGAGAACAGGACCACAAACCACAACAACACAGAGCGCCAAAGAATCGCCTTCCTCTGCAGACCGGAGCTGCAATAGAGCTTGTCTGATAAGCCATTCTTATTTGTGTCATCCAGTAAAAACATTTAAAGTGAAAATAAATCAGAAATCAGGCCTGAGTTCATTCATATGTTAGTGGAATACCTTAATTAATATCCAAATAAAGTTGGTGACATTGCATTGTCATATAATCGAATGCAAATCGAGATTATTTATGTATTTATTTATTTGTATTTGTTTATTTATTGTAGCCGAAAGGCAGAGAATATCAAGACTAATTTTCAAGACTTATTTTTATTTGTCCATTTAGTACTTACTTCCAGAGGTTGTTTCATTTGTTTTAAGCATAAAGCTCAGCAAACATATCGGTTTAAGTTTCTTATTTGCAGCGTAAATGAAAAGCGCACCACGGAAGACCGCACTTTTAAAAGTTTACTTAAACCTTTATCTGGTCATAAGTTAAGCGAGTGGCCTGCCGCTAATCACAGAGCCGTTCCCACAGACTTCCTTGGTAAACACAGGCTTGTTGATATGAATTAGAAACGTGACCTTCTCATCAGTGGAAGCGGAAAGCCGTCCGTCTGAAGTCTGCCATTAGATCTGTAATGTGGAGTTCATTACCGAGAGGCTTTATAGGTGCATATTCTCTCTTTTGGAGGATAAATCAGGCCTTCTTTGTGTTATAGGAATCATTTTTGGAGCATGGCTACATGTGAAAAAATTTTCTCCAAGATCCCCCGAACATTACGGATGATTAAAAGATCTGCTATTTTTACAAATACCTTCCTGTGCTGTTTTCTGATGTTAAAATATTCATATCCGTAGAACAAATTCTTAAATAAATAAACCTTGCCAGTGAAATTACAAAAAAATAAAAAATAAATAAATAAAATAATAATAAAAATAATAAATAATAATAATAATAATAATAATAACCTGTGAATAAATGAATGAATAAATAAATCTTGCCAGTAAAATGACAAAAAATTACCAAAATAAAAATGATATTGATAATGATTGAGTGAGTGAGTGAGTGAGTGAGTGAATGAATGAATAACTTTCTTTCTTGCATGTGCAATTACATTTTTAAAAAAGACCAACAAAGACTTTACAATGTTACAAAAAACACAAAAATGACAAAACAGAAAATGTAAAAATAATATTTAAATAAAATTAAATTATACTGAAATAAAACTGAAACAATGTCTGAAAAGTGAAATTATAAAAAAAAATACCAAAATAAAACAAAATAATAATAGTAATAATAATGTGAATAAATGAATGAATTAATTAATTAATAACTTAATAAATAAATAAATACTTTCTTTCTTGCCCGTGCAATTCCAAGAAAAAGTGAAAAATGTCAAACAAAAGACCTTACAATTTTACTAAAAATGTAAAATAAATAAATAAATAATAATAATAATAATAATAAATAAAAAAATATATAAAAACTACAATAAAAATAAAATTTCAAAAATAAAAACAATTCCAAATATTAAATAAAAATCAATTATACTAAAATAAAAACTGAAATAATCTCTAAAAATAGGTACTGATATATTTGGCTGATATGGACAGAACAAATTAATAAATAAATTAATCTGGCCAGTGAAATTGCAAAAAAAAAAAAAAAAAAAAATTACCAAAATAAAACAACATAATAATAATAATAATATGTGAATAAATTAATAATGAATGCATGAATGAATAACTTAACAAATAAATAAATACTTTCTTTATTGCCTGTGCAATTACAAGAGAAAGTGAAAAATGTCCAACAAAAGACCTTACAATTTTACTAAAAATTTAATATATATATATATATATATATATATATATATAACTACAATAAAAATAAAATGTAAAAAATAAAAACTATTTAAAATATTAGCTGATATGGATAGAACTAATGAATGAATAAATAAATAAATAAATAAATAAATCTTGCCAGTGAAATTACAAAAAAATAAATAAATAAATAAATAAAATATAATAATAATAATAATAATAATAATAATAATAATATGTTAATGAATGAATGATTGAATGAATCTTGCCAGTAAGATGACAAAAAATTACCAAAATAAAAAAATGATATTGATATTATGTGAGTGAGTGAATATGATATGATTTATAAAGAATTTTCTGATGTTAAAATACTCATATCCATAGAACAAATGTTCTTCCAGTAACGTTAATAGAATGTCAATTCAAAGTTTTCTGATCTCTTTACTAACGTTTTTAAAATATTACCACAAAAACGTAACTTGGAACTTTTTCTGTAACAATTCTTTGAAACATTTGTCTAACTTTTCAAATGTATCAATTTGTTTTTAGAATGTTCAAAGAACATTCAAAAGTAACATCCCATAATGTCTACAAAATGATACAATGTAACATTCCCTTAATGTTCATATAACCAAGAAAAAAAAACATTTAAAAACTGGATGAACAATTGCGTTTACTGTAGAAATGATATTTTCCTAACTTAAAACAGCAAAATAGATCTTTTTTTAGAAATACGATCAGGGACATAAAAAGTAGAGCTTGTTCTGATTTCATTTCAACTTTAATGTTAACATTTTGCAACAAAAATACTTGTTTTGGCCTAAATGCTAAACACTTACACATATAACCTTTGAAGTTTGATCATTTTGAAATTAAATGACTAAATGATGAAATAATGACGAAAATGTCAGTTTTTGTCTTCTCAAGATGTTACTTGATTGACTGGAGTGGTGTGTGTTACTCGTGGCTATTTGTGATGTTTTAATCAGCTCATTCTGACGGCACCCATTCACTGCAGAGGATCCATTGGTGCGACAGTGAAGTGTGTGGATGTCTGATGTGAGACCCTTTCCTCCAGACGTCATCTGAAAGGTATTTTGATGAAAAGATTCATTAGATCTGTGGAAGAGAACATACTGTTAAACACTGTTGGAGGAATAGAACAGTCTGTCCAGCCGCAGCTGGAAATGGTGTGTCCAAACCGATAAGACACCTGCCAAAACGGAGATGTTTACGAGGAAAACCGAGACCACAAATACAGAAGATATAACTAGAGCGAACCTGAGTGTCAGTTACGATCGCTGGTTCAAAACTCATCATCCACGGTGCTAGAGGGCTGAAGACGGTTGCCAAACATTGCTTTGTGGTTTATAAGGTCCTCTGAGGTTGCCAGGTAGTTTGATGGCAGCGATGATGAACAATCACAGTTAAATATGGAATAGTCTTATAAATGAATAATGGAAAGTTTTAAACAACAACAGAGCTGGGTAGTAACTGGATTACGTAATCAGATTCTAAAAATTAACTACTTTCATTAAGTTGGCCTGAGAAAGCCAACTTACTGATCTGCTATTTAAATTTAATATTATTATTCTTCTTCCAAAATCTGTTGACTGCTACTCCTCCTAGAGCTTTAACTCTACAAACTCCAAACTCAGCCCAGATCTTCAAACTAGTTTGAAGTTAGTTGCTATATCTTTTCTAACTGATCGGACATAAAAATGACGATTAAAACTGGGAAAAATCCCATAGAGCTTGTTAATCATGCTAAAAACATCCTAATCACACCAGAAACATGCTAGCAACTTGCTAGTAACACGCTATTTATGCTAGCAACATGTAACTTGCTAATCATCCTAGAAACATGCTAGCAACATGCTAGTCATGCAAGAAATGTGCTAACAACATACTAGCAACTTGCTAGTCATGCAAGAAACGTGCAAACTACATGGTAGCAACATGCTAGCAACTTGCTAATCATCCTAGAAACATGCTAGCAACATGCTAGTCATGCAAGAAATGTGCTAACAACATACTAGCAACTTGCTAGTCATGCAAGAAACGTGCAAACTACATGGTAGCAACATGCTAGTGACATGGTAGTCATGCAAGAAATGTTGCTAACAACATGCTAGTAACTTGCTAATCATGGTAGCAACATGGTAGCAACTTGCTAATCATGCTAGAAACTTGTTAATTATGTCAGAAACATGCTAGCAACTTGCTAGTAACATGCTATTTATGCTAGCAACATGCTAGTCACTTGCTAATGCTATGTTTGAAACATGTTAGCAACTTGATTATCATGCTTGAAACATGCTAGCAACTTGCTAATCATCCTAGAAACATTCTAGCAACTTGCTAATCATCCCAGAAACATTCTAGCAACATGCTAGTCATGATAACAACATGCTAATGACATGCTAGAAATGTGCTAACAACATGGTAGCAACTTGCTAATCTTGCTAGCAACATGCTAGTCATGCTAGAAATGTGCTAACAACATGGTAGCGACTTGCTAATCTTGCTAGCAACATGCTAGTCATGCTAGCAACATGCTAGTCATGTAAGAAATATTGCTAACAACATGCTAGTAACTTGCTAATCATGCTATAAACATGGTAGCGACATGCTAGCAACTTGCTAATCATGCTACACACTTGCTAATTATGCCAGAAGCATGCTACCAACTTGCTGGTAGCATGCTAATCATGTTTGAAACATGTTACCAACTTGCTAATCATCCTGGAAACATTCTAGCAACTTGCTAATCAACCTATAAACATTCTAGCAACATGCTAGTGACATGCTAGTCATGCTAGAAATGTGCTAACAACATGGTAGCGACTTGCTAATCATGCTAGCAACATGCTAGTAACATGCTAATCATGCTAAAGTCATGCTAGTGACATGCTAATCATGCTAAAAATGTGCTAACAACATACTAGTGACATGCTATCTATCTATTTATTTATTTATCTATCTATCTATCTATCTATCTATCATACATTAAGCTTTTAAAACTACTTTAAAAAGTTAAGTTTATAGTTTGGGTATAACACTTAATGTCTATAATAGCGATCAAAACGAAAGTATCTTAACACATGTATGTATTGTAAGGCTTATCCTCTACCACCAGGACCCTGGCGGCAACTGCACATTTAAAAACGTATTTATCACTGAATAATTCATTGAATTCAATGATTCCAATAGTATATATTTTATTTATATATTTTATTATAGGATTTCTTCAAAAAAAGTTTAAAAATCTCATCTCGTCTCGCGGGATAAGTGTCTCACGACACCCCTATTTTTCATTGATTACACAATAGCAATAAATTATTAATCATTTATTGATTCTCTGTAATTCCTCTTTTTTTATCTTTTGAATGTTCCTTTCTAAAATAGTCCAGTTTTGTGGACATTCACACACAGACTAGTCATTAGTCAGGTGGCGACACAACATTTGACCAATGGATTGACAAAAATCATTTCAGGTTTAGGAAGTGTTTCAACATTGCATCATAAACACATTCATTTTTAGTTGAATTATCACTTAGTTGGTTATTTAACCATGTATTATTATGTATTATTGAAAGGCTTTTGTCTTTCAGACTCAAATTCGTAAATCAAGAAGGATTTTCTATACAAGTAAAATTTTTTGTCTTGTTTTCAGAAAAAAGAAGTCAAAATTAAGTGCGTTTTTGCTTAAAACAAGCAAAATAATCTGCCAATGGGGTAAACAAAATAATCTAGTTTATGATTATGCTGCTTATTCCATTGGCAGATTATTTTGCTTGTTTCAAGCAAAAACTCACTTAATTTTAACTTATTTTTTTCTGAAAACAAGGCAATATTTTTTACTTGCCTAGAAAATCCTTCTTGATTTAAGAATGTTTAGATATTTTGGCTGGAAACGAGGCAAAAAATCTAAATAAGAAAAGCATTTTTCTGCAGTGTAATGGACATATAGCGTGCAAGTAAACATTTAATGATTTATTTTATTTTGACACTTCCATGATTTAATTACTTGTTAGCCTTTCATTAAACTCACAAACCCCCTGCAGTTCCTTTACGAACCCCAGTGTGGGAAACCTCAGTGTAATATAATGCTTAAAGCACTTTATGTTGTTAATTACAATGAAAGGAATATATTTTCTCACACTCTGTATTTTCACATCTTTATGGTACAAGTTTATCCTGTTTAAATCAATGTGATAATTGAGTTTGGTCAAAAATAATCTAAAAGTAATCAAAAAGTAATCTGATTATATTACCTAAAATGTGTAATGTAATGATTACATTACTTACTACAATTTTTGTCTTTTAATTTGGAATCAGTAACGATTACAATTTTTTAAATTATTATTATTTGATTGGAAACTTTTTAATTATTTATTTATTTATTATTATTATTATTATTATTATTATTATTATTATTATTATTAGTTGTTATAACATTAACAAAAACTTTTTATTGTTATTTTTATTTATTTATTTATTATTTTTCATGATTTTTTTTTTTTTTTTTTTTTTCAACATCTGAACACAGTCAGTTTCATGCATCTAAATAGAAATGCACTCTTGGGAAGGCGTTAAGCACCATGTATGGTCGGTTCCCATGTACTGATCTGGTGTCCCGCTCTCAAATAGCTCATGATGGGCCGTAAAGCGTGCTTCAGTTCGGCTTGTGTGAAGCTCAGCGGCTGTAGCCGTAAAGTTTAAGCGCTGCAGGCAGAGATTTTCTCAATCCCGCCAGATTTCCTCTCGTTTCCACTGAGTTACCTCACCAACATCAGAGATCCTCCGTCTGACCTGTGAGATCCTGACCTCTACACATCACCTAAACTCTTCCAGACCTCCAGCGCTGCGTTTGTGGTTCTTTCTGTTGCTTTATTAAATCCCAGCTAACAGGGAATGTTCTCAGAACATTCTGGCAAGGTTTTTCATCTTGAAGGAAGTTTTGACCAATGATTTTTGACCAGTGATGGGTGGATACATCACACCGTTGCCCTTGAGCTAGACAAGATGAGCATTTGAGGTTAAAAAGTATATAAATTTGTTTCACTAGATAAGACCCTTCTTCAGCTGGGGTCGTTTAGAGCTTTTTGAAGCTGCATTTAAACTGCATTTTGGAAGTTCTAACTCAGGCGCACCATAGAAGTCCACTATATGGTGGACATTCCTGAAATGTTTTCCTCAAAAAACATCATTTTTATACGACTAAAGAAAGAAAGACATGAGCATTTTGGATGACAAAGGGGTGAATAAATTACCTGTAAATGTTTGTTCTGGAAGTGAACATCTTTAATAATCAGAATTAGTGGCACCTCAGGTCCTCTGATACTGATGTACACACATGAATCATTAATCGTCATAAACGAGTCTGTAGGTTCCTGACGCCCCGGAGGATAGTGCTATAACCCTGTGCCCTCACACGCCATCATTAACCAGCAAAACAACCCGCTCTGCCATTTATTAGTCCTGTGGCGAAAGCAGGCCAAAACTCGTGTTTATAGACTCAGTGAGAGGCAGTAAAGTCAGCGTTTGAGCCGTTTCTTAGCACTCGGCGTATCTTCTCCAGTGGTAGTATAACGCCAGCTTGACTTTAACATGCAGCAGCTGTGCATGGAGCTGAAGAACAGATGGATAAATCCACTCACCTCTCATCTGACCTCCAGCAGTCTCTCTCACCTTCATTTAATAACTCTTAATTAGTAGCCAAGCATCATTGTTGTTCATATTAGGAATAGAGTTTTAAAGGGGTCATCAGATGCAAAGTTCACTTTTGCATGTTGTTTAAACATAAATGTGTGTTGGCAGTGTGTGTACACATCTACCCTTTTTCAAACAGCTTTTTGTCGGTGTGACGTAACACAGACAGAGGCCGCTCCCACAACAGATTGATTGACACTGGCATCTTACCTCAGACCCGCCCTGAATGAGCTGTAACAGGCCGATCGCCAGTGTTTCGATGCCGGAGCAGGGATGTAGACAAGAATGGTTCCTAAGCAATTGAGGTGTTCTTTTGATGGATGAAATAATGAACATAGTAGTCCTCATTTACTCCCGACATCTGAGCCGCTCGTCATTTCACAAAGAGAAGAGAGGGGCGGGCCAAACAGAGCTCATTTGCATTTAAAGGAACATGCAGTAGAATCAGTTGACTTTTTGCAGAGCTGATTTTGACAAGGTAAAAGGGTGTTGTTTTTACACTACTAATGATAATTTTTAACCAAAGTATATTATAGACTTTTCATTAAGACTCTAAAGAATCTTATCAACTTGTGCAAAATAGGCATCCAATGACCCCTTTAAACTCAGCTTCTTGTCGGTGTCACGTAACACAGACAGAGGCCGCTCCCACGATAGATTGATTGACACTGGCATCTTACCTTAGACCTGCCCTGAATGAGCTGTAACAGTCCGATCACCAGTGTTTCGATGTCGGAGCAGGGATGTAGACAAGAATGGTTCCTAAGCAATAGAGGTGTTCTGTTGTTGGATGAAATAATGAACATAGTTGTCCTCATTTACTCCCGACATCTGAGCCGCTCGTCATTTCAACTTTAAAATCTTCTTACATCGCTGCAGAAGTACCGATCCAGTGCCAAACGGTCTTTACTAACAAGGGTTAAATGTAGGGCAGTTTTGAAAGTGGAGGAGAAAATGAGATGGGAGTTTTTCGACATACCCTAACTGTCGTGATCCGGATTGCGCAGTTTTTTTGCATGCACTTCGCAGAGTTAGACAAGATGAGCATTTGTGGTTAAAAGTGCATAATTTATTTATTTTTTTTTTAGAAAATAACCAATCGTTTCGCTAGATAAGACCCGCTAGATTAGAGCATTTTGAAGCAGCATTTAAACTGCATTTTGGAAGTTCAAACTCACGGGCACAATAAAAGTCCACTGTATGGAGAACATTCCTGAAATGGACATTCCTCAAAAAACATAATTTCTTTATGACTGAAGAAAGAAAGACAACATCTTGGATGACAAGAGGGTGAGTAGTCTCTCTGTAATTTATCTGCAAATTTTGGTTTGAGAAGTAAACTAAACCTTTAAGTGACATTCACACCAAAAATGCCTTCATGCAAGCTTTGCTTGTTTTTCCTTCTTCTCTTTCTCCATCTCCACCGGGTCTGATAGGAGCGTTGAAGATGATGGACAGCAGGGTGCAATAAATCCAATGGCTCCCAGAGCCTCGCTGTGATAAATTCACAGCATACGTTACTCCTGCGTCCAGCACGTGCTCCGCACCCGTATAAATCTGGCTCCATCGGCCCCGTCGAGCTATAGTTAATACACAAACACCCCTGAGTGACTCCCATTCCCTGCATCCAGAGACATCACCTGTGAAAATGACTAGAAATTCCTGCCGTACCCCGTTTATCTATCTAATGGTTTCCCTCACGGACCCCATAATAATTTAATAAGTGACTAGACTAGGTTTCTTTCAGTCATATTCCTCAGCGGGCGTCCAGTAATCCGCACATCTGTGCACCGATGCTTCAAAAATGGCATTAACAGCATTCTTTGGAATCCTTGTGAGAGTGTGTGTGTAACATTTTTGTAATTTTACTGGAATATTTCTGCAGTACTGACATTTATGAACTGCTTTAAGGGAGATTGTTGGGAATTGACTTACGAGTATATATAAGTCTTATGATGACAGTAACTCTGGCCATTTCTGCACACCAGTTCCAAACATTAAGACACAATTTTTTAAACAATATTTATTCTTTAGGATTTGAAGCGCGTAGCGCTGAAACCCTACTGTAATTGTTAGAATAGTCACGGATCAACGATCCCCACGTGAAACTGATCGTGCAGACCAAACCATATGTTGTAAAACCATAACCAACGTCATCAATACTCACCCCAATCTGCCTGATGAAAAGTAACGATAAAAGCGATAAAAGCGATAAAAAGTACGAAATTGCTTATAACTCCTAAACAGGTTTAAGTGTCCTAAGTTGCTGGAATCCTTGGCTCACACTGGACACAATTTTGGGGTATTTTGCATTTTTCGATAAACCTGCTTTTGTAAACTAGTCCTAGGTTTTTGCAGAAAATTGAACTTTCGACTCATGGTCACAAAAAGACGCCGAAACGTTGGAAAGGGGCAGGGCCTCCTTTAGTAAAATGCCTATAACTCCTGAACGGAATGAGGTATCTCTGTCAAACTCAGAACACTTATGTCAGAGCTTAATCTGAGTTCACAGGGGAAAAAAATGACAGTGCTTGGTCACTTGGTGAAAAAACATAAAAATGTCTATACACTATAAAAATATCTGTGCAACCATTTTTCAAGGGTGTAAACGATTGAACATCGCGTGGTTTTTGCACACATTTACACACATTCCAGACAACTTTGCCTCTAGAACAACTGCTGTCAATCAAATCCTCTGTTAAATGATTAAGAAGGTGTAAAAAAAACTACTTTTGTAAAATAGTCGTAGGTTTTTCAATGGAAAAAAGCACTGCAGTACAATTTTCTCTCTAGGACAATAATTATCAAAAAAAAAATGAAATTTACCCTTTGGAAAGCTATAATGGGGTTGTATAGAAAAGGGGCCTGTCCGGATTTACCCAAAATCCTAAAAAGCCTAAAGGAAAACGTTCTATTATTTACTTTCGATTCTAAACAAGCATGCATGCAAGTTTTAAGAAGATCGGACCACAGCTGGCGCTATAACAATCATAAACATTACTAAACATAATATTTCTATGGTAAATTACCTGTATTTGTTTAAAAAAAAAAAAAAAAAAGGTTTGCAACATTATTTTTTTTTTCATATGTGCTTAAATGCTTTAAAAGCAATTGAACCCCAATAATCAGCAGCTACAGCTATATTTTATTTATTACTATTATTATTATTTACTTTAAAACAGGTATTTTATTGTCAGTGACAGCATTCAGAAATGTAAGATTGTTTCCAAATATTAAATTTTTGAACATTTATATATCAGTATTATTACTTTATATTATATATTAGCATTAATTTGACTACTATATATTTGACTGCACTTATACTCTTATTTATGAAGCTGCTTGAAATGTCGTGTAAGTATATTATATTATATTATAAATCCACTCCCATTGTCTTGACAGAAACTCAGATGAGAGAGAGTAAACATTCAGTACGTGCTTCACAAGTACAAATCCTCTAAAGAAGCGTCTGTGCTGTTGAAGTGCTTTGAACCGCATGTTTATGAGCTTCAGAACGAGTTCTGCTGATGTCTCAGTGCCAGCCGATTTCTCATAAAGCTCTCCACACAATTCAGCCGTCTCCAGAGGAGACCAGAACATCCCGAACACAGCGCTCTCACGCAGCTGGCTTCAATGAACGTGCGCAATTTTCTAATACAGAAAGTCAGACACTTCATTCGTCTAATCCGAGTTATAACTTCAGCCTCATAAAAGCATCATGGTGACCACAGAGATGGCTCTAGGAACTGAATGTTTGGCTCAAAACATGTTTTACAGTTTCATACAGTTCCACTCTAAAAAGGTCTCACACGAGTGCAAAGATCCTGAAGTTTACAGAAATCAATATTCTGTCATCGTTTGCTCAGAGCTCATGTTGTTCTGAACTCGTAACACACTGCACTTTACTATAATCACACAAAAACACCATAAAACAGCTAAGAGGGTACCTTCTCAAAACATTCTGGCAGGTTTCTCTCAAAGTTACAAACAAACATTCTTCATTAATAGAAAGTTTGTTCAAAGTTGTCTGGTCTTAGTGGAAACATTAGCCAAATGTTCCTAGAACATATTTTTGTTAGCTGGGAACATGTTATAAATGTGGTCAGTGCAACTTGTGCAAGTACAAAGCTGAAATCATTCACATTTGAAACAACAGAATTTTTTTATTTTAAGGGGAGACACTTCAGGCAAAAATGCTGTTTTTTCTTGCACCTGTCAAGTTTGAGATTTTGGGCTTTTTGGTTTTTCATAGTGTTTTTTTCAGACTAATGAAAAGAAAACATCCAAAAAACACTGTTAGGTGTTTCTTTTATAGCACTTTATCTATTTGTGTCAATAGATTTGAATTGCAATAAATATTTTTAAAGGCGTTTTCTCAAAATTACTATTTTTTTTTTCCTACACTGAGCCATAAATCTCCAATTCAGTAGCACTTACACACACCAAACTTTACATTTTTATTCCTGTCTTTGTCCTGAAGGTTTTTATAGAGGAATTATAATTGGTTATATTTATTTCCCTCAAAAAGTGCAAAAATATATTGTATTTTCTGAATTATGGAGTGAGAAAATGAGATACCCAAACATCCCTCTGTAAAAACATTTGACTGTAATATGTCAAAAATATTAAACAAGAATTTTGAAACTGACATCCAGTGTTTGGATTTTTGTACTGGAAATATATGCAAATTAGCTCATATTTAATTAAATAATGCCTCATTTGCATATTTAAACCTAACATTTTAGAAAACTTGTAATACAAAAAATGTTTGCAGTTATCAGTGTAATCAATCAACTGGGTAAAGCGATACTTATTAGCAGCAAACGGCCTGCGACACGATCAGCAGAAGCGATGAGTGAAGACGAGTCTCTGTACTCATTAGTGTCCTGAAGGACAGATCAGTGCTTCTCAACTGGTTTTGCTTCAAAACAAAAATATTAACATTCCCTGAACACAGTCATTCCTCCAGTAAAGTTGATAGAACTTTTGTTAAAAATTATCTAGTTTTTAATAATGTTCTCAAAACGTTAGCACAAAAACGCTGTTTATATCGTTCATGAAACATTTTTTAAGTGTATCTTTGTTTCAGAATATTCAGAGGACATTCAAAAGTAACATTCCCTTAACATCTGCATAACCAAGAACTTTTTTAGAAAAAAAAAAAAGAAAAAAAAAAAAATTACTGGATGTTCTGTTTTTGTAACTTAATGGAAACATTAGCCAAACGTACTTGGAACATATTTTGTTAGCTGGGAACATGTTATAGATGTAGTCAATGCAACTCATGCAAGTGTAAAGCTAAAATCATTCACGAAACAGCAGAATTTTTATTTTAAGTGAACTATCTCCTTTGCACAAACAAATTTTGCAACAAAAAAACTTGCAATTCGCAGAATATGAAGTAAAAAAGCAGCAGCTGAATTCTGTTCAGACACGTCTTTTGCCTCGGAGAGGCCTTTTGGGCGATAAGAGGCTGGGAAGTGTTAAATCTTCTCTCCTGTAGATCACAGCCGGGTCACGGTCTGAACAAACAACCTGCGACACAATCATCAACTGGTTTTGCTTCAAAAGAAAAACACAAACAAAAAAACATTAACATTCCCTGAACTTCCCTACCATTCTGGCTAAGTTATAAACAATCGTTCCTCCAGTAAAGTTGATAGAACATTTGTCCAAAGTTGTCAAGTTTTTAATAATGTTCTCAAAAATGCTATTCATGCATCGTTCATGGAACATTATTGTTTGTTTGTTTAACATTTTTTAAATGTATCTACTTGTTTCAGAATTTTCAAAGAACATTCAAAAGTAACATCCCTTAACGTTTGCATAACCAAGAAAAATATTTTTAGAACATTTACTGGATGTTCTGTTTTTGTAACTTGATGGAAACATTAGCCAAACGTTCTTAGAACATATTTTTGTCAGCTGGGAACACGTCATAAATGTAGTCAATGCAACTCCTGCAAGTGCAAAGCTGAAATCTTTTTACATTTGAAACAACAGAATTTTATTTTAAGTGAATCTCCTTTTGCACAGAAAAACTTTGCAACAAAAAACTTGCAATTCGCAAAATATGTGAAACAGCAGCAGCTGAATTCTGTTCAGACACGTCTTTCACCTCGGAGAGGCCTGTTGGGTGAAGGGAGACTTGGAAGTGTTAAATCTTCTCTAGATCACAGCCGGGTCACGGTCTGAACAAACGGTCTGCGGCACGATCAGCAGAAGCGATGAGTGAAGACGAGTCTCTGTACTCATTAGTGTCCTGAAGGACAGATCGGTGCTTCTCAACTGGATTTGCTTCAAAACTAAAACATTAACGTTCCCCGAACTTCCATTCTGGCTAAGTTATACACAATCGTTCCTCCAGTAAAGTTGATAGAACATTTGTTAAAAATTATCTAGTTTTTAATAATGTTCTCAAAACGTTCGCATAAACATGCTATTCATGCATCGTTCATGGAACATTATTGTTTGTTTGTTTAACATTTTTTAAATGTATCTACTTGTTTCAGAATTTTCAGAGAACATTCAAAAGTAATGTTCCTTAACATTTGCATAACCAAGAAAAATATTTTTAAAACATTTACTGGATGTTCTGATTTTGTAACTTGATGGAAACATTAGCCAAACGTTCTTAGAACATATTTTTGTTAGCTGGGAACACGTCATAAATGTAGTCAATGCAACTCCTGCAAGTACAAAGCTGTAATCATTCACGTTTGAAACAACAAAATTTTATTTTAAGTGAATCTCCTTTGCACAGAAAAACTTGCAATTCGCAAAATATGAAGTGAAACAGCAGCAGCTGAATTCTGTTCAGACACGTCTTTCGCCTCAGAGAGGCCTTTTGAAGGATAGGAGGCTGGGAAGTGTTACATCTTCTCTCTTGTTGAGAGATGCAAACAAACAACCTGCGACACGATCAGCATGAGCTATGACGAGTCTCTGTACTCATTAGTGTCCTGAAGGACAGATCAGTGCTTCAACTGGTTTTGCTTCAAAACAAAAGCACAAACAAAAAACAACGTTCTCTGAACTTCCCTAACATTCCGGCTAAGTTGTAAACAATTGTTCTTTCAGTAACGTTGATAGAAAGTTTGTTTAAAGTTCTCTGGTCTTTAATAATGTTCTCAAAACGTTAGCCCAAAAATGTTATTCATAAATCATTTATGGAACATTTTTTGTTTGTTTAACATTTTTTATATATATCTACTTGTTTCAGAAGATCAGAAGATTGTTCAGAGAACATTCAAAAGTAACGTTTCCATAATGTTTGCAGAATGGTACAATGGAATTTTCTATTGAAGAAAAAAACATTTTTAAAACATTTAACTGGATGTTCCATTTTCCAAACTTAATGGAAACATTAGTCAAACATTCTTAGAACATATTTTGTTTTCTGGGTCGGTGATATTTTTTGTTTATCCTTGAGTTTTTTTTATTATTTTTTTTTTCTCAAGGTATCATGCAACCTGTAATGTCTCATTTGTCCAATTTGAGAGTTTGATTGGATGCACAACCTGTCAAATATCAACGAAAGATATGGGAAGTGTTTATTTCCGCTTAATAGTTGAGGCAGCTAACAAAATACCTTCTAAGAACATTTGGCTAATGTTCTCATTAAGTTGTGAAAATGTTATTTCTGAATGTTCTCTGAACATGTCCAGTTTGTTAAATGTTTAAAAAACCTTCTGCAAACATTAAGGGAACGTTCCATTGTATCATTTTGCAACATTATGGAAACACTACTTTTGAATGTTCTCTGAACATTCTGAAACAAGTAGATACATTTAAAAATTGATAAACATCAAAAAAAGGTTCCGTAAATAATGTTACTTTTAATGTTCTCTGAACATTCTGAAACAAGTAGATACATTTAAAAATTGATAAACATCAAAAAAAGTTCCATAAATAATGTTACTTTTAATGTTCTCTGAACATTCTGAAACAAGTAGCAACATTTAAAGAATGTCCAACTAAAACTTTACATTAATAAACACATATAATGCAAATGATAAATAATGTTTTTGTGCTAACATTTTGAGAACATTACTAAAGACCAGATAAGTCTGAATGAACACTGTATTAACGTTACGTTTGTTCATAACCTTGCCAAAACCTCAGCCAAAGTTCTGAGAACGTTTCCTGTTAGCTAGAGATAAGCTTGTGTTGTTGTTTTGCTGTCATATACACAATTATATGAGTATTTACATTAAATTATCAGCATCTTGTCCTTGTTTTTCCCAGCTGTCTGTGACCCATGGGCTGTTTTAGGGTCATGATCCCTTCTCTCTGTGGAGAAGCGCTGTATTTCCAGTGAAATGTGTCTGTTTCTACAGTGCTTCATTCACCGGCATCTCAGCTTAGTGTCAAGTTTAGTGTCAAGTATTCATCTTCTTAAGAAATAAATTAAGAAATTTCTTAAGATAAATTCTAAGAAGTTCGTAAGAATGTTCTTAAGTGCGATTCTTGAATTTTTTTTTAAGAAGTTCTCAAATATGTTCTTAAGAACATCTTAATTTTTTCTTAAGAAGAAAATGACACATCTTTATTTGTGTGAATACATGGCTGAAGACGCATCGATAAACTCATACACCACGGATTGTCTTTTTGCGGTTTCTGCAAATTACCCTAATAATCATAATAAGCACGTACAAGCTTGTTTTCGTCACGACCTTGATTGGCGCTCCGTCCGCTTCCGGTAACGTTATGTGTGTGTGCATTCATCTGCGCTGAAGGCGTCCCAAGATTATGTCGTATTTATAGGCTAAATAAAATAACAAATGTTCAACCAAACCTCACTGTCTGACTCGTCTTTGTAGAGTTGCTACTGAGTTTTGATGTCAGCAAAAAATAGGGTCACATCATGAGCGATCATTGTTTACATTATCAGTCATCGCTGTCACTTCAGAGAACTCGTGCACATCCCTATTAACAGTCCTAATATGTATTATATGTAGCTAGCAGTGTTGTAATGCTTAAATATAACAATTAATTTGAAATAACCCAATAATCCATTAGGAATAATTCATACTTTTTGGGATTTAAGACAGGTCTGGTGCTATCCTAACTTTAAGAATTTATTTACTTTATTTTTTTTTTTCGAGAATTTGAATTCTTCTTAAATTTTGTCTTAAGAACAATCTTAGGTAAAAAGATAAGAATATTCTTAAGAAGAATTTTCGGGAATACAAAATATTCTTAACTTTTTACTTAACCTGGAAAATAAGAAGAAAATGGCAGTTAAGAAGAAATTTCTTCTTAAGAATGCTTTGTGAATCCGGCCCCTGAAGGTGTTTTGTACGCTGTTGATTTATAGCACACAGTGCGAGTGCTGTTTTTCATATGGCTGGATTTACATGCAGCAGCACCTGGTGAGATTATTTACTTTAGCCATGCAATAAGTATGATCCAGAATCAAGATTAAAGTGATATTGACTAACATTGGCATGAATCTTGCCAAAGGGTGCATTCAAAACTTCAACTTGGAGGAAGAAAAACACACACAGATCAATGCTGCCCTCTATTGAGAGTTTTAAAAAAGTCTCCTCAGTTATATATTTGGATAGATTATGTGTTCTTATTTGTTTGTGTGTATAGTATCTTCCACCCCATTGGTCGACATCTTAAGAGGACAGCTCTAGGCTCCGCCCTCCGCGGGCCCTATCCTTGACCATGTGGCCCCTGTAAAGCTTTGGCCTTTTTGCAGATCCAGGAATGTTTAAATTAAAGCGAGTCGTTTGCCGTATCACTCGTGCATGCAAAAATTACTTGTTTTATTGCTTGTATTTTATGAGTCCCTTTTGTATCTATAATTGAGGGTCTGCAGGGCTGTTAATAGGTAAAACAGCACATGGACGCTCTAACCAGAGCCATCTGGAGCGGCTCACGTTTGCACAGACAAAATAAAAGTACTTCTTTTCTGATATATACTTCTGTAAAGATATATAAATGACAATATAGGTATAAAACAGTGCATTGAAATAACTGTGTACTGTGGAAAAAACTAGAGTTGGGGTACTTGGACTTGAAACCGGACTCAAGTATAATTTTTTAGTGGACTCGGATTTGTCATGTACTCGGATGCATTTTTACTTGAGATTTTTGGACTCTAAAAATATTGCATTATCCATCTGAGTCCAGGGACAGTTGACGGAAATGTAATTGATTCATTGATGCATTATTACGAATGTGACATTCAGTATTCACACGTGTTTTTAAGTTTTGCCAGTGGGTTTCTGTGCATACACACCCAAAGCTTGCTCTACCAAAGTGCCTCTCAGTCAGAGTGTGAATGTTGAAATTAAATTCTCCTTTGCATGTTATTGCTACACACTTACATGAAAAGTTATGTCAAGTATTCATGTAAATGCTGTTGGTTTTGTCTTGAGTGAACTTGAACAGTTGGGAGAAATACAAATGTGCCGAAGTATTTGATCTGTGTGTCCGGTCTTAAAGTGACAGCACCATCATAAACAAACAACAACAACAACAACAACAACAAAAGAGTGAAACCTGCTATGATTACTTTTAAAACATAAATTTGATTTAAACAATAGGTGTACATAATATTCACACATGCAGTTCATAGGGGGCATATTATATTAGCCTTTCGGCATGAAATAGGCCTAATATAACCTAACATTTTACATTTACCTATTTTATCTCACAATTATGACTTTTTTTCTTGCAAATGCAACTTAATGTCATATTTCAGACTTTTATAACTGAATTTAACTGAACAATATGAAGTTTATAAGTTCTGAGGGGGAAAAGCCAGAATTGTGGGATATAAACACAATTTTAAGTTTATTGTGAAATTTAAACTTGAAATAAAAATTTTAAGCTGAGGAGAAAAGAGAAAATTACATGATTTTTGCGAAAATAAATTCTAAATTTTTAAATATATTATACAAATTTACCTACTTTTTTAAAAAATTATTTTATTCCATAATTTCCATATACTTCCACTGTTATTTTCTGCCACCAGAAAAAATCTTCATTATTGTTTGCAAACACCAAATTGGTCTATTATTCCTAACAAATTATTAACTATAAATGAATTAAAAAGAGTTGGCACTAAACTCTAAAAAAAAAAAAATTTGACATTTACAAACTTTTAAAAGAATATATTCTGTCTTAACGTTGCCATAAAACGTTAATTATCGACCATAGCTTATTTCAATAATATTTCAGTTATGATTTATAGTCTACATACAAAACACATGAATGCAAGTTGAAAAACTACGACTCCCATAATGCATCTGTGACAGTATCCGGAAGTGCTGCATGTCGAGTCCATGCGTGTTGTGTTTGAAAATCATGCGCTTGGAGCAGACAGGGTAAGAAACACCTTCATTATCATACACAGTATAAAGTATAAACTACATGTCTATATTAAAAAAGCTAAGAATAATTTAATAAACGTTTACGAGTGTGCATCAATCTCCTCTTTATAAACAAAGTGGTAGTACCATAGTATTTCGACAGATACCATAATACCAAATGCTTACATGATTCACAAACTAGTTCTTTAAATGTTACAGCAAATTCTTTAAATAATGCTGTTGTATTATTATAGTACTATTCTCACAAAACCATGTTTTTACCGTGGTACTTCTTTGTTAGAGCTGTTCTGTTTATCTTCTAAATGTCACGTTAAATTATCGTAATAATAATGTTATGTACTGTGAGTTATTGAGATATATCAAAAGTGCCATGAACTGTGGTAATACCTTAACATAAAACGATGTTTTCCTATTAAAAAGCACCATGCTGTATGAAGTACCACAGTTTGTACCAACGAAAATAAATAATAATTTTTTTTAAATGCAGAATTATGAAAAAAGGTCTAAATAATTTGAGATACAACGTCATAAAAACGTCAAAATGAGATTAAAAAAATATATAATTATGATATATAAAGTTAAGAAGGAGAATAATGACAAGTCATAACTTTTATTATTGTTTATGTCATAAACATGACTGAATTTCAGTGTTTACTTAGTGCTTATTAAAAAGTACCTTGGTACTATACTGTTTTATAAACATGTGCCAAGTGTCTTGGAAATACCATAGTGAATAAATGTTATTCATTCAGTGTAAAATGAATATATTGGGTCGAATATTATAGTGTTGTTTTGTGCCAACTCAACTAGAGGTCCCTGGCTCTGATTTTTGATTTTGATAATACATTTTTTTTGAAGAAAGATAAACATGTATAGTAATGAAAGCCAAAATATTAAATGGATTAAATGTCAATATTTACTGAGTAAAACATTTTGTAAAGGGGTGGTCAAAATGGCAATTTTCACCTGAGATTCAGAGCCAAATTACAGGGGTTAAAATGACTTCAGTGTTTTTGACCACTAAAATTGTGTTCATTACAAGAATTTACTTCTGAAGCCATATTGAAATTCCAATATCTCTGGAACTGAATCATATATGGGCCAAAAAATGAAGATGCCATAAGGAAAGTTAGCTAAGACCCAATATCTAAAAGGGCATTAAGATATGTTTCATACTTCTTGGGTTACAGACATGCAAACTTTGGAGAAAAACTTGAAACAGGCTGTTTCCCCGTTTTTGAATGGTCACCATTGGCACATAATGCAACAAAGATTGCTCAAGTCAACAGATTTTACTAATAGAGCTACCAATCTCTGTGTAAAAACAACATTATAATGCTGCCATCTTTCTGAAGTCATTTTTAACCCCTGTAATTTGGCTCTAAATCTCAGGTAAAAAGTCATTTATCATTCCCTCTATAAAATAGTGGATTACTCAGTAAATATTCATCCATGACATTTAAAATTTTGGCTTTCATCACTATACATGTCTATCTTTTCTCAGAAAAAAAAAAAAAAAAGAAATTAGCAAAATCAAAAATTTGAACTGGGGAAGTTTGGGGGATTTGACACGAAATGACCCAATCATATTTGTGACATAAAAACAATTGTCTAAAAACTGTGATAAAACAGAATTTTGACACAAAAAGTCAGTTGAATTTATGAGATACTAGGCCTTTTTGTGTCATTATTTTATATTAGAATATTTTCCTATAAAAAGTACCATTTTCGAACAGGTGCCAGGAAAATACTTATTTAACTACTGAAAAAACTACTAAAAGTTACAGGGGGGTAAAAATGACTTCAGAAAGATGGCAGCAACATTATCTTATTTTTACACAGAGATTGGTTGTTCTTTTAGTAAAATCTGTTGACCTTAGCAATCTTTGTTGCATTATGTGCCAATGGTGGCCATTCAAAAATAAGAAAACAGCACGTTTCAAGTTTTTTGCTTCAAAGTTTGCGTGTCTGTAACTCAAAGTGTATTAAAGATATCTTAATGCCCTTTTAGATATTGGGTCTTAGCAAACTTTCCTTTTGCCAAATTTATTTTTAATGCCATATGAGATTCGGTTCCAGAGATATTGGGATTTCAATATGGCTCCAGGAGTAAATCGTTAAAATGTACATATTTTCAGTGGTCAAAAGCCAAATGTGGGTCAGTTTGAAAAAAATATGATACGTCTTTTCTTTTGAAAAAAGAGTAATAAATAATGTTGTAACTAGAGATGTATCTCATTTCCTTCTGTTAGACAACTGCATTGAACATACCAGTCTGAGTGCCATAAATAATTCTTTTTCCAAAGTGTATAACTCAAGAAGTATTAAAGCATTAAAGCATTGCAATATGATTTTAGATTCTAGTTGTTAATAAACTTTTCTTTTGTAATCTTACATTTTCAAGGCCTGCATCATTCAAGTCCCAGAGATATGGGGATCTCAATGAGGCTCCTTGTCCAGATTGTTGAATGTTACCCATTTTCAGTGGTTGAAAACCAAATGTTTAGTGATGCACGGTCATGATTTTAATGGCCGATTTGTAAGCCAACTGGCCAGTTCAGATACCGTTTTTCGTTTCTTTTTTTTTTTTTTAAACAAGCAACAAACAAAAAAGAATGAAATGAATGTATACATAAACAAGATCTTTATTTGGTATTTAACAGCAGTAACTGTGCAGTAATGCTAGATTTTCAACAGTTTCATGGTTGAAACTATAAACTGGAAAACGTTAACTATAACCATGTAATTTTAAAAGCAACAACTGCATAGTTCCACAATCCAAACACCACAATCAAAACACATTAAACACCCCAAACAAAGATGTTACTTAATCAGCATTCAGCATTTGTTTTCATTTTTAAATTTGGTGTAAAGAAAGAAAGGTCTTTACCAGTGAAAATAAATAAAACCAAAGTAGGCTATATAAATAAATTTTTCCAAAATGTTAAATGAAATAATGTTTAGTGCAGCGAGTAAAACAAAGATTCTACAGCAGGTGCTTTTTATATCAAATGAAGTCAATGTAATTATAAGGTAAAAAAAAAAAATCCTATAGCCCACAGAACTGACGTTTACTTCTGGCTTTTCAAAAGTGCATGCAAGTTCTTTACAAAAAGAAGAGTTGTTTACAAAAAGAAGCCTGTTTTGCATTATCAACAGACTTTTGATACTCATCGTGTTCTTTCGGGTGATGAACTTATCAAATTCGTTGTGTTCCTCCGTGATTAACTTGTCCTTTGCAAACATTGCAGATTGCAATCTTCACGTCCTGCGCACAGATTTCGAAATATTTCCACAAAAATGACATGTTTGTGAATGATTAGACCTACAAAAGTAGTATGTGTACGTGGGCGCACTTACAGAAAAATCGGACGGAAAAAAGACAAAAACCGATACGGAAATTCATACTTATACTGAGTGAGTCCACAGCTCAATTTTTTTTTTTGATTTAGCTAATGTTTATATTTATTTATGAAGAAAGATAGACATGTATAGAGACAAAAGCCAAAATATTACATTTCTTGAATTAATATTTACTGAGTAATCCACTGTTTTGTAGAGTTGGTCAAAATGGCAATTTTTCCCTGAGATGCAGAGTCAAATTACAGAAAATCATATTAAGATATTCTTGAGTTACAGGCATGCAAAACAATTGCATAGAACATGCCAGTTTGAATCTCAGAAATATTATTTTTCCAAAATTTGTAACTCAAGAAGTATTAAAGTTATCTCAATATGATTTTGATTCTGAATCTCAGGTGAAAATTGCCATTTTGACCAACTCTACAAAACAGTGCATTACTCAGTAAATATTAATTCAAGGAATGTAATATTTTGGCTTTTGTCTCTATACATGTCCATTTCCATTTCTTTCCATTTATTTATGGTTTGTTTGGACGAGATACAACTATTTCAAAATCTGATATTTAAGGGTGCAAAAAAAAAATCTAAATATTGAGAAAATCACCTTTAAAGTTGTCCAAATTAAGTTCTTAGCCATGCATATTACTAATCAAAAAATGTATATATTTATGGTAGGAAATTTACAAAATATCTTCATGTAACATGATCTTTACTTGATATCTTAATGAATTTTAAATATTCAGTAAATATTAATTCAAGAAATTTTATGTTTTGGCTTTTGTCTCTATACATGTCTATCTTTCTTCAGAATAAATATTAGCTTAATCAAAAATGTAATCTGTGAACTTCTGGTTGAGTTGACACGGAATGACCCCATAGTAGATGAATATACTCATTCAGTGTAAGAATGAATTTCCGTATCAAGGAATATAAATATTAAAATACAATAATACTGTACCATGGTATCAGCACAGTATGTTTTGCAGCCGTGAACCGAATGCGACTGCAGGACTTGATTATGTTGGCTTGATTATGAAAGGTTCAGCGAAAGAAATGATCAGCAGCATTGTTCTAAAAAACTAAATTAAGTGCATTTTGCTTAAATAAAGTAAAATGATCTGCCAGTGGGGTAAGTAAAATACTCGTTTTAAGAATATTTTACTTACCCCACTGGCAGATAATTGGACTTGTTTCCAGGGGGGAAAACTAAATTAAGTGCATTTAGCTTAAAACAAGATTAAACATCTTATGTCATTTTAGCTTCCTTAGTAAATGCATCTTAATTGTGACCCTGGACCACAAAACCAGTCATAAGTGTCAATTTTTCAACATTTAGATTTATACATCATCTGAAATTTGAATAATAAGCTTTCCATTTATTTATGGTTTGTTTGGACGAGATACAACTATTTCAAAATCTGATATTTGAGGGTGCAAAAAAAAATCTAAATATTGAGAAAATCACCTTTAAAGTTGTCCAAATGAAGTTCTTAGCAATGCATATTACTAATCAAAAAATTGATATATTTATGGTAGGAAATTTACAAAATATCTTCATGGAACATGATCTTTACTTAATATCCAAATGATTTTTAAATATTCAGTAAATATTCATTCAAGAAATGTAATATTTTGGCTTTTGTCTCTATACATGTCTTTCTTCAGAATAAATATTAGCTTAATCAAAAATGTAATCTGTGAACTTCTGGTTGAGTTGATGGAATGACCCCATAGTAGATGAATATACTCATTCAGTGTGAGAATGAATTTCCATATCAAGGAATATAAATATTAAAATACAATAATACTGTACCATGGTATCAGCACAGTATGTTTTGCAGCCGTGAACCGAATGCGACTGCAGGACTTGATTATGTTGGCTTGATTATGAAAGGTTCAGCGAAAGAAATGATTAGCGGCGTTGTTCCAGATGTTTGGAATGGTGTTTATGCGACGGAGCGATGCGTGTTCAGACGGATGCAGCTGCATTTATAGACTTCATTAAGACACTGTAAACTTCTCCTCTCTTAATCTGCTTGTTTTCGGAGCAGATTTTACACGCTCGGGGCTTTTAACGTTCACACCATCGAGCGCTGCGCCGTGCCAGAGCTCAGAAAATAAATCCATAAAAGCCCAAATCAAGCCGCTTGCGTGTGAAACGACACTTAAAACCAGATTGCGGCCGCTTCGCCAGCGCGTGAGGCACATAAAATCTATTCAGAAACGCCTGACCACCCAACCAGCAGAACTGGACCTTATTTGTCAACCCAATTAATGACTCGCAATGTTTTTTTCCCATCAGACCTTGCTGCTCTCATGTACCCGACGCCTCTGTACGCTCCGGCCGGCCGCGGCACTTTCGCAAACGTGTACGAACCCGCCGAAGACTCCTTCCTGCTGATGGACGCTCTGGAGAAGGATGCTGATCGGCTGAAGGGATGCAGGTGATGATGCTGATTGACACTTGACTCTCTGTGTGTCTTTGATCTGCTGACAGATCCATGTTTTCAGGCCGTCCGTGTGTTTGGAGGTGGGCAGCGGGTCTGGAGTCGTCTCGGCCTTCCTCGCGTCTGTGGTCGGGCCTGAAGCGTTGTATCTGTGAGTATAGGAGAATTACATCAGCTCATAACTGTTTGCACAAAAAAGTCACTGGTTGTGTGTTTTTTGTTCTTTTTTTTGTGCAGCTGCACTGATGTGAATCCAGCGGCTGCGCAGTGCACACTGCAGACGTCTCACTGCAATCACCTGCAGCTGCAGCCAGTGATCACCGACCTGGTGAGATGCACACTGCAAAAAATGGCTTATCTTATTTAGTATATTTGTCTTGTTTCTAGTCAAAATATCTAAAAAGTCTTAAATTAAGATGCAAAATATAAGCAAAATTACTTTTCAGTTTTGTTTCCAGGGAAAAAAACTGAGTTAAGTGCATTTTGCTTAAATAAAGTAAAATTATCTGCCAGTGGGGTAAGTAAAATAGTCGTTTTAAGAATATTTTACTTACCCCACTGGCAGATAATTTGACTTGTTTCCAGGGGGAAAACTAAATTAAGTGCATTTAGCTTAAAACAAGATTATCTTATGTCGTTTTGCTTACTTAGTAAATGCATCTTAATTGTGACCCCGGACCACAAAACCGTGTCAATTTTTCACAATTTAGATTTATGCATTATCTGAAAGTTTAATAAATAAGCTTTCCATTTATTTATGGTTTGTTTGGACGAGATACAGTTATTTCAAAATCTGATATTTGAGGGTGCAAAAAAAAATCTAAATATTGAGAAAATCACCTTTAAAGTTGTCCAAATGAAGTTCTTAGCAATGCATATTACTAATCAAAAAATTAAGTTTTGATATATTTAGGGTAGGAAATTTGCAAAATATCTTCATGCAACATAATGTTTACTTAATATCCTAATGATTTTTGGCATAAAAGAAAAATCAATCATTTTGACCCATACAATGTATTTTTGGCTATTACTACAAATATACCCCAGCGACTTATGACTGGTCACAGACCCTGGACCACATCTAAATATTTTTAGATATTTTGTCTAGAAACAAGACAAAAATACTAAGTAAGATAAGCCATTTTTTTGCAGTGCACACCTACATGTTTTACTTTTTTGTATATATATTGTAGTTTTTTTTTTTTTAGTATAGTATTTTTATTTTTGTATTTTAGCTTTCATTTTCGCTTTAGTAATTGTATGTACTTTTATTTAATTTTTTAAACGCATTTTAAATGTTATAGAACTTTATTTTATTTTTTTATTTTTTTTTTCAGTTTTAGATTTAGCCATTTTAGTACTTCAGCTTTAAGTTTTTCAACTAATATTTACAGTTTACATACACCTTGCCGAATTTGCAAATTGCTCATTATTTTACCAAAATAAGTGGAATCATACAAAATGCATGTTATTTTTTTATTTAGTACTGACCTGAATAAAATATTTCAGATAAAACGCGTTTACATAATAGTCCACAAGAGAAAATAATAGTTGAAATGATAAAAATGACTCAAAAGTTTACATCCGCTTGATTCTTAATACATTTTTTTTGTTCAGTGATAGTTGAGTTCCTTGTTTGTCCTGAACAGTTCAACTGCCTGCTGTTCACCAGAAAACGTCTTTAGGTCCCACAAATTCTTTGTTTTTTCAGCATTTTTGTGTATTTGAACCCTCTCCAACAATGACTGTATGATCTTATGATCAAAAAAGAAAAATGTACACATCTTCATTCTGTTCAGAAGTTTTCATCCCCTGCATAGATGCATGTTTTTTCCTTCTGGAGCATCAGTGAGTGTTTGAACCTTCTGTAATAGTTGCATATGAGTCCCTCAGTTGTCCTCAGTGTGAAAAGATGGATCTCAAAATCATACAGTCATTGTTGGAAAGGGTTCAAATACAAAAAAGGGTTCAAAAATGCTGGAAAACCAAATAATTTGTGGAACATGAAGGATTTTCCTGAAGAACAGCAGGCAGTTTAACTGTTCAAGACAAACAAGAGACTCATGAACAACTATCACTAAACAAAATCAATGTATGTAGTGTAAGTGCATGTTTTGAACAGGTTCATTTTTATAAAATCAACTATTATTTTCTCTTGTGGACTGTATGTAAATGTCTTTTATGTGAAGTATCTTATTCAGGTAAGTGCTTAATAAAAAATAACATGCATTTTGTATGATACCTCTTATTGTGCTAAAATAATTCACATTTTGGAGATTCTGCAGTGTAGGTGTATTTAAACGTTTGACCTCAACTGTATTTTTTTTGCTTCATTTCAATTATATATATAAATTATATGTGTAAATATATATACAGGGGGTAACGCATTACAAGTAACGCAAGTTGCATCATAATATTACTTTTTTCGAGTAACTAGTAAAGTAATGCATTACTTTTTCATTTACAAGAAAATATCTGAGTTACTTTTTCAAAAAGTTACTTTTTTTTGTTATGTATTTAATCCCATTTTATTAACCAATGACTTTGCTGCTAACCTTTCTTGATCCAATTCAACCGTACACTGCACAAATGCTTTTCTTACTTAGAATTTTTGTCTTGTTTCCAGCCAAAATGTAAAAAAACTCAAGAAGGATTTTCTAGACAAGTAAATATTTTTTTTTGTTTTGTTTTCAGAAAATCTAGTCAAAAATCTGTGAGTTTTTGCTTAGAACAAACTAAATAATCTGCCAAATTTTTTATTTCAAACAGAAAACAAGATTGTTTGCTTACCCTATTGCCAGATTATTTTGCTTGTTTCAATAATTTTTACTTGTCTAGAAAATCCTTCTTGATTTATGAAATTTTTAGATATTTTGTCTAGAAATGTAAGAAAAGCATTTTTGCAATAAACAAAACTTACTTTATATTAACTAACATTTGTGCTTTTTTTCTCATTGCTGAAGAGTGTTGAACTTCCTACTGTACAGACGTCAATTTAATTTTCCTTTAGCCTTAGTCTTATTCACTTCATTTCATTTTGGTGTGAAAGGACTTTTTACAAGCAGATTTAAAAAGTAATGCAAAAGTAACTCAAAAGTATTGTAACGCATTACTTTCCATAAAAAGTAACTAAGTAACCTAATTAGTTACTTTTTTAGGGAGTAATGCAATATTGTAATGCAATTACTGTATATATATATATATATATATATATATACACTACCGTTCAAAAGTTTGGGGTCAGTAAATGTTTATTCATTCTTTTTTTTTTTAAAGAAATGAATAAATTGTTACATTATAAAAAATTGACATAATAGATTTACATTGCTAGAAAAGATTTATAGTTTGAGTAAATGTTGTTCTTGAAAGAAAAAAATACAGGTTCAAAAAAAAAAAAAAAAAAAAAAAACATTGGCGGCACAACTGTTTCCAAAACTGATAATTCTACTAATAATTCAGAATATCAGAATGATTTCTGAGAGATCATGTGACACTTAAGCCTGGGAAACTGAGTAACAGCTGATAAAAAATCAGCATTGCATCACAGGAATAAATTATATTTTAAAGTATATGAAAATAAAAACCATTATTTTCTGTTGTAATAACATTTTGTAATATTACAGTTTATTTTCTGTATTTTTGATAAAATAATTGCAGCCTTGACTTCATTAAAAAAAAATTGCAAGTCTTACTGACCCCAAACTTTTGAACGGTAGTGTATATAAATGCTTTCTAATATTTTAGTTTTAGTTATCAACTGGGTTGTTATTGTCTCACAGGTCCAGTGTTTTCTGCCGAGGTTAAATGGGAAAGTGGACGTGCTTATTTTCAATCCACCGTACGTCGTCACTCCATCAGAGGAGGTAAACCAGTGACACATCACATGATCGGGGGCCGGTTGCATAAAAGGTTTAGACTAGTCTTAAAAAGTTAGTCAACTAACTTTTCTTTAAGACTGGTGTTGAGGCAAAATGGCAGACTCTCTGTAAAAAAGACAAATCGAGCAATTGCCTTTTAAAGTTTGATTTCTTGCAAGAAAGGTCCACAATCATACAGACACAGGTCCCTGCTGAGTGTGACAAAAGAGGGAGAGACCTCCTCCGCTTTATATCTCTTTGCACACCCAAGGTTACAAACTAAGAACAGCTGTTGTTCTCATACAAGGACAGAAAGACAGAAAAACATCTCTATACATCATCCTCCAAGATGTGTTCTGCCTATATTTTAGGCTTCTCCTGACCCCTAGGTCACCCGAAAGGCGCCCCAGTTGTTCCCACATCCTCCAGTTACTCCCCACACGGGCTTGGAGACCCTCTATGAACAACTCATTTGCACATGCTGCTTTGCACGATATTTAAACACACATCACATAAGCATATAGAAATCACCCTTTATGAATTTTTCCCCAACAGTTTCCCCCTTTTTATCATTTACTGATTCATTAAATCAGAACCACAAAAATTCATTACGACTGGTTATATGTCTTAAAAGTTACATACTTGTCTGTAAGCCGGGCTAAACGAATGAACAGACCCTCAGTCACTTAACAGACACTGAATACATTTACATTTAGACATTTAGCAGACGTTTTTATCCAAAGCGACTTACAAAGGAGAACAGTGGAAGCAATCGAAATCAACAAAAGAGCAACAAAAGTGTTAGCTTTGTTAATTGCAAAGAGAGAATACACTTCATATTATCAAAATACAGCAAACTCAAGACATTACATCACATTTATACTCTTCATTTCTGACTTTTGTATGAATGATCATTCTCTTAAGCGTGTGAAAGAACTTAGAAACATGCTTAGGCTTTTTGTTTGGGATTCCCCCTTTGTTTAGCAAGCAACACAGTATAGTCATAGACATTTAGACAGGCCCTAAGCAAGTTTTGTCATCATCTTGTCATTTGTCTTGTGCTTTCTTTTAACGCATTTCACTGTAAGTACCGCTACTAGAGTCACCATCGGTTGTTTTCTCCACATCAGAACCCATTGCCAAGTCTTCATTGTACGCATCCAGTCTGTTTTGAAACACTAGATGTAGGGATGTTCCGATACCCTTTTTCCCATCCCAATACCGATACCTGGGTGTGTGTATATACAGCTGTAGATAGCCTACTACTAGTATGAAATTACATTTTTAGTTTTATGCTGTGCTTCAGAGTTATCCTTTAATAAAACATGAACAAATATATACAGTGAACTAGATTATTTTTATTATCTGACATACATTTGACAGAATTATTTTTTATATAGTTAGCATTACTACTAATACTACTAATTTTCTGACGTACATCAGCGTTGCTTATAACAGAATTCTGGGCAGAATTTGAAAGATTTTCACTAGATCTCGCAGCAACCTTATTCATCGTGCAAATTTAAATGCGTCTCACTGGATCTCACAGCAGTAACAGTGTCGTGAAGTAAACTTTGGCTCCCGAATTAAGCTGGGCTCTTGCAAGTTTGCGTTGCGGTCCAAGCTGATAAACGGTCAGCGCTGCGCAGCTCAAACATAGCTCGGTTTAGTTTCACTTTTGGTTCGTTTTGTTTGCCGTTTGATGTTTCTCATATGCAACAGAAGTTAAAGCGCTTATGAGTTAAACAACGCAGAAATTAGTCACAAAAATTAGTCGCACTGGCAGAATAAAATGTGTCAGTCTGGACTCTGGAGCCCTGTAATATGGAGCAGAAAACAAAAAAGCGCATCCGCGCCATTCATTAACAGAGACACGCAGAATTCATATTTAAATAGTCGTTTTGCTGCTTAATATTTATAAATATTAGGCCATATCGTGATTTGACTTAAGTGTAATGACCTATGATTAATTAATCCAAAGTTTTAAACGGTACATTCTGTTTGTGTGTCTGGATTCCACATTTTCTGCTTTGAAGAAATCATAGGACCCTGCTACATATGACATGTCACCGTTTTACTGGCAGATTGGTCCAGTCAGAAATACAAAATTTGATAAGAAGGAGGTTCCTCGATCCGGCAACCGCGTTGTTCAACTCATAAACGCGTCAATTTCTGTTGCATATGAGAAACATCAAACGGCAAACGAAATCGAAACTAAACCGAGCTAAGTTTGAGCTGCGCAGCGCTGACCGTTTATCAGCTTGGACCGCAACGCAAACTTGCACGAGCCCAGCTTATTTGGAAGCCAAATTTGACTTCACGACACTGTTACTGCTGCGAGATCCAAGCGTTTAAATTCGCTGCACAGTGAATAAGGTTGATGCGAGATCTAATTCTAGAAGCAGTATTCGCCTTGATTCCTTCCTGCCTTGGAATTCTGGTGCTGCCTCTGCCCCTGAAGGCAGCATTTTAGAGCTTGCGGGCGCAGCCTAGGTCTTATTTAAGAAAATGGTATCGGATCGGTACGTGGGCTCAAGTACTCGCCGATACCGATGCTAGATTTTTTTGCGGTATCGGTGGCATTTCCGATACTAGTATCGGAATCGGAACAACCAGTCACCAGTCTCTGTACTGAGCTGGATACAAACTGAAAAATGCATGGCAAACATGTCAACAGTAAGATACCCGCAGCCAATATTGGCAACACAGTACTACATATCCAATATCCCCAGCCTCCCCAGAGATTCGCCCACCATTCACCCCACACACTGGCTCTTTTACGGCCATTCGCATGTGGGTCAAACAATAGGCTCTAACGTGTACACATGCTGCAATATTGCTTTCTAGTTGTGCCCTTGCTCTTGCGTTGATGTGTTTAGACACCTGGCTTTGTTGATATGTGCCTCAGTTCTCTTACTCCCTCTGCTCCTCCTCCTGGGATGAAGATGGGACTTTTCTGCAGTGGCTGTCATGAATCCATGTGGCCTCTTCAACTACCTTCACAGCCGTATGTGTAGTTAGAAGCACCTGGAATGGTCCCAGCCACCTTTTTGCCTTCCAGCTCTTTCTCCTGAGATCTCATATCACTACGAAGTCTCCTGGTTTGATGTTTCCGCAACTTTGCCCTGGGCTGCTTTCACCTGCACCCAGACATTAGACAACAGAGAAGATATTTCTTTGCAGTGACTCGGCATGTCACGTTCACATATTTCTGTGGATGGCAGCAGTTGTTTACCCCCTTCTATCCCCATTTGTGGTGCTCTGCTGATCTTAAATTTAATCTTACATGCTTTTTTTTTTTTTTTTGACTATTTGACACGTTTGTCCGAACTGATTCCCCATCTCAGAACTACACTGCTGCTCAAAAGTTTGGGATCAGTCTGATTTTTAATGCTTTCTAAAAGGAGACTTTTCTGCTCATCAAGGCTGTGTTTATTTGATTAAAATACAGTGAAAACTGTTATATTGTGAAATGTTAATGCAATTTAAAATAGTTGTTTTCTATTTTAATATACTTTAAAATATAATTTATTCCTGTGATGTAAAGCTGAATTTTCAGCATCATTACTCCAGTATTCAGTCTCACATGAGCCTTCAGAAATCATTCTAATATACTGATTTATTATCAGTTTTGGAAACAGTTGTGCTGCTTAACATTTTTTTTGGAACCTGTGATACTTTTTTAGGATTCTTTGATAAATAAAATGTTAAAAAGAACAGCATTTATTTAAAAAAAAAAAAAAAAATGTAACAATAAACACCTCTTTCAAAGTTTGGGGTCAGTTATTTTTTCTTTCTTTCTCTTTTTAAAAGAAATTAATACTTTTATTCAGCAATGATGTGTTAAATTGATAAAAAGTGTTAGTGAAGACCTATATTTGTTCTTTTTAATTTTTTGTTCATCAAAGAATCCTGAAAAAAGTATCACAGGTTCCAAAAAAAAATTAAGCAGCACAACTGTTTACAACATTGATAAAAGCAATAAATCAGTATATTAGAATGATTTCTGAAGGGTTATTTGACACTAAAGACTGGAGCAATGGCTGATGGAAAATTTAGCTTTGCATCATAGAAATAAATTATATTTGAAAGCATATTGAAATAAAATCTGTCATTTTGAATTGCAATAATATTTAATAATATTTATTGTCCTCCACTCTGACACCTGAGGAGTCAGCAACGAGCCTCAGATTTAGTTTGCACATCAGATCTCATCCCAAAATGGGCACTGGACATGTTTTTGAAAGCAAGAAGCACTCTCCCTCCCCCTGCTTTGCAACTCAAAGGCACTGTAAATCTTTCAAAAATCGCATGCCCCGATGCAGAGAGAGACTCAGACACTTGGTCTGCCAATGCTGGTTGACATGGCAAGTCACATGTTCGCACAGTTGAACTTGAGGCCCCCGAATCGCCCAAAAAATTAATAGCTACTCCCTGAACTACCAGCGAGTGTTTGGGCATTTTCTGAAATGCTTCACATTCATACATTCCCAGCTGTTTTTCTACAGCTTCATCATTCACATCAGAAAGACGCACAGAAAAGCAAGCGTTTTCTTCATTGCAGAGAGCAGTCAGTATGTCAGTGTATGTGTATGCGTGTAAAATTAATTTATGTTCACTTCCCTTTTCTGGTGACCGCTCACCCTTCTGTCCTTCCCCCGGGTGCTCTCCGTCCTCCTCCTTCGCCTTCGGACAATCTCTGGCCCAATGTCCGTCTTTCTTGCACACACGGCACTTAGAACATTTCTTGACTTGGTGTTCATCGGTTTCGCATATCCAGCAGTTCCACTTTTGCGGGAATCTGTCCGTTTTCGCTTGACCTTTTCCACCCCTGCCTCTGCGCTTCTCTCGCCGTCTCTTGTCACGCTTTTCCCTCAGCAGTCCTTCAGCGTGCACAGCGTGCATCAGCACAGTGGCCAGCCGTCCCTCTCTCCACTCCAGGCAGCTCGCTCTCACTCTCTGTGCAACTTCTGGTCTCAGTCCACCCAAAAAGGCGTTTCTCAGATGACATTCCCATGTGCCGGGCTCGTGTCCCATGTCAGCCGGTTCTACCAGTCCAGAGAATTTATTGAACACGTCGTGCAGGCGGCTGTAGTAATCCTCAACCTTCTCATCTTTCTCCTGCTGGCACCTGCTCACTTTTGACATGTCAACCCGTTTTGGAAATGCCTCTTTTATTGCGCGGACTACCGTGTCCACGGCTCTGCGGTATTCGTAGTTCTCTCGATTGTCCCACTCGCTGTGCTTCCTTCTGCAGTCGTCCACTGGCATTCTGCTTCTCACTTTATACCAGTTCGACGGTCCTAGTTTTGTCAGCAAAAGTCTCCTCAGCTCCGCCATGGTGGGGCTGAACTCCTCGCAAAACTGGATCAACTCCTCGCTCAGCTTATCGCCCCCCTCGCTCACGTCGGACAGATGAGCCATGGCTTCTTTCGCTTCTGTCGCAGTCCATGGTCTAAAGACCATCATGGGGCCCTCCGGCTCTGAGACTTCGGGCATCGGCCGTGTGATGGTTCTTTCTTCCAGCTTTACCGTTTGTCGCATCTGTGGTCTCTTTCTCTTTACTAGAGGAGTTCTGCACCTCATTAGCTCGTCTTCCTCCTCATCGTCGTCCGGGGGAGTTTCAGGAATCGTGTCGGGATCTTCTTCCACCCCGCTTTGCTGGTCCTCCTCCTCCCATGCCGCAGCTCTCCTTCTGCGCAGTATCAGTGACCTCGGCCGTTGCGTCGGCTCCATCTGTTGCCATGCTGCTTGCGGTTCTGTGGGTGTCTTTGGAGGAGAGCAGCCGAGGTCGGGATCTACTTTCAGGGCTTGCAACTCGGCCGTGGGGTAGTGATTGTACGGCGGTGGTACATATTCAGAAACAGAAGCATGAGAGTGATTAGTATTTGTGATCATTGCAATAATTTTTCCCTCGATTATTTCCTTAAGCTTCTCTTCACTGGCCTCGAGTGCTTTCAACATTTCGTTAGCCCCCTCTTCGCTATCTTCTAATATTTCACCAGTCTTTGCTTTTCTTCCTGCCAAAGCTTTCTGCATAGACTTTCTCTCTCTCCTCTCCGCCTCTCTAAGCCAACAATTCACTGTCGCCTCACAGTCCTTACACACATGTTTCACACAGCACCTTTTCGGCACCTCGCTGCCTTCTTTAACTGAGTTTTTTATAGCCTTCAGCCTCGCGACACTCAGTGTTCCCTCCTTTGGAAACTCATGGTACTTGATTAACTTCTCTATATCAAGCATGCATTTTTGGCCAGTTGACTTTTTCATCTGGCTAAACACTGGTGTGTCGAATCTTTCGACTTTGCTCTGGGACTTCCCCATACTGACCGCTCCTGACCGTTCTAGGCGCCTACGTTTTCTGTCAGACCCAATCTTTCTCCCAAGATCGGCCGGGTCGAAGTGTTGTACTTCTAATGTGCCCTCACAGCCCCAATTTCCCTTTTAGAAATATCTTGCACGTGATTTCAATCGGTTTGTTTCGTTTTGGAGTCTTGCGTCGCTGTGCGCTGTGTGTAACCTTTTGTCAGTCGTCAGTATGGTTCATCCCTTTTATCCAAATTCTCTAAACCCTTTTTCCCCAAAAATCAATTTGTCTCTTACCGAGAGTCTCAGTGCAGGCTAGGTTCGTTTGTTGATTCCAGTGGTGCCTCCTCCGGCCTTCGGCGGAGCGGCCCCTGTCTCCCTGAAGTCTAAGCCGGGGTTAGGGCTGAACGTCTATTGTTCAGGATGCGCTGTCACCGCTCCGCTGTCAGGTCCAGAAGACACAGCCAAGGAATCCCACTGTTCTGACACCAAATTTGTTGAGGCAAAATCTGCGGCAGACTCTCTGTAAAAAAGACAAATCGAGCTAAAGTTTTATTTCTTGCAAGAAAGGTCCACAATCATACAGACACAGACTCCTGCTGGGTGTGACAAAGGAGGGAGAGACTTCCTCCGCTTTATATCTCTTTGCACACCCAAGGTTGCAAACTCAGAACAGCTGCAGTTCTCACACAAGGACAGAAAGACAGAAAAACATTGCTATAGATAATCCTCCAAGACGTGTTCCGCCTATATTTATGCTTCGCCTGACCCCTAGGTCACCCGAAAGGCGCCTAAGAGTTCCCAGTTGTTCCCACATCCTCCAGTTACTCCCCACACGGGCTTGGAGACCCTCTATGAACAACTCATTTGCGCATGCAGCTTCGCACGATATTCAAACATATATCACAAAAGCATATATCACATGTAGTTTATACTAGACTTTGCAGATTTGTATTGGGATGTTCTTCCCATCATTGTATAATGTACGATGCACTCCAGTGGCCTCTTTTGCACACAAGACGACATATTCATTGGCTTCAGTTTCTTTTCAAATGTATTTATTTTAACTACCCTAGTTATTTACAACAACATTTTGTACTTCTTTCTTCAAATGATCTGTTCAGACTCATTTTTGTGTTCCTCATGTTTAAAAACGGTTGGCAAAAGAGCTTTTATGTTTAAAGCTCCATTTGACTGGAATAATTTACCTGCTGATATTCGAGCTATTACATCATTTAAGATGTTTAAACAAATTTTGTTTTCACACTTTGCATTGTGTTGTACATGTTATTATTGAATTATGTGTTTAAAAATGGGAGAAAAATGTAATTGGATTGACTGATCAGCTTATTTTGTATTTGTATTGTATTTTTTTTATATATACATATTTGTTAGCTGTTAATGGATAGAAAATAATTTTGTGGTGCTTTTTTTTTTATTTTGTAAATTTGCGTTGTTGTGTTTTGTTATTTTTGGATTGTGATACATTTTTTGCTTGTTTTGTGGACCCCCTCGAAAACGAGATGATACATCTCAAGGGGTTAATCCTAATAATCAATAAATAAACAAAATTTAAATATAGAAATCACCCTTTATGAATTTGATCTTATTTTTTTGTTATTCAGTTACAGAAAAATGTAGATTAGTCTAAGTTGAATCCAAAATATCAGACTGATTTCCCTTTGGTTAACTGATAGTTGGTCAAACTAGTACTTAAGACACTCTTTACACAGAGGCTAAGTTTATGCAACTGGCCCCTGATACTGACAAATCAGTCAGGACTAAAATGCCTCCGAAAGTGATAAAAAAATCACAATGTACTGTTTAGTAAAATTCTTCCCTCCTGTTTTTCTGTATTTTGATTTATTTGTAGGACAGTTTAATGATGTTTTTTTGATTCTTCAGGCACTGTAGTGATTTCAAAATTTTATGTTGGTGTTTTTCTTGTTTTTAAAATGTCTATAGTTTTTATTTCAGTTCAGTATACATTTTTAATATAATAATTTTTTCTAGAAATAAAATTATATATATATGTCAAAAGTAAATCTGCTCACAGTTTTTTGTAAAAACTTAAATATTAAAATATTGCAATTTAAAATTTTATTAGTGTATGCTATATTTTTTCATCTAATATTTGTTTTACCTTTTTTAAATGCTTTTTTTTTTTTTTTTTTTTTTTTTGGGTGAACTATTTCTTTTTTATGTATTAAAATATGCATATATTTTAATAATGCTATTAAGATGTAATTAAGATAAGATAATTAAGATGTTTTAAGTCTCTTCTGCTTACCAAGAGGGCATTTATTTGATCAAAATTTCAGTAACTGTAATATTTCATAATATTACGATTTAAAAGAAATGTTAAGAAATATTATATAGTAATACATTTTAAAATGCAATTTGCTGTATTTTTTTATTAAATCAATAGCATACAAACAAATATACACTGCCGCTCAAAAGTTTGGGATCAGTAAGATTTTTAGTTTAATTTTGTTTTTAAAGTCTCTTATTTAAAATCTCATCAGGGTTCCATTTATTTAATCAAAGATACAGTAAAAAAAAAAAAAAAAGACTATAAAATAGTGAAAAAAATTTTCATCTAATATTTGTTTTACCTTTTTTTAAATGCTATTTTTTTGGGGGGGTGAACTATTTCTTTTTTTATGTATTAAAATATGTATATATTTTAATAATGCTATTATTATTTTAATTTTATTATAATTTTATAATCATTTTTCTATGTTATTACTTTATTTAGATTAAGAAAACATTTTAATAGTTACATTTTTGAAGTTTTTCGTTTTATATTGTGTTCAGGTGGGCAGTTGCGGGATCGAGGCTTCGTGGGCCGGCGGGATCCGCGGCAGAGAGGTGATGGATCGCTTTTTTCCCATGATTCCACAGCTGCTGTCAGATCATGGCCTGTTTTATCTGGTGACCGTGTCAGAGAATAATCTAGGTGTGTGTTTGTGACACTTCTTCACATCTAGTATCTGTAGAGTTTTTGATCTGAACTCATGTTTGTCTCCTCTAGAAGAGATAGTGGATTTGTTGGGTAAATCAGGACTGAACGGAGAGGCGTGTTTGACCCGTCAGGCTGGACGAGAGAGGCTTTCTGTACTGCGCTTCAGTAAATCCTGAACGTCAGCACTCGAGGACCGTCAAACGCAACAGATGTTTGATCCAGCTGATGTTTGGAGGTTCGTCCCGCCGCTGAACCGTCAGTAATTCAGGCTGCGTTTGTTTCCATAAAGTCTGCTGAAGCTCAACAATTGGTCACAAGAACCTGGTTAGCGATTCTGAGAGCCGGAGTATTGGACACAGACATCAGCTGAGACGTTTATCAGGTTAAGTGTGTCAGATTCCCGCTGCTTCTGTTTCATTCCGTCTGTTTCTGAGCAGCATGTGTTCACTATCGAGGGTTAAACGCTGTTTCTGACCCGCACTGAGATCCAGAGCATATGGTATCACCCAGAATGCCACTGTCATCAATCACTGTATTAAACATGATATTTTTAAAGTCTTTGTTGTTGTTTTTTCCACAAAAGGTCATTTTAGACAAACTGAGAGAAGAGACGACATAATTATTTAGCTTGTTTTTATAATTGTTTAGCTTGAAGTACTAACACAAATAATAAAAAAAAACAATTCTTGGTATTTACATGGTATTTACAAGAAAAATCCCCTCCAAAATTAAATAAAAAATAATGAAAAAAGCTTTAATGTATTTCAGCTAGTTGCAAGTGATGCACGGGTTCTGCTTTTTAACATTAAAAAAGACGAAAATTACGAAAACTTTAAATGAAATTAAAGCGACAATAAAAATAATTTAATAAAAAATATCAAATAAAAGGGAAAAAAGGTACAGCAATCATCCATACATTGGATAAAATATACATGGATAGAATTTATGTATATATTTATTTTTCTTATCATACATTTCTAATCATGTATTTCTTTGTTTGCATAAAAAAGATACTTTCAATGTCTTTTATCAATATTTAGATTTTTTTTAAAATTACTGTTTTTGTTGGTTTTTAAAGTGTCACCATAAACTGAAATAAAAGGGAATATATATTCTTAAAATCTGTAGACATGGTATTTAATGCTGTTACTAAGAAAAAACAAAAAAAAGCTTTAATGTATTTCAGCTAGTTGCAACTGATGCACAAGTTCTGCTTTTTAAACATAAAAAAAGACAAAAGCACAGCAAAATTACTAAAATGAAATTTAAATGAAATTAAAGTGACAATAAAAATAATTTAATAAAATATATCAAGTAAAATAAAAGGGGAAAAAGGCACAGAAATCATCATGCTGTTCCCATCATACATTAATATGACCGGAAAAAATATACAATTATTTTAAAGATGGAAATCATGTATACATTTATTTTTCTTATACATTTCTAGTCATGTATTTCTTCATATAAAAAGAAAAAGAGCAATAGTTTTAACAGCTTTTATCAATATTTAGATGTTGATTTTTTTGTTTTTGTTGTTTTTTTTAGTGTTGCCATAAACTAATATTTATTTATGATAGTATATTTAGTTTAGCTTGAAATACTAAAACAAATTTGCAATAATAATAATAATAAAAAAATTCTTAAAATCTGTAGACATGTTATTTAATGCTGTTACTAAGAAAAAACAAAACCAAAAAAAAGCTGAAATATATTTCAGCTAGTTGCAACTGATGCACAAGTTCTGCTTTTTAAACATTAAAAAAAGACAAAAACGCAGCAAAATTACTAAAACTTTTAACTGAAATTAAGTGAAGTGACAAAATAAAAGTAAAATAAAAGTGAAAAAAGGCACAGTAATCATTCATACATTAATATGACTGGATAAAATATACATGGATGGAAATCATGTATATATTTATTTTTCTTATACATTTCTAATCATGTATTTCTTTCTTCGCATAAAAAAGATACTTTCAATGGCTTTCATCAATATTTAGATTTTTTTTAATTACTGTTTTGGTTGGTTTTTAAAGTGTCACCATAAACTGAAATAAAAGGGAATAGATATATTCTTAAAATCTGTAGACATGGTATTTAATGCTGTTACTAAGAAAAAAAAAAAAAAAAAAAAAAAAAAACCTTTAATGTATTTCAGCTAGTTGCAACTGATGCACAAGTTCTGCTTTTTAAACATAAAAAAGACAAAAACACAGCAAAATTACTAAAACTTTAACTGAAATTAAAGTGACAATAAAAATAATACTTAAAAAAAGTCAACATATGCTAAAATAATAAAATTAAGTAAAATGTTCAGCATGTTCATGCTGTTCCCATCATACATTAAAATATACAATTATTTTAAAGATTGAAATCATGTATATATTGATTTTGCTTATACATTTCTAATCATGTATTTCTTTCTTCGTACAAAAAAGAAACTTTTAACTTTTTTTTTTATGTTGTTTTTTCCATAAACTGAAAAAATAAATAAATATATATATATATAGTTTAGTTTAGCTTGAAATACTACAACAAATTTGTAATAATAATAAAAAAAAGTCTTAAATTCTGTAGCTGATATTTAATGCTATATTACTTAGAAAAAAAACAAACTTGCTTTTACTTTATGTTTGTGTTATAAATGCCTATATAGTTTTTATGTTTTATAATTTTTTTTATAATATATATATATATATATATAAAAAATTCAGTAACTGTAATATTTCATAATATTTAAAATATATTATATAGTAATACATTTTAAAATGCAATTTGCTGTATTTTTTATTAAATCAATAGCATACAAACAAATGCCGCTCAAAAGTTTGGGATCAGTAAGATTTTTCGTTTTTTTTTTGAGACTTATTTAAAGTCTCATCAGGGTTCCATTTATTTAATGAAAGATACAGTAAAAAAAAATGAATATAAAATATTGAAATTCAAATTAAGAGTTTTTATTTTAATATACTATAAAATATTTATTTTTGTGATGCGAAGCTGAATTTTCATCAGTCTACAGTGTCACACGATTCTTCAGAAATCATTCTAATATACTGATTTATCACTTTTATTTTCAATGTTGGAAACAGTTGTGCTGCTTATTTTAGTGAAACCTGTGATGCTTTTTTCAGGATTCTTTGGTGAGTAAAAAGGTAAAAAGTAAAAGTGAGTAAAAAGGTTAAAAAGAACAGCATTTATAAAAATTAAAATCTTTGCTAACAATATAAGTTTTTACTATCAACTTAACAAATCCTTGTTGGATGAAAGTATTAATTTCTTTCAAAGACAAAGAAATAAAAAAATGTACTGACCTCAAACTGAAAGAGGCATTTATTGTTACAAAAGTTTTCTATTTTAAATAAACACTGCTCTTCTAAACTTTTTTTTAGGTTCCAAAAAAAACTAACCAAAAAAAAAAAATCATGAAATAATGATGCTGAAAATTCAGCTTTGCATCACAAAAATAAACTATATCTTAAAGCATATTAAAGTAAAAAACCACTCTTTTAAACTGCATTAACATTTTACAATATTAGTTTTTTTCTGTAGTTTTAATCAAATAAACAGCCTTGATGAGCTGAAAAGTCTTTTAAAAAGCATTAAAAATCGTACTCATCCCAAACTTTTGAGCGGCAGTGTATATATATATATATAACCATTTCTATTTCTGCACTGTGCTTTGAATTTAGGTTTATGCTAGACAATGATCTTTGCGGCTACATGACACCACATTTAAGCTAATTTGATAGGATATAAATCTGTAGGAACACAAATAAATGAGAACTACATTGAGGTTTGTCAGAGCAGTGCAAGTTTAATGCCAAGAGCAAATACTGATCTAGTTCTGTTACATGCAGAGAATAAAGTTCATCATGTACATCTCACAAAACTTAAGACATGAGCAAATACTCCTCAACAGGGAACCTGATTAATGCGGCTCAGAATTCAGTGCTAGATGAACCGCAATTCATTCCTGGAATGATAAGGTCTGGAATGTTTGAATGAAAGATCACCGTCTAGAGCTGAAATGAAAGACTAAAGTACATTAGTGTCATAATAAGCGGCGTCTGCGTGTTCATCCCTAAACGCTCTGGCTCCACACGATCCGGCCGTCGTCTCGCAGCTTCACCCCGCCGCTGGCCACAAGCTCTAGGGCTGCTGGGAAAGCGCGATGCTCCGCCTCCCGGATGCGCTCTGATAGGCTGTCCTCTGTGTCAGTCACCAGGATGGGAACCGCCTCCTGAACCACGATCGCTCCTGCGTCTACTTCCTCCTGCGGATTCAAAGACGCATCACACAATCAAGTGAAATCCAGGCTCATTTCACTCTAGAGCCATTATTATAAACTATATGTCACCCTGGATCACAAAACCAGTCATAAGGGTCACTTTTTTGAAATTGAAATTTATACATCAGCCGAAAGCGGAAAAAAGAATGCTTCTCATTGATGTATAGTTTGTTAGGATAGGACAATATTTGGCTGAGATGCAAACTATTTGAAAATCTGGAATCTGAGGATGCAAAAAAAAAAAAAAAAAATCAAAATGTTGAGAAAATCACCTTTAAAGTTGTCCAAATTAAGCTCTTAGCAATGCATATTACTAATCAAAAATTAAGTTTTGATACATTTACGGTAGGAAATGTACAAAATATCTTTCTGGAACCTGATCTTTACTTAATATCCTAATGATTTTTGGCATAAAAGAAAAAACAATCATTTTGACCCATACAATGTTTTTTTTTTTTTTGGATGCCATTTATTTCATTTTAGCTAATTGTCCAAAAAAAAAAAAAAAAAAAAAAGATACAATAATAAAAAACTAAAAAAAAAAAAAAAAACAACAACTAACAACTAAAAATAGATTTTTTTAACTAATTTGAACATTTATTTTATTGTTATAGTTTCCATTTTATTTATTTCATCTACATTTATCCTTTTTGTTTATCTTGAAGTACTAAAATAACTAAAACAAAACAAAATGCAAATAAAATTGTAGCAATAATAATATAAAACTAATAAAAAAAATTGGACGATATTTGGCCGAAATACAACTATTTGAAAATCTGGAATCTCAAAATCAAAATACTAAGAAAATCGCCTTTAAAGTTGTCCAAATGAAGTTCTTAGCAATGCATATTACTAACCAAAAATTAAGTCTTGATATATTTACAGTAGGAAATGTACAAAATATCTTTCTGGAACATGATCTTTACTTATTATCCTAATGATTTTTGTCATAAAAGAAAAAAAACAATCATTTTGACCCATACAATGTTTTTTTTTTTTTTTTTGGGTGCCATTTATTTCATTTTAGCTAATTGTCAAAAAAAAAAAAAAAACGAAAAAAAAAAAACAAATAAAAATAGATTTTTTAACTAATGAACATTTATTTTATTGTTATAGTTTCTATTTTATTTATTTCATCTTTATTTATCCTTTTTGTTTAGTTTATCTTGAAGTACTAAAATAACTAAAACTAAAAATACAAATAAAATTGTATTAATAATGATATAAACCAATTTAAAAAAAAATGCACAGCAAGATTACTACAACTTCACAGTGTATTTATGAGAGTAAATTAAGTCTGACCGCCACAAAGTGCACAGTGCATCCGGTGACTCTGACGCCGCTCTGAAGAGCCTGTTTCTGAGCGTTCACTCCTTTAAAGGATGGCAGCAGCGATGGATGGATGTTCAGCATCTTCCCTGATCAACAGAAAACACAACAGACAATCAATTCAAGCTCATCTTCACAACATAGCATCAAACCATGTGCATACTATGCCTGCACTATGCCGTATTTTAAAGATGAAAAATATATTTTATTAATTTTTTATTTATTTTTTTATTATTAATATTTTTTCTCTAAAAATTATCTTCTATTTTAAACTAAAGTTAGCATTCCTAACTAGAAAATAAAAAAAATAAAAAATTAATAAAATCATATATAACATATACACACACATATATATATATATATATATATATATAAACACTATATCTCAGTATAGATATATTTTGATGCCTTTTTATTTTAATTAGTTTTAGTTGTGGGAAAGTTGTCAAATTTGGCACACTGATAGAGGACCGTCTGAAATGTCACTATAGCAAATTTGGAGTTTCTAGCTCAAACATGAGTGAAACTTTGGAAAAGTGGTGGCGCCAGAGAGTTTATGCCCTGAAGGAGCCTGAGAAGTTTCGAGGCAGCGCCACCTAGTGGTAAAATCAAATATTTGCATGCTTATAACTTTAGGTACAGTCGACTTATTTTCATGGGAGTCACCTTTATAGACTTCTGAATCCTTGCAGAGTCCAGAGATACCAAACATGCCTTATGGTTCGTGCAATGTTGCATTTTAGCGCTTAAAAAACATTTGCCAATATCTTAGAAACCATTACTCCTATGGACACAAAACCATTGTAGGAAATTCGGAAACATAGCATGCCGGCTATAAACTAATGCCCAATTGCCAAAGTTTTGATAGTAAATGCCATAAAAATGCAAACAATGGGTCATTTTTTCATCTTCTAATATATAAAATGTCTATAACTCCAAAACAAAATGAGATATTTACACCAAATTTGGCACACTTATGTATGGGAACACTCTAATGACACATACAAAATTTGGTGGGATTGTGCCTCTTGGTGGCGCTATAACTGAGCAAAACATGAAATTGCCATTGACTACAATAGAGTCTTATGATATAAAATGTTGCATTTTTACCAATGCATTGGTGTACCATTACGAAACTTTGTATGTACCATCAAGAGCATGACCTGAAAGTACTCAAAACGTCTTGAGACAGTGCCACCTTGTGGTCAAACGTGATAACTGTTTAAATTGGATTACTAGTGGTAGTTTTTATGATTTTTCACCCATTTTGACCAAAATCACCTTAAAATGGCTTCAAACACTCATTGCTGCAGTTGGTTTGATGCTTCTCTTGCCTATTTTGCTTGGCCCTGCCATCACTGCTTGCAGTTATATTTCTATATTATCATCATTACTTAAAAACCTTGGTCCTCAATATCACTTGGCATCCTGTCAGTTCTTTAATGTCATCATTCTGGGTCTGATGGTTGTTTTAGTTGCTTTGTGTCACTCTAAATCCAATCAATCAAATAACAGAAAGCACTGAAAATGAACTTCAAGTTGTTGTGTTTTCTAAGACTCACCGCTCCATTTCCTGACAAAGGGTCCTGTCAGGATTCGCATGAAACCGGCCAGACAAACCAGCTCCACACCAAACTCCTCCAGGACTTTATCTATGGTGCCGTCGAACTCGGCTCTGCTGCCATACAGCTTATGATCCACCACCTGACACACAAGTTAAGGTTTGTTGAGTTTAGGTATTGGTATGATCAGAGATGTAGAATAAGGCATTATGTGCTTAAATAGTACTAATAAATGACTAATATTCTGGTAATATGCATGCTAATAATAAGCAACTAGTTAAGAGACCCGTAAAATAAAAAGTGTTTTTATTCTTATTCCATTTATTCCATTATTTTTATTCCATTTTATATTTTTATTCCATTTAGAATTTCGGTTTTCACTATAACTTTAGTTCAACTTTTAGTTATTGTGTTGTTTTTGTCTTTTTAAAAAATATGTCTACAGTAGTCAACATTTGAAGTGGATTAAAGCATTTCATCAAAGTTGTCCTAAAACCAAAACAGTAGCCATTCTTGTCCTTTGATGAACTTTTTTTGATCCACTTCAAATGTTATAGTTTTTATTACATTTTATTTATTAGTTTTAGTTTATTTAGTTTTAGTTATTTTAGTACATCAAGGTAAATCAACTGAAAATTGCTGATTTTTTATTATTATTATTATTATTATTATTATTATTATTATTATATTATATATATATTTTTTTTTTTCTTGTAACATTTAGTATATTTTATTTCTTGAACATAGTATAATTATGTTTTTGTTTATTTATTTATTTTTGTTTTAATTTTGCATAATTATTATAAACCTGCATCTAACTGAAATTTTAACAAATGACTCTAGAGAGCAGCATTTTGCCAAATACACATTTCCTTTTTTTCACGTGAAATTTCCTGATCTTGAATATTTCACGCATGTCTTTATTACAGCCACTAATAAACTGAAGTAAAAATTCACTTATGTGCAATTAAAATTGTATTTTTATATTATTATATATTGTACTTTTTTCCTCCAAGTTTATATAAAAACTACCTTATGTGCAAAAAATGTATATATTATATATTTTTTTCATATGTGACCCTGGACCACAAAACAACAACTGAACTGAAAACTGAAAGCTGAATAAATAAGCTTTCCATTGATGTATGCTTTGTTAGGATAGGACAACTAGATACAACTATTTGAAAATCTGGAATCTGAGGGTGCAAAAAAATCTAAATATTGAGAAAAATCACCTTTAACGTTGTCCAAAAATCCAAAAATCAAAAATTACGTTTGGGATCAGTAAGATTTTTAATGCTTTTTAAATGAGACTTTTCTGCTCATCAAGGCTGCGTTTCTTTGATTAAAGAATAAAATAAAAAGTAATATTGTGAAATGTTCATGCAATTTAAAATCGTGGTTTTCTATTTTAATATGCTTTAAAATATAATTTATAAATATAAATATAAAAATTTCTACTTTTTGATAACATTGATAATAAAAGTAATAAATACGTATATTAAAATAATTTCTGAAGGACCATGTGACACTGAAGACTAGAGTAACGATGCTGAAAATTCAGCTTTTTATCACAGAAATAAATTTTAAAGTATATTAAAATAAAAAAAAACTTATTTTTAATTGCAATATTATTTCATAATATTTAATAATATTATTTTTTTTCTGTATTTTTGATCAAATTGAATTTAATGAGCAATGATTTTTAAAAACCATTACAAAGCCCAAACTTGTATTTACAGTAGGAAATTTACTCTGTATCTTCATGGAACATGATCTTAATATCCTAATGATTTTTGGCATAAAAGAGCAATCAATACTTTTGACCCATACAATGTATTTTTGACTATTGCTACAAATATACCCATGCTACTTAAGACTTAAGGTTTTGTGATCCAGGGACACATTTTTTTATATATTTATATATATATATTTTATATACATATAAGTGTCCATAATTAAATTTATTGATTTAATTGATATATATATATATATATATATTATTATTTTTTTTTATATATTTAAGAATGATTAGGATTAATTAATTCCATAAATGCAAATCGATTATTAGATTATTTTCAGTTTTTAACTTTAATTTGAAGCTTTTAATTTGTGTTCCACTGTTTCGCAGCATCAGTGTGTCTGAAACAAACCCGCGTCTGAATGCCGGCCAAAGCGGCTCTCTTCAGCCCCATGACGCCCGGTCTGTTGGAGATCACGACCACGATCTCGGCCGAACTCGAGGGTTTCTTCACCTGCTCCATCAGCGCCTGCAGATTGGTTCCTGTCAGACAGCAGAGCGTCAGAGATCATGGCTGTATCCCAGTGGTGGAAGACGTATACCTCTTACACCTACATACTCATTTAGGCTGTGCACTGTACTTGAAAAATGTATAAAAATGAGGTAAAACTAGTATGTTACTGTCCACCGCTGCTGTATTGACATGAGATTTACAGGAGCACACACCAGTTCCAGAGATCAGAACAGCCACTCTGGTCCTCTTGCGTGAAGCGTGTTCCCCGTGTTGAGCTCCGTTTTGCAGGGTGCTGGTGTCAGGCGAACGGCCCGGACTGTCCTTCAGACTCTGCCCTAGGTTTCTAATGAGCACCGCCTCGGCTCCTGGACAGACAAAAAATATTGCACACTGCAAAAAATGCTTTTCTTACTTATGCAGCCAAAATATAAAAAAAAAAATTCTTAACTCAAGGATTATTTTCTTCTTTTCTGAAAAAAAAAAGAAGTCAAAATTAAGTGAGTTTTTGTTTTGAAACAAGCAAAATAATCTGCCAACGGGGTAAGCAAAATAATCATATTCAAACAGAAAAAAAGCAAAAACACTTAATTTTGACTTGTTTTTTCAGATTTTTTTTTCCTGAAAATTTTCACTTCAGCAATGAGAAAAAAAAGCACAAATGTTAGTTAATCTAAAGTCAGTTTTTCTTATTAGTACACTGCAAAAAAATGCTTTTCTTGTTTCCAGCCAAAATATCTAAAAATTCTTAAATCAAGAAGGATTTTCTAGACAAGTAAAAATTATTATAAAAATTATAATTATATATAAAATTCTTAATTAAAATAATTTATAATTATATTATAAAAATATAAAAAGTCATAATTAAGTGTTTTTGCTTGAAACAAGCAAAATAATCTCCCAATGGGGTAAGCAAAATAATCTTGTTTTCTGTTTGAAATAAGGTTTTTTTGCTTACCCCATTGGAAGATTATTTAGCTTGTTCTAAGCAAAAACTCACTTAATTTTGATTTGTTTTTCTGGGAAAAAAAAAAAAAAAATTATATATATATATATATATATATATATATATATATATATATATATATATATGTATTTACTTGTCTAGAAAATCCTTCTTCATTTGAGAATTTTTTGATATTTTGGCTGAAAACAAGACAAAAAATGTAAATAAGTAAAGTATAACTGCAGAGGTGGGAGAAGTACAGGCGTTGTCATCTGGCCGTGAGGCAGTTGTTTTATAATGGATAATTTGATGCTGTATCAGTAGAATCCAACAGATGGTGCTGTAGCCTGCAGTGCAGTATAGAAATATTCAGTCCTATATTTATGAATGGGAGAAACTGCAAGGCACAATATGGCAGAATAGTCCCGCTTTCTAAATGAAAGAGCTAATTGCTGAGCAGGAGAATAAATGCCAGTGTTATCCTCCTGCTGTAATTTCGTGGGGAAAACTATTTTTCCCCTACTATTCGTGGGGAAAAATAATTTGTCGCTGTATCTTGCAAAGATGTGCTTTTTCCTTGCTTTTTGTTATGAAAATGGATACAGTACTGTATTTTCTGCATTATAAATAGCGTTTTTTATCATCTGAAACGTGCTGCGATTTCCAAGGTGACTTATAAAGTGATCAAGGTCAAACGCAAATTGCGCATATTAGGATTGGTGAGGAATGAGAAAAGGCAAGTGAATATTGTGGATTTTCCTGCAATCACGCCACTAGTTTCAGTTTCGATTGAAATATTTAGGTTGGGCGTTTATAATAAATGTTTACAGTGAATGCCACTATAATTTGTTTGTTTTTTACTTATATTTTCGTTCCATTTTCTGTTCTGAACACTGCTAAATGTACGCTGTATTTTCGTAGCGTGAGGGGAATTAAATACTGGTTTCTAATGTTTGTAAACATTCATTATTTCTGAATGAAATGATAAAATGTGTCTTATACATCAATCTACAATAATGCAACTTATCTGTGTCTCATAAAGTGCTCATAAAAAAATGGTACAAGAATAGAACTGCTATGTATGTACAAGTATATGTGTGATAACTTAACTAAGCCCCTCACTTAATGTGGAAAACTTGATGTCAAAAAGTTTGCCCACCCGTTACTAGTTACTTGAAAAAAGTAATATTATTATGTAACTTGTGTTTCTTGTAATGCGTTAGCCCCAACACTGGTGAAATATGGCTGATATATGAAGCAGCAGTGAATGTAGGGGTGAATATGTCTCACCCGGTTGTTTGTGGGCGAGTGAACCCACGATCCAGGCCTCCTCCTGGGCCTGCAGCAGTCGTAGGACTCTCTGCGCATCCTGTTTGCTGACCACAAGCACAGCGCCCAGACCGCAGTTAAACGTGCGGCTCATCTCGTCCTCCGACAAGCCGCCCTCCTGCTGCAGCCACGAAAACACAGCCGGGATTCTCCAGCGGGACGCGTCTGAAACACAGGTCAACCGTTTACAAAAGTAACCCTCTGGAGTCTTAGGGGGTTTTGAGCCCTGGAGAATTTTCACATGCGCTGACGTGTGCTTTTTTAAGTACATATCAGTAAAGTCTGAATAACACTGCAATCAGCACAAACTGGGCTACAATAACATGTGAGCTGCATGAATGCACATGTTTGTACTTTTGAGAAAACCCCAACATTTCAGGTATTGTTCCAAACTTAAAAAAAAAAAAAAGAAAATAGCATATAATATATACAATAAATACACAATAAATACAATTAGCAATGCATATATAAAATTACTACACATAAAGTATATTTATTTACATATTTATAATTATAAATATATTAAATAATAATAAATATATAATACAAATAAATAATATTTTAAATAATAAATGTCATAATTTATGATCAGTATAAAGGGTTATTTGATTAGTTTAATTTAATTCCATTGTAAAATATATATATATATAATTTTGTACATTTATTTTGTACTTTAGGGTTAGATTTGATTTTAATGTATGTATATATATATATATATATATATATATATATATATATATATACACACACACACACACACAAATGTATGTATATATATATATATATATATATATATATATACACACACAAATTTATGTATTTTTGTATATACATTTTTTACATTTATTTTGTACTTATATTTAAATTTTATATTATTTTTATTTATTTACACACACACACACACACACACACACACACACATACACATATATATATATATATATATATATATATATATATTCTTTTTTTAGGATCTTGGGTAACACTTTAGCATTGGTAACGCATTCACTACTATGAATTTTGCCTCAGTAAATTCCAAATTTGCAGATTATTAATAGTTAGTAAGGTAGGTGTTAAGTTAAGGTATTGGGGTAGAATTACGGATGTAGAATAAGGTCATGCAGAATAAGGCACTAATATGTGCTTAACTAGTACTAATAAATGGCTAAATCTAGCAGTAGCCATGCTAATAAGCAACTATTTACCGGTAGTAGTAATAAGTGTTATCTATTCTGTGTGTTACCGGATTTTGTTTACATTTTAATTGCAAACTGGGACTTCAGTTGCATATATTATTCCTTAAATGCAAGCATATAATAATTACTTGAGGTCAAAATAAAATCAGTGATCCGTGTTAATTTTTTTTGGTTTTTTTGCATATTCACTTATTACACTTATACATATTAAATTTGAATTTAAGAAGATACAACTATAATTTTATAATTATATATAGATAGAATTTATTATAATTTCATCTTTTTAATTAAAAAATTACTACATTTTTTATATTTACAAACTTTTTTTATTTCAAATTTAATTACAAACATGTTTTATGTAGCATATTCAATTGTAATGTATGTGTATATTTATTCATTTATTTATTTATTTTAGCCTTTTATTTTACTATGACAGCAAACCACACATATCAATCTACATTTAACTAGATGTTGATTTTGATCTACTCCTGTGTTTCTAAGTTTTTCCTCATGTATGTTGCTCACCCAGGTCCACTGCTAGTTCTGATGGCAGAACGCGAGGAATGTTCTCCAGGAGTCCGCCTCCGGTGATGTGAGCATAGGCCTTTACGGCTCCGCTGCGCAGGATTGGCTGAAGCAGACGGCTGTAGATCTTGGTGGGAGTGAGCAGAACTTCACCTTCAAAGCACAGAGCAGGAGTGAGAACGTCACAAACGCAGCTCTGCCACTAAAGCAGTGGTGATACTCTCACACTAACGTACTGACAGAGCTGGGTAGTAAGTGATTACTTGTAATCTGTATTTCGTAATCAGATTCCAAAAATGAAGTACTTGTAATCAGAGCAAGTTACATTTTAAAATACTCGTAATCAGAGTACAGTTTTACTTTTTCATGGATTACATATTATCAGGGTTCCCACTCTAAGCCAAAGGTCAAATTCCCTGACTTTTCCCTGACTTTCACTGACTAAAAACCTGAATTTCCATGACCTATAATGAACGGATCCATCCATTCGCAACCTTCATTTACTTGTTTACAGGTGTTTTTAGTACAAAACTATGGAAGCCTGTTTCTGCCACTAAATAAAATTTGTTTTGCAATTGCGAGTTTGTATCTTGCAATTTTTACCTTTTTTCTACAAATTGTGAGATATAAACTCTAAAAAATACTGATATATTCACAGAATTTATATCATAATTCTGAATTAACTCTCAATTGCAAGCTTATATCATGCAATTCTGACTCTAAAACTTGCAACTGTGACTTTTTATCTCACAATTCTGACTTTATTTCTCAGAATTGCAAGTTTGTATCACACAATTGAGAAAATAAGTCAGAATTGTGAGATAAGTCGCAGTCATTTTTTTAATTTAATGGCTTTATCTGTACTATTTCTGTGATATTTCCTGTATTATTGTTGATGTTAGCCTTTGCATTACTGTTTGATGTTTCTTCACGTTTTCTGTGTTTATTGTAAGCATCCTTAAGCTCCGGAAAGGCACTATATAAATAAAACACATTATTATTATTATTATTATTATTATTATTATTATTATTTCTACAGAAATTAATTGATGTTTTTTATGATTTCAGGGGTTAAACAATCTGAAGGATTTTCTGTTTGTAATCAAGTTCATCATTCAGTTTTTTTTTTTATTTCTTCACATTTAGTTTTTGCTTTTCACACCCAGACTTTTGGGTGTGAAAAGTGCTCATTTTGTAGCCAAAGCTCTTGAAATGTACATTTTCCTGACATGTTTGCCTTTAGTTATCAGGTACAGCCTGGTGACTGCATTTGACTGTAGTGATTGCCAGTTGAAGAGCGGGAAGGGAATAAAATGGCGCTGAAAAATAGCCTAACCATAAAAATAGGCAAAACGTGTTAAACAATGCAATAAAAAAACAAAAACGGTCTAGAAAAATTACATTTTGATAAATAGAAACTAAAATTTGAAGCAACAAACAAAAATCCCTGACTTTCCATGACTTGTACCAAAAAATATAAAATTCCCTGACTTTCAATGACTGGAATAGACCTTTTAAAATTCCATGATATTCCAGAAATTCCAAGACCAGTGGGAACCCTGTATTATTCACACAATAGCAATAAATTATTCAGAATTCACTGATTCCCCCTAATTTCTCTTTTTTATATTTTCAATTTTCATTTCTAAAACAGCCTACCAAAAGTTTGGGATCAGTAAGATTTTTAATGGTTTTTAAAGAAGTCTCTTCTGCTCATCAAGGCAGCATTTATTTGATCAAAAATACAGAACAAACAGTAATATTGCAAAATGTTTAGACAGGGTTTCTACAGATATGAACAAGTGAAATTTAAGACTTTTTAAGACCTTTTTAATACCACCTCATATGAAATTTAAGACCTAAAGTGGAAATGAAAATATATATTATATTGCATACATACATGTAATAGTTAATGTGTTTAATGTAAAAAGAAAACAAAATTTCATCACTGTCATAAATTATATTTATTACTAAGATATACTGTGAACTTTTCACACCAGCAGGCAATATTTCACACAAAATATCCCCATAAAATCACCACATCACCGAGATTTTTGGTGGTGTAAATAATTTATTCTGAAGCAATGTTTTCATGAGTTCTATCAGCTTTTACATACTTAAATCTTAAATAAAAATCATATTTTTATTTACCTTTATAAAGGCCTGCTTTTTAAACTTTTGTTTAAAGTTTAAAGTTGTTTAAATGTGTGCATCACTTTTTATGTCAAGTTATTACAACTTATCAATAATTTATATATGGCTGTTACCAGTCAGATTAAATCATTTACACTGCAAAATTAAAACTGCAATAAATGATGGTATGAGATCAATGTTTTAAATGCATTTATGAATAAACAAATAAATGTTTTGGGGGAAACGCATATTTTTACTAAACTACCAGTAGGCGGTAAGTCACTTAATGAGCGAGTCAATGTGAGTCATTTCAACTGATTCGTTCAAAATACTGAATCATTTAGTAACAAAGCACCGCCGAGTGTTGCTTGCAGAATGTGCTGCTGTGATCCTCGTTTGGAACTAATTTCGGTAATGAAATGGAATAAAAACTGTAAATATTGTGTTTAAGATGTAAGTTTACTTAACAACTACTTGACTAATTATTTGTTTACTGAACTAAAATCAGTGTAACATTTGCAATCGTGATAATAATAATGTAAACAATCATTAGGTCCGTCAGACTGAAGATATTTTAGCGGTAATGTGACCAAAATAATTTAAGACTTATCGAATCTGAATTTAAGACATTTAAGACTTTTTAAGGCCTTATATTTGGAAAACGTTATATAAGACATTTTAAGACTTTTTAAGGATCCGCGGACACCCTGTATTACAATATAAAATAATGTTTTTTACTTCAACATACTTCAAAATATAATTTTGATGCAAAGCTGAATTTTCATCAGCCATTACTCCAGTCTTAAGCATCACATGATCCTTCAGAAATCATTCTAATATGCTGATTTATTATTACAATTATCAATGTTGTGCTGCCAAATATTTTTTGGAACCTGTGATTCTTTTTTTCAGGATTGTTTGAAGAATAACAAGTTAAAAAAAGCATTTATTAAAAATACAACAATGTAAATCTATGCTATCATTTTTTTTTTTTTTTTTTTTTATTAATTTAACATATCCTTGGTGAATAAAAGTATTAATTTAAAAAAAGAAAAAAGGAAAGAATAAAAATTTACTGACCCCAAACTTTTGAACGGTAGTGTATATATTCAGAAAGTCCAGTTTTGTGGACATTCACACATTCACAGGTGGTGACAGCATTTGACCACTGGATTTACAAAAATCTTTTCAGGTTTAAGAAGGGTTTCAACGTTGCAGCAATACTGCTGAACACATTAATTTTTAACAGTTTTTTAACCATGTATTATGTCTTTGGAAGGCTTATGTCTTCCCAACTCATTAAAAGCACACATTCATGTTATTTCTTATTTACATGTCAACTGTTTGTCATCTAAACCTTATATGCCAAACACACAGGTGCATCTCAATACATTAGAATGTTGTGGAAAAGGTCATTTATTTCAGTAATTCAACTCAAATTGTGATGATTTTGGCTCACATTTAACAAATTACTGAAATAAATGAACTTTTCCATGACATTCTAATTTATTGAGATGCACCTGTGTTTACTAGAACTACCCCTGAATTTTTTTACCCCTGAGACTGCTGAAAAATAAGCTTTTTAATTGCTATTTGAGCATAAGAAACTACATTCATGGGGCAATTATTTTCATTTTTTGTTGCTGATTTGACACATGTAATTTAATTGTGAGTTCAGCAAGCAGGTTTTGAGATTTCAGGATTCATTCATTCATTAAGACTTGGTCGTGTATGAGCTGACCGGAGGCGTTGCAAATATAGTGTGCAGACTATCTTTGAAAGGGACTTTGTTTTAAAATGATTTATTTTAATTTCATTTTTTTATGATGTAATTGTTAGCTTTCATTAAACTCACAAACCCCCTGCAGTTCCTGTTCAAACACTAGTTTGGGAAACCTTTATTTAATATAGTGTTTAGTGCAGAAGTGCGTTATTAATAACGCACTTCTTGTTGTAAATGACAAAGAATGGAACATTTTTCTTACTCTTTGCATTTTTTACATCATTATGCTACAAGATAATCCTATTTAAATCAATGTGATAAACAAGTTAAGTTAAAAGTAATCTAAAAGTAATCTGATTAGATTACCCAAAATATGTAATGCAACTGATTACATTACTGACTACAATTTTTTTCATGGAATCTGGAATCGGTAAGTGATTACAATTCGCAAGTACTCTACCCAGCTGTGCGTACCGACAGTCTGTCCCGGCCGTCCGAACGGAGCCGGAGAGTCGTACTGCAGGCCGCTGCGCTCCAGGATCTGACGCACCAGGCTGAAGCCGTTGCTGTGAATGCCAGACGAGGTGACGCCGATCAGCAGGTCGCCCTCCATGATGTCCTTGAGTCTGGGCAGGATGGCCCCTCGCTCCACGGCCCCCACACAGAAACCCGCCAGATCATACTCACCGGGGCCGTAAACACCCGGCATCTCCGCCGTCTCACCACCTCAACAAACACACATGCACTCTTACTATACTAGTACAGTATTTTATTTAATTAAATCTCTTTATTTTTACATTTTTTATGTTTTTTATGCACCATTTTATTATGTGCATATATTATTAAATTTTTTTATTGTTAGTTATTTTAATACATTAAGTTAAACTAAAATGAGAAATGTTACCTTGGCAAATGTAAACAAAACTTTTTATATTTATTTTATTGTTATTTATTCATTCATTCATTCATTCTATAAACAGCAGCTGAGAAACAACACAAAATGAACGGAATTATCAAATAGAAATAAAATATATAACATAAAATAGTTTATATATATATATATATATATATAAATTCATTCATTAATTAAAAAAAAATCATTTGATTATTCTATTTTGCATTGTTTATCTGCTGCAGTTTTAGAATGAATGAATGGATGAATGAATGAATGAATAAATAAATATACAAATATTTTAATATTTGTTGCTCAAATTAACATTCAAATCGTCCATTTTGCATTTATATAAAAATCTGGATTTAGAAATTAGCACAGAAACAAAGCAAATAGCTAAATCTCATGCTCAAGTTCAGAATATTTTTTTTTTATTTCATCAGATTGTAAATAAATGCAGAGCCAAAATAAATACATAAATAATTTTAAGACTGAAATATAAAATAACTCAAATTAAGCAAAACAACAAATATGCAAAATAAGATAATTATTTTTGTTTACATTTTTTGATTATTCTGTTCGTTTCGCTTTTGTATAATAATATGGATTTAGAAATTTGCACAAAAATAAAGTAAATAACTAAATATCATGCTTAAGACTAATTTTTTGTGTATATGTTCAGAATAAAGTGATCTAATTTAATTAAATTGTAAAGAAACGCAGAGCTAAAATAAATAAATAAATCATAAAACAAGTGATTTTTGCTCCAAAACAGTTAATATAAAAAGTTCATTTTTTTGTTGTTGTTGTTTTTTTTTGTTTGTTTCCAATAGATTATTCTATTTATTTTGCATTATTTTATTTTAAGTCCATCTCATGCTGAAAATGATCACAAAAAATGCTTTTAGAAATCAGTATAAAAATTCAATATAAATAAATAAAATAACAAATTCCAAGTTTGACTCACTTTTGTGAATTAGAAGTGTGACAAACTATAATATGTGACCCTGGACCACAAAACCATCTTAAATACATTTTAAATCTTAAATAAAACGGGTATGTAGCAATAGCCAAAAATACATTGCATGGGTCAAATGATCGATTTTTCTTTTATGCCAAAAATCTTTAAGATATTAAGTAAAGATCATGTCCCATGAACATATTTTGTAAAGTTCCTACTGTAAATATATCAAAACTTAATTGTTAATTAATAATATGCAATATGCATCGCTAAGAACTTCATTTGAACAACTTCAAAGACTATTTTCTCAATATTTAGAATTTTTTTGCACCCTCAGATTACAGATTTTCAAATAGTCCTATCCTAACAAATCATAAACAAATAAAAGCTTATTTATTCGACTTTCAGATGATTTACAAATCTCAACAAAAAAAAAATAGATCCTTATGGCTGGTTTTGTGGTTCAGGGTCACATTTATGCAGTTTTTCTGTCAGAATAAGTATTAGTATTATAAAAAAAACTTGTTTGCATTTAATTCTAAGTCATGTTTTGGTTTCCAGCCTGGATCTGTTGCGTGTGACTGACCTAACAGAGCACATCCAGCCATCTGACAGGCGTCCGCGATGCCTCCGATCACAGCAGACGCGTCTTTGACGTCCAGACGGCCGCAAGAGAAATAGTCGAGGAAGAAGAGCGGTTCGGCTCCCTGAGCGAGAACGTCATTCACACACATGGCCACCAGATCCTGACCCAGAGAGCTGTGGACGCCGCACGCCTGAGCCACCTGACAGACACAAAGCAGCCCTGCTTTATCACGCTGTTATAGCGGCAATAAAGCATCTGCAAAGTCAAGCACTCATGATACCTTCAGTTTGGTTCCTACTCCGTCCGTCCCGGAAACCAGAACGGGATCCGTGAATCCTGCAGCTTTCAGATCGAAGAGCCCCGCGAACCCACCAAGCTCCGCATTACAGCCTGAAGCACAGACACAGAGAAACATCATCAGAACCACATATATTTGATCTGATTTAACAGTGCTGAGAAAACCACAGGTCATGATTCATGATAGGTCAGGTCAGGTTCATGATAACTGCTTGCAATTAAAACCAGAGGTCAACCGATGTATCAGTATTTGCAAAAATCCGTAAAGCATCCTTAAAGGAATAGTTCACCCAAAAATGAAATTTCCCCATAATTTACTTACCCTCAAGCCATCCTAGGTGTATATGCCTTTCTCCTTCCAGACAAACACAGTCTGAGTTGTTTTAAATTTATCCTGGCTCTTCCAAGCTTTATAATGGTGGCAGATAGTAGCCGAGATTTTGAAGCTCCAAAAAGAGCATATATCTGTCGTAAAAATAACCCATATGCCTCAGGGGGGTTAACACATGTCTTCTGAAGCAGATCCATGGGTTTTTATAACAAAAATATTTAGACTTTATTTAAATTATAAACTCAAATCACTGACTTCCGTCAACGGCCATAAAAGTTTTAGACCGTTGTTTGAACTGAACGTGACACCTTTTGCTCGGTTTGCGACTAAAATATTTTTTTATTTTAATTAGATATTCATCAAGTGTTCATCAAGCAGTTAAACTGTGAGACTACACATACAATATCAGTATGATGTTATTTCAATACTATGGCTTTTGTGTAGATGTTTAAAGACACTTCACAAAAAGAGTCCATTTGTAGCATTAACCAAGATTAATAAAAGCTGTAAAATGTAAGCATTGTTCCTTAATAGTCAACATTTACTGACATTTTTAAATAGATATGAAAATAAAAGCCAATTCAGAATAATAATAAACACTGTAAAAGTATTGTATATAAATGATAAACACAAAACAATATTAATATTTGTGGCTCAAACATAAATACATAATTTTTTAATTGGCAAATGTCCTCAAAGTGAGTCCAGAAGTTAAGTCAAGAACAATAAATTACAATAAATCTCATGTTTATGGCACATTTTTGCATTTAACATTAGCATAAAGTGTAATTTTGATTGTTCTACTTCAGATGCAAAAATATTTATTTCATTTGACAAAGCATGACTTCAGAATAAATTCATACAAAACAAAACAATATTAATAAAAGTATAAATACTTGGAGGGGAGTTTTTTTTTTTTTTTTTGGGAAATAAAATAAGTTAAAGTACTAAAATGACAAAAACTAAATATGAAAAAAAAACCAGTGGGAAAAAAAAATGGAAAAAATAAAAAAACGTAAAAGTAAAAAATTCAAAATGCAATATATATATATATATATATATATATATATATATATGTATGTATATATATATATAATTTACAAATACTAATAAATGATAAACAAAACAATATTAATATTTGTGGCTAAAACTAACAATAAATCAAAAACTTAAAAAATGTTTCATTTAACAAAAAAAGACTTCAGAATAAAATGCACACAAAACAATACATATATATATACACACACACACATACATATATATATATATATATATAATTATTTTATTTTATTTTTTTTTTTCAAAGTTTACATTACATTTAGGTTACACTGGAAATAAAATAAGTTGAAGTCACTAAAATGACTCAAATCTTAAATCTTAAAAAGCTGCTATTCCCCATTTTTATTCTTTTTATTATCTGTGTCTTGTCTTGTCACTGTCATACTGTGGAAGCTTCTGTCTCCTGGTTTGTGTAAGCATATCTGCCAATAAAGCCGTTTCTGATTCTGATCTGAGAATGCTTATAAAAACACACAGGAAAACTCACGATAAACGCTCACATTCAAGTGGTTTTGGCTCATAAACTGTCCTCTCGTGCCATAAAGAGTTTCGTCTGCAAGTTTGAGCGACAAGCTGAAATTATTGCATGCTACTTCATTTGACTGACTGAGTTCAAGCTTTGAAATCAGAACCTTCCGGTGAGAAATTAAAGTTTGTAAATAAATGTGAAAATAAATGATAAATTAAATTACTCAAAAAGTAAAATAAAGTACTAAAATGACCAACTAAAAACAGCACAAACATTCTAAAATTGAAATTAAAACTGAAATTTAAAATTTAAAATAATAAAAGCCAATTCAAAATATTAATAAATACTATAAAAAATACTGTATATAAATATATATATATTTCTGGCTCATTCTAACAATAAACAAATACACACACACACACACATTATATATATTTATATATAAAGTATTGGAGGAAAGACCTAAGTTTATTTCCAATTTTAAAATAAAATAACAAAAACTAAAGCTGAAAAAAAAAAAAAACGGTTAGATAAAACAAACTGATAAAAATGACAAAAGCACATAAAATTAGAAAAAACAAACAAACAAACAAATAAACAAATAAAATGGGGGGAAATACTAAAAAGGAAATTACAATTGAAAGTGAAAATATGAAGCTAAATAAAAACAAACAAATACAAATGACAAAATAAATAATTAGGAATTACCAAAAACAAATTAATAAAAATAGGGAAAACATTTAAAAATAAAATAAAAATTTTAATTGAAAGTGAAAATAAAATATAAAAATATAAGCCAATTCACCATATTAATAAATACTATAAAAGTACTGTATATAAAACGTTAAACAAAAAATGACCAAAAATAATAAATACTAAAAACTACTAATAAACACAAAATTGAATACATTTTGAAAAAATACTAATGAACACAAAATTGAATGGTTGTTGCTGAAAAGAATGAAAAACCCTCATTTAAATGAATGATCTCCTCGTTCAGAAGCATAAAATGCATCAAGACAAAAAAAAAAAAAAAAACCTAAGGCTAAAAACTATTTTTGCATTAAAATAATTAGTATACAAACATTTAATTATGCTATTTATTTTGCAATGTTTCTTCATTGCATGGTAAATTTTAGCACACAACATTAATAACAATATTAATATGTTGCTCAAATCAGTGACATGATAAACATGAAACGTCAGGAGTGTTTTTTGTCCCACTAAAGTCTGAACAGGTTTGATTGTTAGCGTGATTTAGGTTGTCTGTAGTTTGAGTGACGAGCTCAAATGGCTGTGCGCTAATCGACAGCATGTTGATTGATGCTGTAAACCGTGATTAAGATTTGAACTCAGAAACCTCCTGTAAAGAATAACACAAAAAAACTCAAGTTCACAGTTTTGTGGAAGTAAACAAGAAGATTAATCAGCCTTCAATCACATCATGAGAAAGTAGCGGCAGTCCTGAAACCCGAATGTGGTAATAATGTGTGAAAGTGAGAGATCAGAGGATCTGAGAGGACTGACCTGGACGAGCTGTGGCTTTGGCCAGAGGTTTGATCAGATCCACCAGTCTGTTCCCCGCTGCGATGTCCACACCGCTGTCCTTATACGTCAGTCCTCTGACACACAAGACAATCACAAATCACTTTCAGTCACAGCTGACAAAACTGCAAAATAGATCTAGACAGTAAAGTTTGTAGACAAACTTTAAGTTGGCTTTAAGTGAAAATCCTAGCCAGAAAGTATTGATGGTTTGATGGTTTTCTGTTTGAAATAGTTTGAAAGATTAAAGTCTGAAAGTTCTGAAGTCAATGCAGTCTATTAGAAAAACAGATAGATCAGGTGTTGCTATGAGGTTGCTGAGTTACCCTGGGCGGTTGGTAGGGTGTTGCTATGTGGTTGCTAGATTACTTGGGAAGTGCTGTTATGCGGTTGCTAGGTTACCCTGGGTGGTTGGTAGGGTGTTGCTATGTGGTTGCTAGATTACTTGAGAGGTGTTATGCGGTTGCTAGGTTACCCTGGGCGGTTGGTAGGGTGTTGCTATGTGGTTGCTAGATTACTTGAGAGGTGTTGTTATGCGGTTGCTAGGTTCCCCTGGGCGGTTGGTAGGGTGTTGCTATGTGGTTGCTAGATTACTTGGGAAGTGCTGTTATGCGGTTGCTAGGTTACCCTGGGTGGTTGGTAGGGTGTTGCTATGTGGTTGCTAGATTACTTGAGAGGTGTTATGCGGTTGCTAGGTTACCCTGGGCGGTTGGTAGGGTGTTGCTATGTGGTTGCTAGATTACTTGAGAGGTGTTGTTATGCGGTTGCTAGGTTCCCCTGGGCGGTTGGTAGGGTGTTGCTATGTGGTTGCTAGATTACTTGGGAAGTGCTGTTATGCGGTTGCTAGGTTACCCTGGTAGGGTGTTGCTATGTGGTTGCTAGATTACTTGAGAGGTGTTGTTATGCGGTTGCTAGGTTACCCTGGGCGGTTGGTAGGGTGTTGCTATGTGGTTGCTAGATTGCTTGGGAGGTGTTATGCGGTTGCTAGGTTACCCTGGGCGGTTGGTAGGGTGTTGCTATGTGGTTGCTAGATTGCTTGGGAGGTGTTATGCGGTTGCTAGGTTACCCTGGGCGGTTGGTAGGGTGTTGCTGTGTGGTTGCTAGGGTACTTGGGAGGTGTTGCTATGCGGTTGCTAGGTTACCCTGGGGAGTTGGTAGGGTGTTGCTATGTGGTTGCTAGATTACTTGGGAGGTGTTGTTATGCGGTTGCTAGGTTACCTTGGGCGGTTGGTAGGGTGTTGCTATGTGGTTGCTAGGGTACTTGGGAGTTGTTGTTATACGGTTGCTAGGTTACCCTGGGCAGTTGGTAGGGTGTTGCTATGTGGTTGCTAGGGTACTTGGGCGGTGTTGCTAGGTCACCCGGGGTGGCTGCCAGGGTGTTGATATCCATTTGCTAGGGTACTCAGGGTGGTTTCTAGGTTGTTGTTATGTGGTTAATAAGGTACTTTGGGTGGTTGCTAAGGTGTTGTTAGGGTACCCTGGGCGGTTGGTAGGGTGTTGCTATGTGGTCGCTAGGGCACTTGGGAGGTGTTGCTATGCGGTTGCTAGGTTACCCGGTGTGGCTGCCTGGGTGTTGATATCCATTTGCTGGGGTACTCAGGGTGGATTCTAGGGTGTTGTTATGTGGTTTCTAAGGTACTTTGGGTGGTTGCTAAGGTGTTGTCAGGGTACCCTGGGCAGTTGTTAGGGTGTTGCTATGTGGTTGCTAAGGTACCCGGGGTGGTTGCTAGAATGTTGCTATGTGGTTGCTAGGGCACCTGGGTTAGTTTGCTAGGGTGTTGCTATGCGGTTGTTAAGGTACTCTGGGTGGTTGCTAGGGTGTTGCTATGCGGTTTCTAAGGTGCTCTGGGTCGTTGCTAGGGTATTACTAGCATGTTGTTACCATGATTAGCAAGTTACTAGCATGTTGCTAACATGTTTCTAGCATGATTAGCATGTTGCTATCATGTTAGCATTATTGGTAAGGTACTAACATTATTCTACATGGTTAACAAGATACTAGCATGATTAGCATGTCACTAGCATGATTAATAAGTTACTAGCATGATTCTAGCACGATTAGCAAGTTACTGGCATGTTTCTAGCATGATTAGCATGTTACTAGCATGTTCAACATGTTATCATGTTGTTAGCATTATTAGTAAGGTACTACTAGTAGTAATGGTTAACATGTTACTAGCATGTTTCTAGCATGATTAACAAGTGACTAGCATGATTGTTGCATGACTAGCATGTTTCTAGCATGTTTGAGCATATAAACAAAAGTAATAAATATCAATAAAGTATTAAATAAAAGTACTGAATTTTAATATAGTTTAACAAATATTAGTAATTAAAATGGAAAAAATTAGCATATACAAAAAGTATTAAATACTAGTAATTGAAATGAAGCATCTGAAAATAAAAATATTACATATTAATAAAGAATTACACAAAAATATAGGTCATTAAAATGAAAAATAAATTGCATATAAAAATAAAAGTAATTAAAATTAAGTATTAAATAAAAAAGTGAATGCTGTAATATAAATGTATATATGCATACTATACACTAAACCAGAGCAGAAATAGTACTAGAGATGCCTGACTTGCAGACCACAGTACTAAATAAAGCCAGAATACTGTATTTCTGTCATTTCTTTGTTTATTAGAAATACATAAAGAAATCAGACATAACACTGATGTCAAACGTGAATTGTTCACTAAACAAACACACAGTTAGTTTAGTGTTGTGCTGTGTCCTCCAGGGTTAACAGGTTAGTGTTAGTTAGCGGTCACACACCTGCTGCGGGTGAGGTAAGCGATGGCGCGGTGGCCGATGTCGCGCCGGTAAACGGCGTCAGGGAAGCTGATGGCTGCCACTCCTTCATTAGCGCTGCGTAACGCGCTCTCAAGAGTGGGCCGGACCGCAGTCACCGTCAAGACACGCCCACCGCTCGTGATAACTCCGCCCCCTTCCTTCAGCGCAGTGCCCGCGTGGAACACCTGAATGCCCATCTCTGACACCTGAGACAAACCTGAACACACAGCTTTCATTATACTGATGCGGATTTACACTGATAAAAAATTATTTTGTGGTTTAGTAAATAATACAGAAAAATAAATTTAAGTTTTACATTAAATTAGTTCAGACAAGAATAAAAAATAATAATAATAATAATAATAATTTAAAATTTTTAATTCAATATTAGTACTCAATTTAAGCTTGTAGAATTTAAAAGTTGAAATTATATTTAAGTATATTTTACTTGAAATTGTTTGTTATTTTTACAAAGGTTAAGTAAATATCAAAGTCATGATCCCGTTGTTCCCATCATGCACTTGGGCATGAATAATTAATAAGGTTACTTTTTTTTTTTGCTGTTTTCGAGATGTGTTTACACTGTTTTATGGCTTTTGTTTTTGTTGTTAGGTTAAGTAACTTCATTACATTTAATTTTCTACTCAAAATGACCCATTCATACTCAACAACTATTCACTGATTGTTACCGTCTTTGTGTATCATGTGCCAAGTATTGTGTTCATTAGGTTAATCAACATAAAACCTTAATATGCTATATGCTATGACTAGCATATTACTAACATGTCGCTAGCAAGATTAGCAAGTTACTAGCATGTTACTAGAATGTAGCTAGCAAGTTACTAGCATGTTGCTAACATGATTAGCAAGTTACTAGCATGTTGCTAGCATGATTAGCAAGTTACTAGCATGTTGCTAACATGATTAGCAAGTTACTAGCATGTTGCTAACATGATTAGCAAGTTACTAGCATGGTGTTAGCACAATTAGCAAGTTACTAGCATGTTTCTTACATGTTTCTAGCATGATTAGCATGTTGTTATCATGATTGCATTATTAGTAAGGCACTAACATTATTCTAGCATGGTTAACAAGATACTAGCATGTTGTAAGCATATTTAACAAGTTACTAGCATGTTGCTAGCACACCTAGCAAGTTAGTAGCATGTTGCTAACATGTTTCTAACATGATTAACATGTCACTAGCATGTTCAACATGTTGCTATCATGTTGTTAACATTATTAGTAAGGTACTAGCATGATTCTAACATGATTAACAAGTTACTAGCATGATCCTAGCATGATTAGCATACTACTAACATGTTGCTAGCAAGCTTAGCAAGTTACTAGCATGATTAGCATGTTACTAGCATGTAGCTAGCAAGTAACTAGCATGATTAGCAAGTTACTAGCATGTTGCTAGCATGTTTAGCATGTTACTAGCATGGTGTTAGCACAGTTAGCAAGTTACTAGCACTTGGGCATGAATAATTAATAAGGTTACATTTTTTGCTGTTTTCGAGATGTGTTTACACCGTTTTATGGCTGCTTTTGTTGTTAGGTTAAGTAACTTCATTACATTTAATTTTCTACTCAAAATGACCCATTCATACTCAACAACTATTCACTGATTGTTACCGTCTTTGTGTATCATGTGCCAAGTATTGTGTTCATTAGGTTAATCAACATAAAACCTTAATATGCTATATGCTATGACTAACATATTACTAACATGTCCTAGCAAGATTAGCAAGTTACTAGCATGTTACTAGAATGTAGCTAGCAAGTTACTAGCATGTTGCTAACATGATTAGCAAGTTACTAGCATGTTGCTAGCATGATTAGCAAGTTACTAGCATGTTGCTAACATGATTAGCAAGTTACTAGCATGTTGCTAACATGATTAGCATGTTACTAGCATGGTGTTAGCACAATTAGCAAGTTACTAGCATGTTTCTTACATGTTTCTAGCATGATTAGCATGTTGTTATCATGATTGCATTATTAGTAAGGCACTAACATTATTCTAGCATGGTTAACAAGATACTAGCATGTTGTAAGCATGTTTAACAAGTTACTAGCATGTTGCTAGCACACCTAGCAAGTTAGTAGCATGTTGCTAACATGATTAACATGTCACTAGTATGTTCAACATGTTGCTATCATATTGTTAACATTATTAGTAAGGTACTAGCATGATTCTAAAATGATTAACAAGTTACTAGCATGATCCTAGCATGACTAGCATACTACTAACATGTTGCTAGCAAGCTTAGCAAGTTACTAGCATGATTAGCATATTACTAGCATGTAGCTAGCAAGTTACTAGCACGTTGCTAGCATGATTAGCAAGTTACTAGCATGTTGCTAGCATGTTACTAGCATGGTGTTAGCACAGTTAGCAAGTTACTAGCACTTGGGCATGAATAATTAATAAGGTTACATTTTTTGCTGTTTTCGAGATGTGTTTACACTGTTTTATGGCTGTTTTTGTTGTTAGGTTAAGTAACTTCATTTCATTTCATTTTCTACTCAAAATGACCCATTCATACTCAACTATTCACTGATTGTTACCGTCTTTGTGTATCATGTGCCAAGTATTGTGTTCATTAGGTTAATCAACATAAAACCTTAAAAATAAGCAGCCGTCTACTTGCTTATGTACATGTTTGTGAGTGAACCACATGCTTTAATGGCTTTTTATTTATTAATTAATTTTTTTCCAGTTCTATGATGTTGTGGCTGAGTGAACTGAACTTGAGGACTGCAGGGTAAACTTAAAATAATTAAGTAGAAATTACTCGTCAGACTACACGTTACATTTACTTATTTCCTTTGCTAATTTTACTTAACTTAGTTAAGTAGTTTTTTTTAAACTATTCAAATGTTTTTTTTTTTTAGAATTCATGAACAAAAACATTTTGTAATATGATTTTGATGTACATTTTCCATGGTAATGCAATGTCTGATTTTAAAATGGTTTTCAAAGGATGAATATTGAGATGTTAAGTTTTCAAGTGATATATAATTTCTTATGAGTTCTACAGCATGATAGGGAAAAAGGCAACGAAGAAAGTATTTTTTTACGACAAAGGTCAGAACTCCTGTTATGAAGTAGATTTTTGAGGTGCACTCTTAAGGTCATCAATTAATTTATTACTTTTCTTACATAATTTGTAACACAAAAAAAGGTCAAATATCTATTTAGGAATCTTAGACCTTTCAAATGATATATAGTTTGTCATGATTACATTAGGATTTATTTGTAAAATGGTGACGTAAACGGGTGACAATAACTTACTTAATTTTTATTTGGCAAGTAAAATTTAAGTATGGAATTAAGTAAATTTACTTAGTTTTTTTCAGTGTAGTTCACTTCACAAAAATGTACAGATAATTTACTCGCCTCATTGTCATCCAAGATGTTCATGTCTGTCTTTCTTCAGTTGCAAAGAAATTATGCTTTTTGAGGAAAACACACAGATTTCTCTCCATATAGTGGACTTCTATGGAGCCCCCGAGGTTCTAATCTAGCGAAACGATTGGTTATTTTCAAAACAAATTGACAATTTATATACTTTTTAACCTCAAATGCTCGTCTTGTCTATCTCTGCGATGTGCATGCGCATCAGGACAGTTAGGGTATGTCTAAAAACTCCCATCTAATTTTCTCCAACTTCAAAAATTATCCTACATCACTGCAGAAGTATAGTGTTTACCCAGTGTTTACAAAGTGAACATACAAAGATCAAACGCCCTTTACAAGAAAAAAGTAAAAAAAAAAAAAAAAAACTGATGTAGGAAGATTTTTGAAGTTGAAGAAGAAAATGAGATGGGAGTTTTTACCCTAACTCTCCTGAAACACATGCACATCGCAGAGATAGACAAGATGAGCATTTGAGGTTAAAAAGTATACAAATTGTCAATTTGTTTGAAAATAACAGATCGTTTTGCTAGAGAAGACCTTTCTTCCTTGGCTGGGATCATTTAGAGCCCTTTGAAGCTGCATTTAAACTGCATTTTTCACATTCAAACTCTAGGGCACCATAGAAGTCCACTATATGGAGAAAAATCCTGAAATGCTTTCCTCAAAAAGCATAATTTCTTCACGACTGAAGAAAGAAAGACATGAACATCTTGGATGACAAGGGGGTGAGTACTACTAAGTGAACTAATCCTTTAACGTTTGTACAACTGAAGATGTTTCAAGGATTCTAATATAGATATGCATTTCATGTAAACGCACCTGTGATTTCCAGACTCTTCTTATATGAGGCCGGATATCCTCCGCTGGCCATAACCACAGTTACAGCTGCACTGTCCTGCAGCCACTGCACCGGAAAGGAGCTCAGCTCCGCCTGCAATGTCTTCTTCAACACCTCGTACAAATCAGACTTCAGCAACGGCATCAGGACCTGAGAGAGACACCCACAATCACAACAAGAGCTTCATGAGAGGAACAGAGCGGCAGAGTCCAAACCCATATTTGAAATATGTAAACATTTTCAAAAAGAATAATTCTAATAATGTAAAAAACGAGACTTTTCTGCTCATCCAGGCTGCGTTTATTTGATTAAAAATACAGAACAAAACTGTAATATTGTGAAATGTTAATGCAATTTAAAATCAGTGTTTTTCTATTTTAATATACTTTGAAATGTAATTTATTCCTGTGATGCAAAGCTGAATTTTCAGCATCATTCCTCCAGTCTTCAGTGTCACATGAGCCTTCAGAAATCATTCTAATACACTGATTTATTATCAGTGTTGGAAACACTGATATTAATATATATATATTATTTTTTGGAAAGTGTGATACTTTTTTCAGGATTCTTTGATCAATAAAAAGTTAAAAAGCATTTATTTAAAATAGTAAACTTTTGTAACAATAAACACCTCGTTCAAAGTTTGGGGTTAGTCATTTTTTTCACAGGTTCCAAAAAAATTAAGCAGCACAACTGTTTCCAACATTGATAATAAGATAAAAGTAATAAATCAGTATATTAGAATGATTTCTGAAGGATCATTTGACACAGAAGACTGGAGTAATGATGCTGAAAATTCAGCTTTGCATCACAGAAATAAATTATATTGTAAAGTATATATATTAAAAAAACATTATTTTGAATTGCAGTAATAGTTCATAATATTATATATGTGTTTTGTATTTTTTTATTAAATAAATGAAATACCAAAAAAAAAAAAAAAAAAAATTATATATATATATATATATATGTGTGTGTGTGTGTGTGTGTGTGTATGTATATATATATATATATATTGGGCTTGGTGTTAAAAAAAAAAAAAAAATATATATATATATATATATATATATATATATATATATTTATTTATTTATTTATTTATTTTTTTTTTTTTTTTTTTTTTTTTGGTATTTCATTTATTTAATAAAAAAATACAAAAAATATATATATAATATTATGAACTATTACTGCAATTCAAAAAAAAAAAAAATAAATAAAAATATTATATATATATATATATATATATATATATACACACACACACACATTTTTTTATTTATATATAAAAAAGAATTGAATAAATCAGTGATCTGATAATTTAAAAACATCACTACGTAAATATTTTTTTCCCCAGGAATGAACAAAATTCACAAATGAGAAGGTAACTGCCTGAATTGTTTGATTGAATCTCTTTAATTGAGTTGTTTACTTGTACAGCATGTTATTAAATCAGTAGCTGTGTATTCTTTTCTGATCATATTTCATCGTTATGAATTTGCCTCCAGGATCAACATGTCTTAAACAGGCATTTTCACATCAAACGGATGATTTCCAGGGAACTCAGGAACAAAAAAAATCTCACCTGACACTCGGGGTCACCGAAGCGGCAATTGAACTCCAGAACCTTGGGCCCCTCTTTAGTCAACATCAGTCCTGCGTATAAAACACCTGAGAGACAAGAAGAGCAATGAGTGACTGATAATAAGGCTCAGGTTTAATCAACATCATCTCTGATTTGAGTTCTCGTGTTTATTTGCTGGAATTCGTCACTGATCAAATTCCCACATCCATCACTCACACGATGTAAAATGCTGAAGATGCTCTTTCTAAGCAATTAGAGGAACTGATCTATTGAATGACTTCTAAAGACATGAAATATGGTGCATGAGACGTTTGGACTGCTGTGTCTGTGCTTTTCTGGTGCTTGTTTACTGAAATTACTTGGAAAGTCTTCAAAATATTTTCATGTTCCACAGAAAAGTCAGTCAGTCCCACAGGTTTGGAACAACATGAAGGTGATGAAATGAGAGAAAGATCGTTTTTCAGTGAACTATCACTTCAAAAATGTTCAACGGTGACAGCGAGAATGCAGTGTTTGTCCAATCAATGTTATTAACCCTTTGAAGCATGATATGGTCAATCATTTTTTAGATGGAACAATTTATTGAACGGGGTATTTGATTGATTTCATCAGGCTTTTATGACTCATATAGTCTGATATAGTGAGAATATGGAGGAAAAAACAGCTTAGTTTTATTCAGACTCGCAACATGTTAATCATGTTAACAAAATGCTAAGAACTTGCTAATCATGATAGAAACATGCTAGAATAATGTTAAAAACATGCTAATTCTGCTAGAATCATGCTAGCAACTTGCTAATCATGTAAACAACTTGCTAATCATGATAGAAACATGCTAGAATCATGCTAGCAACATGCTAATCGTGTTTGCAAAAGGTTAACAACTTGCTAATCATGCTAGAAACATGCTAGCAACTTGCTAGTCATGATAGAAACATGGTAGAATCATGTTAATCATGCTAGAGTAATGCTAACAACTTGCTAATCATGTTAACAAAATGCTAGCAACTTGCTAGTCATGATAGAAACATGCTAGAAAATGCTCAGAATGCTAGAGTCATGCTAGCAACTTGTTAACAACTTGTTAATGATTGAAACATGCTAAAATCATGCCAGCAACATGGTAATTATGCTAGAGTAATGCTAGCAACATGCTAATCATGTTAGCAAAATGCTAGCAACTTGCTAATCATGCTAGAAACATGCTAGCAACTTGCTAGTCGTGATAGAAACATGGTAGAATCATGTTAATCATGCTAGAGTAATGCTAACAACATGCTAATCATGTTAACAAAATGCTAGCAACTTGCTAGTCATGACAGAAACATGCTAGAAAATGCTCAGAATGCTAGAGTCATGCTAGCAACTTGTTAACAACTTGTTAAAGATAGAAACATGCTAGAATCATGCCAGCAACATGGTAATTATGCTAGAGTAATGCTAGCAACATGCTAATCATGGTAGCAAAATGCTAGCAACTTGCTAATCATGCTAGAAACATGCTAACAACTTGTTAATCATGATAGAAACATGCTAGAATCATGGCAGAAACATTCTATTCATGCTAGTCATGCTAGCAAAATGCTAATCAAGCTAAAGTCATGCTAACAACATGCTAATCATGTTTGCAAAATGTTAGCAACTTGCTAGTCATGATAGAAACATGCTAGAATCATGCTAGAAAATGCTCAGAATGCTAGAGTCATGCTAGCAACTTGCTAATCATGTTAACAACTTGTTAATGATAGAAACATGCTAGAATCATGCCAGAAACATGGTAATTATGCTAGAGTAATGCCAGCATGCTAGTCATGCTATCAACATGCTAATCATGTTTACAAAATGTTAGCAACTTGCTAGAATCATGCTAGAAAATGTTCAGAATGCTAGAGTCATGTTAGCAACTTGCTAATCATGTTAACAACTTAATGATAGAAACATGCTAGAATCATGATTAGCAACATGATAATCATGGCAGAAACATTCTAATCATGCTAGTCATGCTAACAACATGCTAATCAAACTAGAGTCATGCTAGCAACTTGCTAATCATGATAAAAACATGCTAATCATGCTAAAGTCATGCTAGCAACATGCTAATCATCTGCAATCTGATTTTCTATCTGACAGTATTGTCTTCAAAACTACCTTAAACTTCAAACTATTTCAGACTGAAAACTATCAAACCTAACACTTTTAAAACTTTTTAGACATTTTAAACCTTGAAACTTTTTATAATTTTTGGTCAGGCTTTTTAAAACCAAATTAAACTTTGTCTTGACAAACATTTTTTTAGTTTTCTTTTGCAGTATTTCAGTTCTTTTGTGGCATTGATTTGACTCCATAGTTGGGTTAAGTGTACTAGTGCGTGTCTCACCCACATACGGCATTCCCTCCTCTCTCATGCCATCCACCGTCTTTTGCAGAACCGATTTCTTGATGTCCTGTAGCACTTCTTCTGACACCTAAACACACACACATCATTCACCAAAACACAGGGCTCTATGAAATACATTTTTATGATTTAATACCAATTTAGACTAAAAAATGGTGGTAATCAAATGCCAAAAACAAAGCTCATAATTAAATAAAAATAATATTTAATAATTGTATTATTTACTATTATAATTATTAGTATTGCACATATTATATTAATAATATATTTTATTAATTTGAATGTTTAATTTATAAAGTAATGGATTCATTTATAAATACATTTTATAACTTAATTAAATGTATATATTTATTAGTCAAGTCACGTCACCTTCATTTATATAGCGCTTTTTACAATACAGATTGTGTCAAAGCAACTTTATATGATCAAATAGGAAGGTAATATATTATTAATGCAAAAAGAAACCGTAAATAATTTTAGTTGAAGGAAATTAATAAAAAATTCCAAATTAATACATTTAATTGGGTGTAATTAGGGGTGTAACAATACACGCATTCGTACGAGGCTTTTGGTTCGGTACGCATTACTTTGTTTGAGTAATCCTATGACATTTGCAAAATAAAAGAGCCTAAAGTTTGTAAAATATAATGTACTTCAGGTTGTGATAGTGACGTCGTTTGTTAGAGTTTTCCCTCTTTTCCTCGCCTTTTAAACAGCTTATAATTCTGTGTGCATTTTACTTTCACTTTCAAATTGGTGGCATTCCCCCAACATTTAGCAGATGTTTTCACAACATGTTATTTCCAAGGGACCACAGGATGACTTTAATGCATTTAAATTAATAAACTGTTGTTAATATATTTAAATAATCAAACCCTACTCACAAAATAAATAAATAAATAAATGCAGTCTTGACTTCATAAAAAAAAAAAAAAAAAATTGCAAGTCTTACTGACCCCAAACTTTTGAACCGTAGTGTAATATATATATATATTTGGAATATGTAAAATATTTCTGTCACAATTTCTTACAGTTAAACCAAATTTCTGACATTTTTTTCTTGCAATTGTGACTTTGTATCCCACAATTGCAACACTGCATTTCGCAACTGCGACTTTTCTTCTCACAATTGCGAGTTTCACAATTCTTCTGACTTTTTAATCTCAGAACTGTGAGATAAATGGACAATTGCAAGTTATAAAGTCAGAATTGCAGGATATAAACTTACAATTGAGAAAAATAAAGTCAAATATGATCAGATTATCTCTGAAACTAAATGCAATTATATCACAACGGCAGTCTTTCATCATCTATTTTGAACATTAAGTCACATTTCCCTTTTCTTCATCATATGCAGTGTCTCTTATCGAAATGTGACACCACTGTGTCCTATTAAACTGAACCATGAATTTTGTGGACCACTACACCCCTAATATTATTACTTATAATGTGTTAGTATCATTACTTCAGAACCATATATTCTAGTTATAATATAATTTATTTGGAATATGTAATTTATTTCTGTCACAATTTCTTAAAAAGTTAAACCAAATTTCTGACATTTTTTCTTACAATTGCAACTTTGTATCCCGCAATTGCAACACTGCATTTCGCAACTGCGACTTTTTCTGGAATTGCGGGATATAAACTTACAATTGAGAAAAATAAAGTCAAAAATGATCAAATTATCTCTGAAACTAAATGCAATTATATCACAATGGCAGTCTTTCGTCATCTATTTTGAACATTAAGTCACATTTCCCTGTTCTTCATCATATGCAGTATCTCTTACCGAAATGTGACACCACTGTGTCCTATTAAACTGAACCATGAATTTTGTGAACCGCTACACCCCTAAAATGTAGAATATTAATTAGAATTTTTTATTAAAATGCAAAAATGTATTTTTTTTTTTTTTTATATAAAAAAAAAAAGTTTAAATAGAACGTCTTAGTATTATTACTTCAGAACCATATTATAGTTATAATATAATTCATTTGGAATATGTAATATATTTGTGTCACAATTACTTAAAGTTAAACCAAGTTTAAAAGTTAAACTTTTATTTTGACCTGTTGTCATGAAGAACTTTGGGTTTCTGTGTGTATCTGATAAGTATGGAAGTCCATTTCTGCCACTAAATAAAAAATAAAAAACGTAATTGTGACTTTCTATCTCACAATTCTGACTTTTCTGATAATTGTGAGCTTACATCTCACATCTCTGGCTTTTTTTTCTCAGAATTGAGATATAAATGCACAATTGCCAGTTATAAAGTCAGAATTGCTAGATAAAGTCAGATTTGCAGGATATGAACTCACAATTGCAAGAAATAAAGTCAGCATTGTGAGATAACTGCCAGAATTGCCAGTTTATATCTCAAAAATCATGACTTTATAACTCGCAATTGTCAGTTCATATCTCACAATTCTGAGAAAAAAAGTCAGAATTATGAGGTAAGTCGCAATAACCTTTTTTATTTTTTATTCAGTGGCAGAAACGGTCTTCCATAGATAATAGTTTTTCCTAATTGAAAAAGTAAAATGCTCATCAAGTGAGCATAAAAATGCTCTAGGCAGTATTTTTTAATGTAATTTATAATTTGTGGACGTATGGAGATGTGTTGACCTGTGGTGTGGGGCAGTACGCTCCCATCCCGCCTGTGTTTGGACCCTGGTCTCCATCCAGCAGACGCTTGTGATCTTGAGCCGGTGGCATCGGCGACACTGTTACTCCGTCACTGAAACACAAACACTGACAACAGACGAGACGCTTAGTGCCATCTGATCACCTGGGACGCTCGTTAACAACCAGGAAATACTTACAGAGACTTCCTCTCCTTCCAACAGCTCCTCGACCACCACAGTCTCTCCAGCAGAACCAAACGCCTTGTCCTTAAACATCAAGAAAGGAAGAAATTAATACTTCTATTCATTAAGGACACATTCAATTGATCAAAAGTGAGAGTAATGACGTTATAATTTTACAAAATATTTCTATTTCAAATAAATGCTGTTCTTTTGAACTTTCTATTCATTTGATAATAATCAGAAATGTTTCTTGGGCAGCAAATCAGTATATTAGAATGACTTCTGAAGGATCATGTGACACTGAAGACTGAAGTAATGATATAATTATGGAAATTATGTAAAAAATAAAAAATGGTTATTGCGACTTCTCACAATTCAGACTCTTTTTCACAGAACTGTGAGATCAACGCACAACTGCGAGTTATAAAGTCAGAATTGCTAGATATAAACTTTTTTTCTTGCAATTGTGACACTGTATTTCGCAAATCCGACTTTTTTCCTCACAATTGTGAGTTTACATCTCGCAATTCTGACTTTTTTTTCTTGCAATTGCAAGTCTGCATCTCAACTCTGCAACTGTGAGTTATAAAGTCAGAATTGAGGGATATAGACTCACAACTGTGTGAAAAAGCAAGAATTGCTAAATACAAACGCGCAGTTCTGACATTTTTCCTCAAAATTGTGAGATATGAACTCACAACTGCAAGTTATAAAATCCCAAAATCACAAAATTGCATGTTTATATCTCACAATTCTGACTTTTTTTTTTTCAGAACTGTGAGATAAACGCACAATTGCAAGTTATGAAGTCAGAATTGCTAGATATAGAGTCGGAATTGTAGGATATAAACGCTCAATTGCGAGAAATAAAGACTTTGTATCTCGCAATTCTGACTTTTTCCTCACAATTGCGAGTTTATATGACAATTCTGAGATGCTAACTCGAAATTGCTAGGAAAAAAGTCAGAAATGTTTGATGAAAAGTTGCTTCCATAGAAAACAGCTCTTTAAAATAGTACAAATATTTCACGATTTTTACAGATTTTCCATCAATTCAACTTAGAGATTTCTTTCTAAATAATAATTGAAATAATTTTTATTAGAGTACTACAATTTATTTTTGGAATACTTATTTTATCATATTCAATAAAGAGTTTGCACTGTATATTTAAGGATTTGCACAGCCGTAATCTCTAAAGCATTACTTTGATTTGACTGAATACACTCTTTTTGTCCAGCACATGTCCTCAGTTGTGTTTTCAGCGCTGTGAACCAGTGAATTGTTTTGCCAACTGTGAAACATTCAAGGACACATTTCATTCTTTCAAAGATGCACACAAAACCACAGTCAAAATACAAACAACAGAGAGACGCCGATGACCTTCATGATGTCCAGAACCGCCTGACAGGCCTCGTCTTTATCTCGTGCGACTACAACTCCCTTCCCAGCTGCCAGACCGCTGGCCTTCACCACCAGAGCGGGAAAATCAGCACTGAACAAACACAACCAGACGTCAAGTTGATTTTTAGATGCATCTTAAAACATGCATTTATTATGAGTTGCATAAGTTTGATTGCACAGAGAATGATTCAGGGTTCATACAGAAACTGCAAAATGAAATTCCAGGACTTTCAAGGACTTTTCAAGTACTAATTTTTTGGTTTTCAAGGACTAAAATCAGGGATCTCACTTATAAACTCACTTACAAACAATATCATTATTATATTTCAAAACTGAATAAACTGATAAAAGAAAAATGGTATTAATAAAGTGCAGCACATGCAAAGCATGCAATGAGTGTGGCAACTTTAACACTTGAACGAATACTACGGTGAAGTAGTATAGTAGTATAGTTTTCTTATTCACAGTGATTGTTTTCATGAATATATATGATTGACCTAAAGAATAAAAGCTATATCAGAGATATATCACGCTTACAAACACTATGGCTTTGACAATATGCTTAGTTTACGAGATGAAACAAAATAATATAGATACTTGATTCACTAGAATGGGCAATATTTTAATACTATTTTTAAGAAATTTTAAAAGCAATGCTACAAAAGCATGCAACTTTAGAGCTGGGGTTTAAACGTTTATTTTGAAATTGCGATCAACAATTATTATTTTTATTTATTTAAAAATATGATGACGCATTCTCCTGTGTTGGCATAATATAAGATTTCGTTTTTTAAAGTAACGAACAGCACCCAGTGGAAGACTGTTCATATAGTCTGTTTGATCAATTTGCCTTCTCAAATCATCTAAAATAAAATCTACAGATATAAAACAGTTCAAGTATAAACGTGTGCTATTAGGTGCAAATCCAGTCGTTTGTGCTGAGAGTGGAAGCTAAAGCCGCTTTGCTGGACATGGAGGCTTTTTAAAAATTCTCAAGTACCTTTACAGAAAAATGGCTATTTTCAAGGTTTTTCCAGGACTTAAATTTCAAAAAGCCAAATTCGAGCACTTCAAGCACCTTGTACGAACCCTGATGATTGCGCAGGGCTCTACTGCATGCGGAAAAATATTTAGGAGCGCCATGTGCGACTGACCCGATCAGTTGTTTTTGCAATGTTGAGAAATATATCACAGACATATCTGACGAATCCTTTCATAAAAAAAAGTGTAGAGAGGGTGAAGATAGATTTTTGTTTGATTATAGATTAGAAGGTGCTCCAGAAATTTTGACTATTCTCCTAAATTTTTTAAGTAAGCGTAGAGCCCTGTTGTGTCTTTAGTGCGGGTTGCAGATATTTACCCTCTGATGTATCTGCAGGCGTCCTGCGGGTCGGTGAAGGATCTCCAGCGCGCCGTGGGAATGTTGTGACGGTCCATGAAGGATTTGGAGAAACTCTTGCTGGCCTCTAGCTGCGCCGCCTTCGCTGACGGGCCGAAACACGACACGCCGGCTGCCGTCAGATCATCCACTATACCTGAGAGTAGGGGTGGGCGATATGGCAAAAATATCACATTAGGGTTTTTTTTTTTTCAGAAATATCACGATTTTATCACGATTCTTTTTCATGTTGGTTTTGCTATTTTGCAAGTTGTCAGAGCATTACAGCCAAACTAATTTCCCTATTTTAAAACCAAAGCCTTACAAGGTACCATATATAAAATAAAAAGAACGGCAGACGTTTAGACCAAATTGGGTGAAGATAAAAATCTTTGTAATTATTGAATCTTTGTTATTAAAAAATAAGAACAAACCCAGCTAACAATTTTTGGTTCCCAAAACGTTCTGGGAACGTTAGTTTTTGGTTGCCAGAACGTTCCCCGTTGGTTAGCCAGGAAAGTTTTCTTGGTGTAAACAGAACGTTCCAGAAACCTGCTGGGAATGTTTCCAGAATGTTGCGGGAACGTTCCCGGAATGTTCCCCTAACCTAAAGAGAACGTTCCGGGAACATTCCTTCAACTAAATAAGCCCAGTATTTATGTTATGTTTTTCAGACTACACTTAAACTTGGCTTATTTTTAGCTATAAATTATATTATCATTCTAATGCAATTTGGCCACTTTGATATCTACACTTTATTAAAAGCTTTTTTCAGACATGTAATTCTACAAAAACAGTTATAAAAAATATATATTAGGGCTGTCAAATGATTAATCGTGATTAATCACATCCAAAATAAAAGTTTATGTTTACATACTATATATTTTTGTACTGTGTATATTTATTATGTATATATAAATACAAACACATGCATGTATATATTAAGGAAAAATATTTCAGATTTATATATTAAATATTTATATTTATTTATAATCTAAAATGTATACAGGTATAAATATATATACATATAAATATATACATGTATGTGTGTGTATTTATATGTACATAATAAATATACAAAGTAAGCACACATATAGTATGTAAACATAAACTTTTATTTTGGATGTGATTAATCACGATTAATCATTTAACAGCCCTAATATATATATATATATATATATATATATATATATATACACACACACACACACATTTCAGCATTAGAATAACCGGAAACATCTGCAAAGTTTTAATTACATGGTTTACGTGGTTATGACAACTAAAAATAACCTGCAGGGAACATTATCTGTAGGTTATAAAAATAAAACCTAAAATAACCTGCAGGAAACATTCTCTGAACCTAAAAATAACCAAAATAAAAAATAGAGAGGTTTGGGACAACAAATGAGTGAGTAATTTTTTTTTGGTGAACTGTCCCTTTAATGACAATCGTCAGCATGTTTAGTTCTGTCACTTTAAGGGCTGCACACATCTAATATCTACATGTGCGCATCAGTTTTTCTTTCAACTGTTTACTTTCACTTTAGACATAACCAACTGTGCTTATATGCAATCCTTGTGTGTTTTGACAGTATTAGCGAATCAGAAGCAAAAAACAAATAAATGAAATAATGTGATTTAACCGGCAAGGCTTTAAAGCACATGCAAATAATGCACTTTTGTGATAGCGAATAAGTGCAATGTCCCGTGAGTGAATGTATATCGTGTTGTGCAGTATATTAAGACGGAGGCACGCTGTAGCACAATGCTATAATATTGTTTCAAAAGCACATTTTAGCTGTCCACGATTAAAAAACACCATATCGGACACCCCTACTTGAGAGACAGTACATTTACAAGAAAATAATTGTAACATTTGACAGAGGAAGTTTTAAGAAGATGCTGCAGGCAAGTGAACAATAAAAAGTGCCATCCTCTAGATAAAAACTGAACCGAACTGATGTCATCTATTAGCAAACATTATCTAAATCAACATTTAAAAAATGTTTTCACTAAATAGTCATGGGTGTTACATAATAATTACTATAGAATCTGTAAGTTACTAAATCAACATTTTACAATTTGAAAACTTTTGAAATAAACAAAATGTGTGTGCCGTTCAAAAGTTTGAAATCAGTAAGAAGTTTGATGTAAATAACGTTTTTCTATTTTAATATACATTAAAATCCAATTTATTTCTGTATTCAAAGCTCATTCTCATATACTTTTTTCAGGATTCTTTGATGAGTAAAAAGTTAAAAAGAACATTGTTTATATAAAATAAAAATATTTTCTAACAATATACACTACTGTTCAAAAGCTTGGGGTCTGTACATTTTCATTGTTTCTTTTTTCATTCAGCAAGGATGTGTTAAACTGATAACAAAGGTAATAGCAAATACTTAATATTGTCAGAAAATATTTATATTTTCAATAAAAGCTGTGCTTTTTTATTCCAAAGGGGTTGCAGGATGACTTCAGTGTATTTAAATTAATAAATAATTACTAATATTATAAATTAATCAAACTCTACTCAAAATCTAAATGCTAGAAACGTGTAGGGTCAAGATGTAAACTGAAATATTTTTTTTCCCCTTAGAAACTATTGTTTTGCTAAAGAACCTGCATGTGAACTTGCTGTATTCAGGCGTTTAATAGTCGTTTGTACACAAACATGCTTAAATTATCTCTGATAATATGTGAAACTAAATGCAATAATGTTATAACAGCAGTCTTTCGTCATCTATTTTGATCATTAAGCCACATTTGCCTGTTTTTCATCATATGAAGTGTCTCTTACCAGCAGCTAGAGGAACTTCTGGACCAACAACCACGAGCCCCACGTTATGATCCTTACAATACTGAGCTAAAATCGTGTGATTGTTCACAGACACCTCTGGAAATAGAAGATTAAAAAATATTATAAATATTATAACACGCCTTCATGCACACAAAGTCTGAACGTGCATTAACCCATTTAATCCCAAATTTTTCCCAGACATGAAAATATCCAAATCATGTGTCATTAGTAACCCTTTGAAATAATCCATATTTATTTTATTTTTTTTTTGGGGGAAAAGTGTGTGAAAAATTGTGTTTTATAAGTCGGTCACAATTGTGACCGGTGGGATAATGTGTATAATGAACTAATATATTTCTGCAGTCATAAAAATGGTTATATATCTTAGCCCAGCTATTTGAAACTATTTGATCACATTCTAGGGCTACTACTATTTCTAAAAAAAAAAATCTATACAACATTGATAGGAATACTGAGATAAAAGACAAAAAAAATATAATAATCAACGCATTTCAAATTTGTTACTTTATTGTAGCATATATCATTTAATTGTTATATTAGTGCTACCAGTATTGCAACATCAATATTGTAACTTATTTGTAACCTTTGAACTTTTTATTTAGTGCAATATTTTTCATTGTGTAATATTCATTAAAAACTGCACTGAATTTATATTGTATACCTAAGGTCACTGTTATCCCACCGGTCACAATAGTGACCGTCAACATGTTACTCATCCTGTGACAACACTCAACTAAACTGAATATATGTGAATTTAAATATTAATACTAGACACCTTAGAGATAATGTGTACAAATTTTTTTTGCCATATCTTTATGATAACATACTTTACTAGCCTTATGTTTTGGAGCTTTGATGCAAACAGGAAATAAACCGCTCTGGTCATGTGACAATTTGCACTAACCATGTGAAACTGCACATATTTAATTGAGACCCTTTATTTTTTCCATATTTGCAGGAAGTGCACTAAAACATCAGTCAGTAAAGTGTTCAGAGCTTTTAAAATGAAAACTTTTTTTATGGTCACAATTGTGACCGGTGGGATTAAATGGGTTAAGTAAGTTTTTTGTTCATAAAAAGATTTCGGATGGTTGAACCTGTAAACATTAGACAAATTAGGCTCTAGCCAAATGTTCATGAATAAAACAATATCATTTCACATGCTTGTATTTTTAAATTCAATTGCTAATTTGTATGCTATCAGTGTTGCAGTAGTTGCACATGTTGCTGTAGTCTGCTGTATTTGTAGGTTTCTCACCAGAGTTGGTGATCTTCCCACTTTTGGTGGTTCCTGCGTTACCAGGAGCCACAAGGACCTGCTGAACGTGTGGAGACTGCGCTAACTTCCACGCCAGCGCATGTTCCCGTCCACCGCTGCCGATCACCAGCACCCGCTCCGCCATGACGTCTGCTGGACACACGCTATTGATCAATAATACGACTATACCCAATAAGCGCATGCAACTCCACATTTAACATCATGCACACAACATAAATGCCACAATTCCAATTCCATTCCAATATTCCAACTAGGGATGGCTCAATACCATAATTTTGACTTTGGTACGATACCAGAATGTAATACTTCGGTATCGATACTAAATCGATACTGTAGTAAGTAATGTTAAACTAATACATTTTTAGTTTATTATTTATAATTTATAAATAAGTATTGACCTAGATTAATAAGTGCTGTAATACTGTTGGGTCAGCTCAGGTCAAGGTTTCTTTACTGTAAAGTGTTATTCTAACAGTCAAAATATTCAAAATCACATTAAGTCTCTGTCTCTCTGATTGTTTTTAGATTTCAGACTCAGAAAGTTTTTACTCTGCTTTGAAAATACTTTTCAAGTGTCTGTACTTTATTAGTGTTTTCTTTAGAAAACTTTGCTTCACAGCATTCCAAAGCATAATATTGCACTTTTTAATTCACTCTTTCATATTAAATATTTAATACTTTATTACATCAGAATTATATTACATTCTCACTTTTACTCAAATAAAAGTAATTCTAAAGTTTACTTGAGTACAAGAAAATACTACACTGTTAATATTAATTATCAAAGGTAAAACAAACAACAACTTTTATTTATATAATGTAGTTTAGAAAAAAAGTATGACATTACGCTTTGGAATCGAGTAAAAATGTAAACACTCGGATAAACTACAGATACTTTTTAAATTTACTTAAGTAAAAATACTTCACTACTGTCCACTATCATTTGTGAATAAAAGTTAATAAAACCTGAATTTTTGATTGATGCACTCACCTGTCGATCTCTAAATTAGTGGAAAAGATCAGGATGAGCAAGTGACTTGGTGATTTATAGCAGTGCTTGCACACGGGTGCAGTAAGGTCAGTTTGTTCACCTTTATCATCAGTTTTGTATTCAAAATATAGCCATATTTCACTTCTACGGTCTTTATTTACTAGTTTTGAGCGCGTTGATGGAGTTTCATCTGTTTGACGATCCATCGCATTTTTCTTTCGTCACATTTACCGGTTTTGCAGCAATTTGGGCAGCACTGCCGCCTACAGGTGAACATCGGAACTGCAGCTTATGAAATACCGAACTGGGCAAAATGATGATATCGAACCGTTTGAAATATATTATATACCGGTATTTTTCCATTACCGGTATACCGCGCATCCCTAATTCCAACCAATATTTAATAAAACTATATCTGTTCATGTCGGCTTAGTTGCATTAAAGGATCAGTTCACTTTCAGGACAAAAATGTACAGATAAAGAAATGACGTTTTTTGAAGAAAGCATTTCAGGATTTCTCTCCATATAATGGAAATGTATGGTGCCTCTGAGATTGAACTTCCAAATGCAAGTTAAATGCAGCTTCAAAGGGCTCTAAACGATCCCAGCAAAAGAAAAAGGGTCTTATCTAGCGAAACAGTTGGTTATTATCTAAACATATTTACAATTTATAGACTTTTTAACCTCAAATGCTCGTCTTGTCTTGTCTCTGACATGCGCATGTGTCTGTGTGATCCGAGACGAGATGAGCATTTCAGCATTTGTATATAAATTGTCAATTTATTTTGAAAATAACTGATTGTTTCGCTAGATACAACCCTTCTTCATCTGCTGGGATCGTTTAGAGCCCTTTGAAGCTGGATTTAAACTGCATTTTGGAAATTCAAACTTGGGGCACCATAGAAGTCCACTGTATGAAGAGAAATCTTGAAATGTTTTCAGCAAAAAGCTATTTCTTTATGGCTGAAGAAAAAAAAGCCATGAACATCTTGGATGACAAAGGAGTGAGTACATTATCTGCAAAGTTTTGTTCTGAAAGTGAACTAATATTTAAAGATACAGATTTGAGTTTAAGCATGTGGAAATTAACAATAAGATTAATAAATGCTTCAGAAATATTTTTCATTGTATGCTCATGTTGACTAATGCAGTTAACTAATGTAAACCAATAGAACCTTAATGTAAAGCACCAAATAGTTTTAATTACAAGCCTGAAGTTAAAGGATTAGTCCACTTTCAGAATAAAAAAAATCCTGAAAATGTACTCACCCCCACATTATCCAAGATATTCATATCTTTCTTTCTTCAGTCGTAAAAAAAAAATTACATTTTTTGAGGATAGGGCTGCAAAGAGGTGGAAAATTTCTTCTTCGCTTATACACTACTTTTTTTTTTTTTTTTTTGCTTTTAGCCGTTAAATGCACTTGATGTTTTTCGGTGCCATTTCTACAGAAATTAATTTTAGTTTTTGTATGCTTTCATAACCATAACAATAGATAAAACGCGTAAAACAATGCAATAAAACAAAATACAGTATAGAAAATGTACATTTTGATAAATAGAAACAAAAATATTAGGGCAACAAACAAAAATCCCTGATATTCCATGACTTGGACAAAATAAATAGACCTTTTAAAATTCCATTTTATTACAGATATTCCATGACCCTTTGTAATATATAAAAAATATTTAAAGAAACACATTTGACTTTAATCATGTAGAAATTAATAATAAGATGAATAAATGAATAAATGTTTCAGAAATATTCTTCATTGTATGTTCATGTTGACTAATGCGGTTAACTAATGTTAAAGGTTTAGTCCACTTCCAGAATACAAATTTCGCACGAAAAATAAATAAATAAATAAATAAAAAAAGTTTGAGGATAGGGCTGCAAAGGGGTGGAAAATTTCCAGAAACTTTCCAAAAATCCCTGGAAGATTCCAAAAAATCCTGGAAAGTTCCCAAAATTTCTGGAATTTTTCAGAAATTTACTGGAAATTTTCCACTTATTTGCAACCCTTTCTGAGGAAAACATTCTAGATTTTTCACCATATAGTGGACTTCAATGGTGCTTAACAGATTGAAAGTTAAAAATGCAGTTTTAGTGCAGCAAAAGGCTCTAAACAATCCCAGCCGAGACATAAGGGTCTTATCTAGCGAAACGATCGGTTATTTTCTTTAAAAAAAAAAAAAATTATACACTTTTTAACCACAAATGCTCAGTTTGCACATGCATAATCTGTGTACTCCGGTTCAAGACAGTTAGGGTATGTCGAAAAACTCCCATCTCATTTTCTCCTCCAACTTTAAAATTGTCCTACATCGCTGTTTTACCTTTTTTTGTAAAGGGTGTTTGACTTTCTTTGTATGTTCACTTTGTAAACACTGGGTTGGTTCTTCTGCAGCGATTGTAGTACGATTTTGAAGTTGAAATGGGAGTTTTTCCACATACCCTAACTCTCATGAGTACGCATGCACATCGCAGAGCTAGACATGATGAGTATTTGTTGTTAAAACACTTACAAATATTACTGCATTTAGGAATATAACCAATCGTTTAGCGATAAGACCCTTTAAAGCTGCACTGAAACTGCATTTTTAACCTTCAATCCGTTGAGCACCATTGAAGTCCACTATATGGAGAAAGATCAAAAAATGTAATTTCTTTGTGACTGAAGAAGAAACACATGCATATCTTGGATAACATGGGGGTGAGTAAATTATCAGGTGAGATTTTTTTATTTTTTATTTTGTAAGTGGAGTAATCCTCTCCAAACTGACACTGCTATTGGCCAATAGCAAATATCTCTGATATATTAGTCTCCATCTCACAAAATGTCACTGCCAAGCATGCTAAATTGTTTTTATTTCTTCTAAAGAGGCGTTTTAATTGCATGAAGTGTCTGACCTATAGGATGCAGCGATGCGAATTTGATCTCATCTACGGCCGTTGACCTTTCAGCGCCGCTGTAAGACTTTAAATCCCAAACACACATAAATGTCCAGCAGCATCAAGCAGCACATCCATAAACTTCTACAAGGGGTGCAACACTGTGCTTTACAATCATACCAAGTGCAAAAATCACTGATGCATGTGCACAAACCACTGCATCACATCTGTATCTCACATAAGTTTGGAAAAACTTACAGAAGCGTTGAAACAATGCCTACTAATTGCACAAAAATGTGCATGTGCACAAACCTCTGCATCAAATCGGCATGAAACGTAATTTTACAGAAGTATTGAAACTCCATGCATTATAAGTGCATCACATGTGCATTGAAAATACCATCAGTTGACTTGGAAAACAAGACTGATGATCAACTGGCATTGTTTTTAGTTGAACTTTGGCCTCAAAAATCTACTGACAGGATTCCTCAGGTTGAGTAACAGTGGATGCTGATAACTGATGATCAAATCAATCAAACACACTGAGCAAACACACAATGGCAGTCAGAATGTTAACTAGTAGCACATGAGGGACTCACATCACGAGATTCAGGGTTTGCTGCTAATTTACTTCTACTATGAATGTTTTGAAGTGCATAATTTTAAGAGCATGCATGCATTGGATCTCTATATTTATGTGTTGCAAAAGTCTCAGTGTGAGCAAATAACATGCATGAACATGTTTTATGCGCTGGTATTTTCAGGCACAACTTTTATTAAAGAAATACTGTGGTTGTACTATGGTACTTTAACATGCATGCTCAGATTTACATGCAACTCGAAGTGCATATATCATAATATTATGAACAAGTTCAAAACTAGTACTTCAATGGTATATGTCCATAAAGACAAAAAAGATAATACCATAGTGCAAATGTTCAAAAACTGTCATCGTGGTAAAGAGTGTAAAGCATTCAGTATTGCACAATACATTCTGAGCAGAAATAAAGATGCAGCATCAGCCAGACTGCTAAAACAATGAGTAACTTTCATAAACTTTATGGAAATCTTTCATGCGACTACTTAAAGTTGCAAGGTGCAACTGCTGACTTACGTGATTTCTGATGAACAGCGGGTTACAGTGGTGATCCTGTTGTGTTCTGGCTGTGAGTGAGTGATGGACAGAAGACCAACGTGTGTTTCTCACCACAAACCACGTGCACAAACTGATAATTCACATGCTACTCCTATTTGATTCGCGAAATGATTCATTCTTTTGAATCGGTTCGCTCTAATGTTTTGGTTTAAACGAAAAGCTAAATGAGGTGTAATCATAAAAACAGCCACATTTATTACAATATGTGTACTTCAATTTAAAAAAAAAAAAAAAAATAGTGATTTAGCATTTAACACGAATTTCGTTTGAACCGGAGCGAACTGTCCGAACGAATCGATTCGCTCGAAGCGAATCGGACTCTTTCTCCCAAACGCGTTTACACAAAGAGGGAATTTAATGAAAACTAAGAGAGGGCATTGTGAAGTAAATATATAATATAAAGGTTGCGAGTTTACGCTTTTTTCATATACTCTTCAAGTTTCTGTTTCAAGACTGACGTTTAACTTTTTTCAACTTCCTTTCGGAGGTCGTGGAGAATTATGGTAATTGTAGTTTATTTATTCTGAGTCCCAGAATCCTTGAGGAATGATGGGGAATTTCCATCACAATAAACCCTAAAATCCTAACGTGAATACCTAAAACTAGGTCTTTTGAAACGTAGTTTCCCAATATAACTCTATAAAAAAATAAAGAATTTCACTTGTGTGTCCCACATTTTTGGAAAACGTTACTTTTAAAAGTAATGCATTACAATATTGTGCAACTCCCTAAAAAAAGTAACTCATTACGTTACTTTTTAAATCAGGGCAGGGCTTGTTTGTTTGTTTGTTTTTAATATAAAAAGATTGATTCTTAGCAAATGTAAAAGCCCTTTCACACCAAAATGAAATGAAGTGAGTAAGGCTAAGGCTGAAGGAAAAGTAAATTCACGTCTGTACAGTAGAACTGTAGGAAAATGAGGAAAAAAATGTGTTTTTGCTTGAAACAAGCAAAATAATCTCCTAAAATGATCTTGTTGCTCGTTCTAAGCAAAACGTCACTTAATTTTGACTTTTAGTTCATTTTTCTAAAAAAAACAGGAAAATTTTTTTCTTGTCTAGAAAATCCTTCTTTATTTAAGATTTTTGTTTATATATTTTGGCTGTAAACAAGACAACAAATCTAAGTAAGAAAAGTATTTTTGCAGTGTACGGTTGAATTAGATCCACAAAGGTCAGCAGCAAAAACATAAAGGAAACAAAAAGTAACTGGCATTAGTTTTTTGAAAAAGTAACTCTTACTTTACTAGTTACTTGAAAAAAGTAATATTATGTAATTTGAGTTACCCCCAACACTGGTGTCCGATAGCAAGATGTTATTCAAATATATATAGGTTTCTGATAAAGATAATCCAATATCTAATAGGGATGTAAGATCTACTGTATCATAAGAATCAGTTTGCTTTAGGATTTGATTATAATATTTGTATTTGATTCCATTATGAATTTTGACTTAAAATGTATGAAATTCCAATATTAATCCTTTATTTATTTATTTATTTATCAATATGTAATTAAGTACATAAAGACTACAGTATAAGGTCCTAAATGTGCAAAGTCCAAAGATATTTAAAACTTCTAGAAAATCAATAAATTAGTTGTAATAATGTAATATACCATACTTTATGTGACCACAAAACTATAAGGTCATAAGGGTAATTTTTTTCAAAATTGAGATTTATACATCATCTGAAAGCTAAATAACCCTGTTCTTGTGTGGTTTATTAGGATAGTAAAATGTTTGTACAATACAATATTTTATATTACAACTATCTGAAAATCTGCAATCTGAGGGTGCAAAAAAATCTAAATATTTAGAAAATCGCCTGTAAAGTTGTTCAAATTAAGTTCTTAGCGATGCATATTACTAATCAGAAATTAAGTTTTGATATATTTACAGTAGAAAATTTACAAAATATCTTCATGGAACATGATCTTTACTTAATATCCTAATGATTTTTGGCATAAAAGAAAATCAATAATTTTACAATGTGTTTTTGACTATTGCTACAAATATACCCCAGTGACTTAAGACTGGTTTTGTGCTCCAGGGTCACATATGTGTACTTTAAATGGTAGTATTTAACAAAAATTAGAATTAGAATTTGAGCTGATTAACTAAAGTGAGCCGTCCAAACGAATCGATTCACTTGAAATGAATCAAACTTCTTACACAAACAGAGAGTTCACTAAAAATGATATGTGTTTGAATTACCTTGTTTACAATTCAGGCATCGTATCATCCAAACTTTCCTTCTTAGTAACTAAAAAAAAAAAAAAGATGAACAGGTAAACTTTTTTTTTCACTTTTTATTTGATAAACATGTCACTGTCAACCATTGAACTCTCAAAGAACACAAAAGTCAGTGAATCGCATTGTTACGACAAAACAGACCAGGATGACAACATCTATTTAAAACCCCCAAAGATTAAAAACGGACATAAATATTGATCCAAGTCAAGAATAAGTTAATTTACTTAATTAACGTCTGATTTGATAAGCAGGCATGAGAGTGTAAAATCACAGCAGAGGCAGATCTGGGCTGCTGAGAAGCTCCTGAGCAACATCAGAGTCTCTAAGAGCGAAGAAAGTCACTCCAGAGCTGTACGCCGCTGGAATCATGAGATGTGTCCTTTTAGGATGCTCTTCATCGTTCTGCTCTTCCTCATTGATCATCTGTCTGACCTGACCTGCAAATGACAGCATATGCACAAACATTTAATGCGCAGTGGATTCAAATGTGAAGAAATAAACAGAAGGTGACTTAAAGACATCATACCCTCCACGTTTAATGTTTTCCAGCGCAGGTCGGGGTGCTGATCTGAGATCTGTGATAGATGAGCGTCCGGCGTCAGTCTCTTCAGAACGTCTTCACGGCGAATGAGCAGCACAGACTCACTGCACAGACGCTCATGAACCTCCTCTTCACTCACTGCAGAGAGAAGAACAAGCTTAAGGTCCAGGAAGTAACAACATGAAATGTCATTCACATATGTGTCAGTGTTATTTTATTATTATTTATGTTATATAATAGTTTTTCATTATATTTTAAAGCAGTTTTTATTTGTGTATTTTCAGTTTTTCTTTTAATTTTACTTTTGAGTCATTTTATTTTTTCATTTTACTTTTTGTTGTTTTTAAATATTACTATGGCTCATTATTAAAATATTACTCAGTTTTAGGTGTTGTTATTATTATTTTCTAGCTTGTAATATTAGTACTTTAACTACTTTTTAAGTAGCTTTTATTTTTGTTTTTTTAGTTTTTGTGTAAATTTTAGATTACTTTTGAGTCTTTTTTTTTTTATTTTACTTTTTGTTGTTTTTAAATATTACGTACGGCTCATTTTTAAAAATATTACTCAGTTTTAGTTGTAGTAGATTTGTAAAAATTATTATTATTATTATTATTATTATTATTTTCTAGCTAGTAATATTAGTGCATTAACTACTTTTTTATTAGCTTTTATTTTTTGTATTTTCAGTTTTTGTTTTCATTTTAGTTTACTTTTGAGTCATTTTATTTTTTATTTTACTTTTTGTTGTTTTTAAATATTACGTACGGCTCATTTTTTAAAATATTACTCAGTTTTAGTTGTAGTAGATTTGTAAAAATTATTATTATTATTATTATTATTGTCTAGCTAGTAATATTAGTGCTTTACCTACTTTTTTATTAGCTTTTATTTTTGTATTTTCAGTTTTTGTTTTCATTTTGGTTTACTTTTGAGTCATTTTATTTTTTTCATTTTACTTTTTGTTGTTTTTAAATATTACTATGGCTCATTATTAAAATATTACTCAGTTTTAGGTGTTGTTATTATTATTATTTTCTAGCTTGTAATATTAGTAGTTTAACTACTTTTTAAGTAGCTTTTATTTTTGAATTTTCAGTTTTTGTTTTCATTTTAGTTTACTTTTGAGGCATTTTACCTTTTCATTTTACTTTTTGTTGTTTTAAATGCTACTTAGGGCTCATTTTAAAAATATTACTCAGTTTTAGGTGTAGTAGATTTGTAAAAATTATTATTATTATTTTCTAGCTTGTAATATTAGTACTTTAACTACTTTTTTATTAGCTTTTATTTTTGTATTTTCAGTTTTTGTTTTCATTTTAGATTACTTTTGAGTCATTTTATTTTTTCATTTTACTTTTTTTTTGTTTTTAAATATTACTTAGGGCTCATTTTCAAAATATTACTCAATTACAGTTGTAGTAGATTTTTAAAAATGATTAATATTATTATTTTCTAGCTAGTAATATTAGTGCTTTAAATGTAACTACTTTTTAAGAAGCTTTTATTTTTGTATATTCAGTTTTTGTTTTAATTTGAGATCAAAACAAATTTTAGAATTATTATTATAATTTTAGATTATTATTATTATTATTTTCTAGCTAGTAATATTAGTGCTTTAACTACTTTTTTATTAGCTTTTATTTTTGTATTTTCAGTTTTTGTTTTCATTTTAGATTACTTTTGAGTCATTTTATTTTTTCATTTTACTTTTTATTGTTTTTAAATATTACTTAGGGCTCATTTTTAAAATATTACTCAATTACAGTTGTAGTAGATTTTTTAAAAAAAATATTAATATTATTTTCTAGCTAGTAATATTAGTGCTTTAACTTTACTTTTTAAGAAGCTTTTATTTTTGTATTTTCAGTTTTTGTTTTAATTTTAGATTACTTTTGAGTCATTTTATTTTTTATTTTACGTTTTTAAATATTACGTACAGCTCATTTTTAAAAATATTACTCAGTTTTAGTTGTAGTAGATTTTTAAAAATTATTATTATTATTATTTTGTAGCTAGTAATATTAGTGCTTTAACTACTTTTTAAGTAGCTTTTATTTTTGTATTTTCAGGGTTTTTTTTTTTTTTTTACTTTTTGCTGTTTTTAAATATTACTTAGGGCAAATTTTTTAAATGTTACTCAATTTTTTCAACAAACTAAATATTCTGGGCCTTAACACCCCCATTTGCAATTGGATTCTGGACTTTTTAACTGAAAGACCTCAGTCAGTCCGTGTCGGCCGCAACACCTCCAGCGTTACCACACTGAGCACAGGCGCCCCGCAGGGCTGTGTGCTCAGCCCGCTGCTGACCCACGACTGCACTGCCAAGTTCAGCTCCAACCACATCATCAAGTTTGCTGATGACACAACTGTGGTAGGTCTCATCAGCAACAATGATGAAACATCTTACAGAAAGGAAGTGGCACAGCTGGTTGATTGGTGTAGTGCAAACAATCTTTCCCTCAATGTCAGTAAGACAAAGGAGGTTGTGATGGACTTCAGGAGGAATTCTGTTTATCACCCCCCACTGACCATCGACAGCTGGACTGTGGAGAGAGTCAGCAGCACTAAATTCCTGGGGGTGCACATAACAGAGGACCTCACCTGGACCACCAACACCACATCAGTCTCCAAAAAAGCGCAACAGCGACTCCACTTCCTGCGCAGACTAAAAAGAGCAAGTCTCCCTCCACCCATCCTCACCACATTCTACAGGGGAACAATTGAGAGTGTGCTGACCAGCTGCATTACTGTCTGGTACGGGAACTGCAGTGCTGCTGACCGCAAGACCCTCCAGCGGACAGTGAACACAGCTGCAAAGATCATCGGTGCCCCTCTCCCCTCCATTCTGGACATTTTCCTCACACGATGCTCCGGTAAAGCCATCAGTATCGTGAAAGACCCCACTCATCCCTCCCATAGTCTCTTCCAGCTTTTGGACGGTACAGGAGCATCAGAGCCCGTTCTGCTAGGCTACTCAACAGCTTTTTCCCCCAGGCTGTGAGAGCCCTCAATTCCAGCCACCTCATCCCTCCTCTTATCCAAATGTAAACTGTTGCAGTTCCTGTAGAAACACTCTTCTCTCTATGCACCAGACACTTTCCTATTAACATTTCATGTTACAAGGACTTAACAAATGTTTATTTGCCAATGCACTACAAATCATATTGCACTACTTGGTTCTCAACCTTAAATACCTCTCTTTTGCACAATACCATGCATAATTATTATGTATTATTAGTACTTATGTAGTCTGTCTTATGTTATGTGTACGTATAGTTGATTATTTATAGTATATGTATAGTTAGATTGCCACTTTCAGTAGGTTTAAAAGTTGTTCCTACGTCTGCTGTTGTATGTACATATTTGTTTATTTATGTAGCACTGTGGTCCTGCGAGACACGACATTCGTTCCACTGTATGTCCACACATGTAGTGGAATGACAATAAAGCTCGACTTGACTTGACTTTTAGTTGTAGTATATATTTTTTATTTATTATTATTATTATTATTTTCTAGTTAGTAATATTAGTGAATAAAATAAGATTATGGTTGTATTTGCCTATAAATAAACATGAATGAATCGAGCTGATGTTTTTATTAATATTTGTTTTCCACATTTTAATATTCATATTTTTAAACTGCTTTTAATTTATTTTATAGTTAAAGTTAAAAAAAAATCTCATTTTTATTCATTTATATATTTTTGTAAACGTCCACACGGCTTTTATACATTTTATTTCATTTTTAGTTATTTTACAACATTAAACTAAACGGAAATGAGAAAAGCTTTTATTTTTCATTCACTATAATAACCCTGGTGTTGTGTGATTTGGGACGCACCCACATCAAGCGGGTTGGTCATGAATACAGCACTGGGCCCGACTCCAAAGATAAGCTGGTGATGCCAGGCGTCGGGGATCTCTTCTCCTTCAGGAACGGCTCGCTGCATGTTCATGGTGGCGACAGGAACGGCTCCGCGCAGAATCCAGCGCGCCAACCATGGCACCAGCTTTATCCTCCGCCGTGGAAACAGGCCAAAAAAACGGCCCACGACTCGGCCCCCGCTGGCCTGCTCGGCCCCGGAGATCAGCTGCAGGTGTGTGGCCCCTGGAGGAGGAGAAGGAGAAGAGGAAAAGGAGTTTTTTTTTATTAGTTTTGGTTTTAGTTAGCTACAGTACAATAACCCTGAAACTAATGTGTAAATATGACATTAAATGAAAATATTATCAGTGTTGGGGTAACGCATTACAAGCATAAAAATGTGATAAAAGTGATAAAAAGGCCCCTGGAGGAGGAGAAGGAGAAGAGGAAAGGGAGTTTTTTTTAATTAGTTTTGGTTTTAGTTAGCTACAGTACAATAACCCTGAAACTAATGTGTAAATATGACATTAAATGAAAATATTATCAGTGTTGGGGTAACGCATTACAAGCATAAAAAGGTGATAAAAATAGGCAGCAGCTATTTGCACTAAGTGAAAATAGCATATTTTCTCAACGATAGATGCTATTTACACTAAAAGCAATTTACACTTAAGGATTTTCTGCTATTTATAATAATTATTGCAAGTAGATGCAATTATTACTATTGTATTATATTAAAACAGTATTCAGTAATTATGCATTGAGTGTAAATTATCGTTTTAATTCAATTTGTTAAATAGATGCAGCCTTAGTGGGACAATAAGCCCTCCCTACACACCTACCCTAACCCTAACCGATACTTTATTTTACAATTTTCGATTATTTCCTTCATTTTTATTGAAAATCAATGCTTTTTCCGATATTATATGAGATTTAAAAAAGATGAAAAAAGGTCACCACAAGGTGGAATCGAACTCGGGGACTTATCTGCACGCTTTAACCTCTTCATCATTGGATCTGATGATAAACAGCAATCTTTTGTAGTGTTGACTATCCCCATTATGCATTGGTGGGCAGAGTTAGTGTAAATAGACACTCCGATAAAAATATCATATCACATTTTTTTTTAGGAAACAATCTTAGGAAAATCACTATTTTATCACAATTATTTTGATTTAGTTTTAGACTTTTGACTAAAATGCCATTTAGTTTGAGTCATATTTTAGTCATCTGAATTCTTTTTAGTTTTAGTCTAGTTTTAGTCGACTACATATCACAAAAAACAGATTCATTATTCCTCAAAATTAATACAAACTGTGAAATTCAACTCAGAATATGATGCAAACCTGCAGTTATTAAATATGTTAAATAATACAAATATCTTTTATGTATTCAATCCTATTTTATTAACCAGTGCCTTTGCTTCTGACCCTTGATGTTCCAATGCAACCATATCAATAAGCAAAAATGAAATGAAGTGAATGAGCCAAGGCTGAAGGAAAATTAAATTCACATCTATAGAGTAGAAATGTAGGAAAAGAAAATTCAACACTTCAGCAATGAGAAAAAAAGCACAAAAGTTAGTTAATATAGTGTATATAGTTTGCTTATTAGTACACTGCAAAAAATGCCTTTCTTACTTAGATTTTTTGTCTTGTTTTCAGCCAAAATATCTCATATATATTTTCTAGACAAGTAAAAATTATTGTCTTGTTTTTTTCTGAAAACTATTGAAAATTAAGTGTGTTTTTGCTTGAAACAAGCAAAATAATCTCCCAATGGGGTAAGATAAATAATCTTGTTTACTGTTTGAAAAAAGATTATTTTGCTTACTGGCAGATTATTTGGCTTGTTCTAAGCAAAAACTCATTTAATTTTGACTTGTTTTTTCTGAAAACAAGAAAATAATTATTAAAATGCTTCTTGATTTAAGACTTTTTGATATTTTGGCTGGAAACAAGAACAAAAACAACAAAAAATCTAAGTAAGAAAAGTATTTTTGCAGTGTACGGTTGGATTGGATCAAAGGTCAGCAGCAAAGTCATTGGTTAATAAAACAGGATTAAATACATAAAGGAAACAAAAAGTAACTTTTTGAAAAAGTAACTCAGATATTTTCTTGTAAATGGAAAGGTATTGCGTTACTTTACTAGTTACTTGAAAAAGGTAATATTATTACATAACTTGCTTTACTTGTAATTTTACTAATTACGTTACTTAGTTACTTTTTATGGAAAGTAATGCGTTACATTCAGTGTTGGGGGTTACGCATTACTTTCCATAAAAAGTAACTAAGTAACGCAATTAGTTACCTTTTTATGAAGTAACTCAATATTGTAATGCATTACTTTTAAAAGTAACTTTCCCCAACACTGAATATTATATTAAAAATCTGTAGAGCGGATGTACCAGCCTTGCTGCGGGAGTGCAGGTAATCAGGTAATGGTGCCTCATTCCTCCTCAGACTCGTCCTGACGCAGTGGTTGACCGTCTCTGGAGTCACTGTGATGCCCAGCGCCTGCAGGACGTCCACCACCGCTGTAGCTCCACACGCCGAGACCCCGATCTGCAGCGTCTGCCTCTGAACAGCCTCCTGGATGCTCCACAGCATGGCCGTTTGGATCTCGGCCTCCTCAGCGTCCTGTGCGGGGCCATCGGAAGCCGCTTCGGTTTTGGATCCGATCACCTCCATCTCTTCTGGATGCTGATGGACTGAAAATGTAAATGTAATTTGCCCCACCCATTTTAAAAAAAGCTCCACCCACAAACACATGCAAATAGATTTATTTTAATTTTTTGGATATTTTTACTTTCAACTGGATTAATTGCAGTGTTTAAGATGATAACTTGGCACTGCTAAATTACATAAACATGTCAAATAAGACACAAACGTACCATTTATTGCATATTTATATTACAGTGGAGGTCAAAAGTTTACACCCCCCTTTCAAATCTTAACTGTTTTACTAAAATAAGAGGGACCATACAAAATGCATGTTATTGTTTATTTAGTACTGACCTGAATAAGATATTGCACATAAAAGATGTTTACATATAGTCCACAAGAGAAAACAATAGATTGCATGCCCTCGTTGTTTCCTGAATGATCCACAGCTGTGTTTTTTTGTTTAGTGATAGTTGTTCATGAGTCCCTTGTTTGTCCTGAACAGTTAAACTACCTGTTGTTTTTCATAAAAAATCTCAGGTCCCACAAATTCTTTGGTTTTCCAGCATTTGTGTGTATTTGAACCCTTTCCAACAATGACTGTATGATTTTGAGATCCATCTTTTCACACTGAGGACAACTGAGGGACTCATATGCAACTATTACAGAAGGTTCAAACACTCACTGATGCTCCAGAAGGAAAAAACATGCATTAAGAGCCGGGGGTGAAAACTTTTGAACAGAATGGGGATGTGTACATTTTTCTTATTTTGCCTAAATATTATATTTTCATTTAGTACTGTCCTTCAGAGACTGCAAAAAGAGACTTTCCAAGACAAAATATGTTAAATTCAGCTTTTATTTTCTCTAGATGTAAACTACATCGTTTATGTGAAATATCTTATTCAGGTCAGTACTAAATAAACAATAACATGCATTTTTTATGATCCCTCTTATTTTAGTAACATTCCGAAAGGGGGTGTAAACTTTCGACCTCAACTGTATAAGCAATTATATATTTTGCTCATTATCAATACATTATTTTTTTGTAAAAACACATCATATTTGACATTCAATTAAATTCAATTCAAAATAACTGTGTACGTTCAAGATAATTACTTGTGCTGCTCAATTAATTCAACATGCAAAGCTGACAATTATGTTGCATGGCAACCTTAAGATGAGTTCTATTGCTTCTTATTATAGTGTGGTAATTATAATTTAATTGATTATATAACTCATTATCTTAAAGTTGCCAAGCAGCATTCAGTAAATCCTAAACACAAACGCAGCTCTTTTGCATTTTTAATGCAGCTTTTGTACAATTCGCAGGCATATTAACAACCAACTATATATTCTGATAATTATTATCAGTAAACAAACATTTTAGAACAATTGTGTCTTTTCCCAGACATTTTTACATACAATTTGATTAAAAATGTAAAAAGATCTGTTGATGTTTAAGGTGATACCTCGGCACTGCTTAATTAATGAAATATAAATATGTTGCTTGGTACGTTTAATGTTAAATTAATTGTGAAACACCCAGTAATCTTACACATAAACACAGCTATTTTGAATATCATTATTATCGCTAATAAATGAGTTTTTTTTTTTTTTTTTTTAAATACTGTAAAATTGGTAAATGTTAAATCATGTTGCTTGGCAGGCTTAGGTTAATTAATTTTTGCTTATAATTATAATATATATTAATTTACAATTATTTATTGTGTCTTTTATCGTATTGCTGTTGCTTATGTTAAATACTAAGGGCAAAGCACTCGAGAACGTTGAGTTGCACGGGTTTACCATGGTAAATAGGGTTGGGGTAACGTTTTACCATGGTAAAATCACTGACAGCGATATTTTTAGCGTGTTCTCATGAACAGCATGTCTGGTCCCGTTACTGCATGCGCGCGCACGGCGTCGTTCATTACAACGGAATATTTTTAGTTTTCATTCATCGCGACGCTCGCTGCTGTTGACGAGCTGTTATGGCGCAGATCGCCGCTATTAAGATATACTGAGTTAGCTATGTCAACACAAGCAGGATAAAACGTCAAAATGAAGCATCTGATACGATACAAACCACTTCACCGGGAGACACACGACAGAGGGACAAAATCCTTCACACATGTTCCGTTTGCCCCTCTCCACAGGTTTGTTTACATTCCTCGAGTAGTTCTCGTGACTCCAATGGTGTGTTCTGATTGGCTGGTTGGACTCAGCCGCGGTGTTGTGATTGGTCTATGATCGAATGTGACCGGATTTGCGCATGACTCTGATTGAGTTACAAACTGAAACGACAGGATTTGCTCAATGCAATTTCAATTTCAATTTCAATAATAATAATAAAAAAGTGTATATATATATATATAATTTTGTTTTTTAAATGTATATATATATATATATATATATTATTATTATTATTATTATTTAATTATTTATATATATATATATATATATATATATATATAGCCGCGGTGTTGTGATTGGTCTATCGAATGTGACCGGATGTGCGCATGACTCTGATATATTATTATTATTATTATTATTATTATTATTATTATTACTATTTATTATTTTGTTTTTAAAATTAATTAATTTATATATATATATATATATATATATATATATATATATATATATATATATATATATATATATTATTTTTTAATGTATTTATTTATTTTAAAAACATTTATTTATTAATGTATTATTTTTTTAAGAGTTTTGGTGGAATGGCCCAGTATTCACACTATAAAATAGGTATGATGACAAAATTTTCAAACACCCCTAAGCTTAAAATGGATCACATGACTAGACAGAGATGAAAATTCCCTTTACAACGACACCTGGATTGTGAAAATCAGTTAAGGTTTGCGAAAGTTATGATAGGTATAATAATGGGAAATGTATTAAAAAACTATACACTGATTACAATAGAAGTCCTGTGACCGAAAATGCTTATTATTCACACATTTTTGCTTATAACTTCCTAATTTTATCAGATATTTGCATGAAATTTGAACAGAATGTAGAATTTTGTTAGTTCTTTCAAATGAAATCATGAAAATGTATTGTTTTAACTGGAATGGGCATCAGACCCATGGTAACTCACTGAAAACAATTATAATTAATAAGCGGTTATTTATAGGCTATTCATAAGCATTTATTTTCAGAATACAAGAGAAAACAACAACAATGCATATACAAAAATCATTATTAATTTTTAATTCATATTCATACAAGTCCAAAACAAATATTAATTGTCATTCACAAAAATACAACCAGCAGGCTTTTTTTTTAGAACGACGCCTGCAGTAGCTACATCTGACAGTGCGCTAATCTACCTGCCACAAATGTGACTACCCAGTTTCCGCGATTTAGTAAAGTACGTTCTCCTCTATGGATTTCGATGAAATTTCATTAGTACCAAGATAAAAGCTATGTATTTATGTCCAACTATCTTTCATTAGTGTCCAAAGCTTAGACCTGAAAATACCTCAGGGCTGAAATCCCGAAGTGTTTTTTTTTTTATATATATTTTTTTATTTATGCAGTAAAGAACATCAAATACAACAAGGACAATATAAACAAAAAGACAATGAGGGTTACAAACGATAATCCAAAGCGTATTAAATTAGCTTATACAATTTACACAATGAAAGAGTCTTACAAGCAATAGAATTATTAGAGTTTCTTAAAAAGTTGACATAGCTACACATCAAATTCTTTCCTGAAAATAAAAAAGTAAGGGGTTTTCTTTGAAAATGTACATTTATGAATGTAGAATTTAGCAAGAAATAATAGTAAGTTAATAATAAAATTACAATGAGAAGGGATTAATTTCAGAGAGTAACCAAAAAACACATTTTTGGAGGTTATACAGAAGTTTCGATGCAGGTATTTTTTAACAAAATTTGAAAAGTCAACCCAAAATACTTTACAATAAACACAGTCCCAAAATAAATGACTGATTGTTTCTTCAGACAGAAGACAAAAAGAACAATTGGGGGAAATGCTATTATTAAATTTAGCAAGTTTGTAATTAGCCGGGTAGCAATTATGAATAATTTTAATAGAGACTTCAACAACTTTATTAGATAAGAAGAATTTTTGTCGAAGAAGCCAAAACTTCTATATCACTAAATATATTATTCCAAAAACTCACACAGGCAGGTAAAGAAATCTGAGATCTATTAATAATTGAACGAATGTCTTTGTTTGACATGGTACTGAGAGGCCTTTGATTAACAAATAAATTGGTATTTTCAAAAGCTGGAGAGACTAAAGAACCTTTTGGGCCTAATTCCCAATGTGTCCAAAGCTAGAGGGGTTTGCACTCGACGTAGTTACCGTCGTATTTAGGAAAAACCCCGCCAGGCGGCCAGGAGTAGATATTGAATGACACGCACACTAACATTACGGCGCAGTCTGAAACAAAATTGAGGCAGAATGTTCGCCGCGAGTGGCTGCTATGTCATCATACCTATATAAAACTCCAGATGTATACGCAGTTTAATGTCTGTGCGCGTCCACAGGGCGGGTGTGGAGTCATTAGAGTGGGTTACAGTAGGCTACTAAGTGCTGTGTAGTTATGAATGTGGAAATACTTTCGCTTTCGAGCGCACTTTTCTGTGCGAGCGAAAGCGTGTGTGGCTCAGTCAGTGAAAGTGTGCCGATGAACAACATCGCAGACACGAATAATGTAGACAGCAGCTCAGACTGATACTGAAACTGTGGCTATACATTTCCAAGATTTGTCAGTAACACGTGGACCTGTTGAAATGCAAAAAGACTGATGAAAAACACCAGGATGACTTTTGCCCCTGGAACTCGATCTGTTTGTCTCAGAGGATTTTCAGCTGTTTTAATGCTGTTGTCGACATGCTCGTGCAGCGGTGAGTAGCCTATATCATTATGTAATCAAGGTTATATTATTATCCCTATTTTTAAGTAGAAAACCACTGGAAAATAACCTTTAACATAAATAAATAAATGCATATGAAATTAAAGCAAAACCATGGCATATGTGCATATATATAAATAGTATTATAGTCTATGTTTAGGTAGTTGATTATAACTATATATATATATAAGGGCTGTCAAACAATTAATCGCGATTAATCGCATCCAAAATAAAAGTTTATGTTTACATACTATATGTGTGTTTACTTTGTATAGCCTATTTATTATGTACGTATAAATACACACACATACATGTATATATTAAAACAAAATATTTATATGTATATATATTTATACCTGTATAAAATTTAGATTACAAATAAATGCAAACATTTTTGAGCATCTAAAATATTTTTCCTTAATATATACATAATAAATATACACAGTACACAAACATATAGTATGTCAACATAAACTTTTATTTTGGATTCTGGATGCAATTATATATATATATATATATATATATATACCACAGCCATCCATAAAAAAAAAAAAAAAAAAAAGATTTATGTATCATTGATATGTGGACAATAAATCTAAATATTGTGAAAATTGTCCAAATTAAGTTATTAGCAATGCATATTACTAATCAAAAATTATGTTTTCATATATTTACAGTAGGCCATTTTAAAAATAACTTCATGGAACATGATCTTTTATTAATATCCTAATGATTTTTGGCAAAAAAAATAGATAATTTTGACCCATACAATATATTTTTGACTACAAATATACCTGTGCTACTTATGACTGGTTTTGTGGTCCAGGGTCACACACACACACACACACACACACACACATATATATATATATATATATATATATATATATATATATAAATTTATTGTATTATATTTTTGGTTAGGTAATAAAAGTATTCATGAATTGCATAATCCACACAAAATCAAATGTACTGATTTATTTTTACTTTTTTTTTTTTATAAAAACTTGTATTTATATACATTCTGTTCATAGTATTCTATATTCAGTTGATGAAATTTGTTTATTCTTTTTTATTTTTACTTTATAATTAATACTTTATACTTTACAAATGTGACCCTGGACAACAAAACAAGTCGTAAGTAGCACAGGTTGTATATATTTGTAGCATTAGCCAAAAGCACGTTGTTCAAAATTATCGATTTTTCTTGTTTCATGATGATATTTTGGGAATTTTTCTGCTGTAAATATATTAAAACTTAATTTTTGATTAGTAATATGCATATCTAAGAACTTAATTTGGACAACTTTAAAGGTGATTTTCTCAGGGTTTTTTTTTTTTTCCTCAAATTCCAAACTTTCACATAGTTGTATCTCGGCCAAATATTGTCATTTTCTATCCTTATTTATTCAGCTTTCAGATGACATATAATTTAAAAAAACTGGTCCAGGTCTTGTGGTCCAAGGTCACAAATGAAGACAAACGAGTAGGTTTTGACAGATTATCTCACACAAATATGTGCCTGCAATATGGTTGGTTGCACACCCAATCGCACATAACACACTACATTGCCAAAAAAGTACCTAAAAGTACCATTGTTTGAACATGTACCTCAGAAGCATGTTATTATCTGATGAATCACTCATGCGATAAGTCTCAAAGCACCTAGTATCTATCGTTATATCATAGTATTTGTTAAACCTGTTAATTCAGATCAGGATGTTTGTTAACTGACTGTGAGGCGTTTATCTCAAATTTCTCCACAGATCATGCCGATATTAACGTTAAGGCCATAGCTGGACAAGCAACATCTCTTCCCTGCAAGTGTCCTCCTAACTCGCCTCTGTATCTGGTCTGGCAGAAGGTCATCGGTGAACAGGAGCTTGTGGTTAATTACTACAATGACGACGACAAAGAAGACAAGCAAACGTCTCCGGAGTACAGAAACCGAACAGAGCTGAAGCTGACCGGAAACTGTTCTCTTGTGTTCCACAGAGTGCGTCTGTCAGACCGGGGACTGTACAAGTGTTACTATAGGACAGCACCTTTAAGACATGACCGAATCCATCTGGACGTCACAGGTCAGTATGTGTGCATTTATTTCACACTGCCCTTTGTTGTGCATATTACAGGCCCAAAATATGATGGGAAGGATTTGATATGCTTTTATATGGCATTTTTGTGTTCACTTGTTTATTGGTCCTGCGGTGTAAAATTAAAATATGTAGTCTTTAAAATGACTCGTGTTGCATTCAGGATATTGTTAAAGATAAAATCAAAAAAGCATAACGTCTTACTGCTGAGAAAATCAACTTACCAGTAAATTTTGTTTTTAAGAAATTAATTGATTTCCAAAATAAAAAGCGCTCATTTAATTTTTTGTATTTTTTTTAATAAAATAAAATGTGTTGTCATGGATGCTCAGTTGGAAGTTGCAAGTTTATATTTTAAAATTCAGACTTTTATCTCATTCTGACTCTATATCTCATAATTGTGACTTTATATCTCATAAATCTTACTTTATATCTCATAAATCTTACTTTATATCTCATAATTCTGACTATATCTCAATTTTGACTACATCTCAATTCTATCCTTTTATCTCATAATTTTGACTTTATATCTCAATTCTGACCTTATATCTCAATTATATCCTTTTAGCTCATAATTTTGACTTTATATCTCAATTCTGACCTTATATCTCAATTATATCCTTTTATCTCATAATTTACTTTATCTCTCATAATTTTGACTTTCTATCTCAATTCTGGCTTTTTATCTCATAAATCTTACTTTTTATCTCAATTTTATCTTTTTATCTCATAAATCTTACTTTATATCTCATAATTCTGACTATATCTCAATTTTGACTATATCTCAATTCTATCCTTTTATCTCATAATTCTGACTTTCTTTCTCAATTCTTACTTGATGTCTCATAATTTTGACTTTCTATCTCAATTCTGGCTTTATAGCTCATAAATCTTACTTTTTATCTCAATTTTATCTTTTTATCTCATAATTGTGACTTTATATCTCATAAATCTTACTTTATATCTCATAATTCTGACTATATCTCAATTTTGACTGTCTCAATTCTATCCTTTTATCTCATAATTCTGACTTTATATCTCAATTTTTACTTTATATCTCATAATTTTGACTTTATATCTCAATTCTGACCTTATATCTCAATTCTATCATTTTATCTCATAATTTACTTTATCTCTCATAATTCTGACTTTCTATCTCAATTCTGGCTTTATAGCTCATAAATCTTACTTTATATCTCAATTTTATCTTTTTATCTCATAAATCTTACTTTATATCTCAATTTTTACTTTATATCTCATAATTTTGACTTTATATCTCAATTCTGACCTTATATCTCAATTCTATCCTTTTATCTCATAATTCTGACTTTCTATCTCAATTCTTACTTGATGTCTCATAATTTTGACTTTCTATCTCAATTCTGGCTTTATAGCTCATAAATCTTACTTTTTATCTCAATTTTATCTTTTTATCTCATAAATCTTACTTTATATCTCAATTTTATCTTTTTATCTCATAAATCTTACTTTATATCTCATAATTCTGACTATATCTCAGTTTTGACTATATCTCAATTCTATCCTTTTATCTCATAATTCTGACTTTCTCAATTTTTACTTTATATCTCATAATTTTGACTTTATATCTCAATTCTGACCTTATATCTCAATTATATCCTTTTATCTCATAATTCACTTTATCTCTCATAATTTTGACTCTCAATTCTGTCTTTATAGCTCATAAATCTTACTTTATATCTCAATTTCATCTTTTTATCTCCTAAATCTTACTTTATATCTCATAATTCTGACTATATCTCAATTTTGACTATATCTCAATTCTATCCTTTTATTCTATCCTCATAATTCTGACTTTATATCTCAATTCTGACCTTATATCTCATAATTCTCATTGTATATCTCAATTCTTATCTTATAATTCTGACTATATCTCAATTCTGACTGTATATCTCATAATTCTGACTATATTAATTTTGACTTTATATCTCAATGCTGATTTTATATCTCACAATTCTCATTGCATATCTCAACTTTGACTTTATATCTCATAATTCTGACTTTATATCTCAATTCTGACTATATATATATATATATATATAAATTCTGACTTTTATTATATCTCATAATTCTCAATTTATATCTCAATTCTAGTTTTTTATAAAAATTACGAGATTTAAACTAATTTTTTATTGCGTGGTGGAAAGAAACGTTCTGTAGCTCAGAGACTTTTGCATGAAGAGTACACAGTCAAAGTCATTCAGCCTTTTAAAACTAAATGTGAGCTCTTTGAGCACTTGTGTGAGAAATAACGTTTACTTTCACAAATGACTTTTTATCTATGTTTATCTTTTTGTTCCTTGGAACCTGGAGCCATGTTTTTGCCCTTTGACTCATAGTTTAGGTGATTTCAGATTACAAGGTTTTCAAAAGGAAACTGAAGACCACAGGGAACACCGCTTCATTGCTCCAACACTAATATACAATTATCTTCTGTTGTTTCTGTAGAAGCGCGACGAGACATACCAGAACCAGAACCAGATCCAGATCGGAGCGTCCAGAGCACCATTGTGACGTCTTCTGTTTGCGGGTTTCTCATCGTGATCGCAGTTGCCGCAGTATACGTGGGAATTACTTGCAGGAATAGACAGAGAAGTAAGTGCATTTTTAATTTGTAACCTAAATGCGTTCATTGCAATTAAAATAAATGTCAGCTTTCAATAAGAAGCTCTTAGATGTAGTATGTGAACTCTTCTTGCACCCTGATGTGGGTTTAAAAGCTCTATGATGGTCACATTCAGATGAAATCTGAGATTATAATCAACGTTTTTATATGTGATTTATGTTGTTTTTCTGCCTTTGCAGGAACATTCATTGCAACATCAATGGGGAGCATTTAACAGCTGTCAATTCAGAGCAAGATCTCTGTAGCTGCTTTTGAGTGCCTTTTCACGGATGGTAGCAAATACACCAAACAAACTACAAAATGCACAAGCTCACACACGCTGTTGTTTTTATGTGGGTCACACACTTAACTTTTAACCCACTTTAAATATTTTCTGACACTTCTCCATCTATTAAAGTGGTAAATCACTTCTGGCATGATGGGCTTTTAATACAATTTTGACTAGCTATTCGTAAAAAAAAAAATTCATTTTTAAATCGTTGCTACACAACTAGAGGATATAAAAATATGCAAGTATGATCTGTAGTTTTCAGGCTTTTGCTAACAAATAAATTGGTATTTCTTGTATAGGTCACACTGATGAATGCACATTAGGCATTTACTTAAACTACTGATAACTAAATAAAGTTGGTTAAAAATGGACAAACTTATCCTTTATTGGTTAAGTAATCCATGAAAAGAATGTAACTGTGAAAGCCAATGGCTAGCATTTTCTCTTATGCTTTAACATGATTATTATTGCTTGTTGTTTGAAGGCCTCATGTGAAGACCAATCAAGTTTTTTTTTTTTTTTTTAAGTAAAAGATTCTATTAAAAACACTTAAAACATGAAATAAATAAGAGCGAAGCTTAGAGAAAAGATTAAACACAAATAACAATGTATATGTTCCTTTTAATGCTTCTGTTCAACCGCTTTACACCCTTTTCTGCTTCAGCTTATTAAAACTTATATAAATGTTAGAACAAAACTTTCTTTAAGTAATGTTAATGCACTGCAAAAAAAAACAACAACTTTTCTTAGTATTTTTGTCTTGTTTCTAGTCGAAATATCTAAAAAAAAATCTTACATTAAGTTGAATTTAATAGATAAGCAAAATTACGTATAAGACATTTAGTCTTGTTTTAAGCAAAATGTGCTTAATTTAGTTTTTCCCCCCTGGAAACAAGTACAATTATCTTAAAATATTCTTAAAACAAGAGTATTTTACTTACCCCACTTGCAGATAATTGTACTTTAACCTAGAAACAAGACTAAATATCTTATGTCATTTATTTAGTAAATCTTATTTAGTAAATGCATCTTAATTTAAGAATTTTTAGTTATTTTGACATTTGATATACGCTTTTCATAACGCTGAGAGAAAATATTTTGCACTTGATGAGCTTTCTAAGAAATTTCTGTGATGTTAAAATAACATTTTAATCACAACAAGAAAACTGGAGATGTTAATGTTCTTAAAAAAGTAATAATGTTTTTTTTTTTTTGGTGAAAATAAAGTTTGTGCAACTTTGTGAGAAACATTTTGTAACATTTAAACTGAAACATTTTAACAATGTTCCCACGATGCTTTTATTGTTAGTTTTAGAGAACATTCAAAAGTAACATTCCCCTAAACAATCAGATAACCAAGAAAACATGTATATAACGTTTATTAAATAGCGTTTTTATCATCAAATGTTCTTAAAACATATTTTTGTCATCTGTGCTTTGAACCTCAAAATGACACTTGTTTGGTCTGATTTTACACAACATATCTTCATATCACTCTTGGTCACTTCATGCATGTTGATTGAACAGACCTTGATGTGATTGTTTTTCAACATTTCACAGATACCGACTGCAAAACATGTGTTGATATTCACCTATTTGCTTTCACTTTCTGATATTCGCTTTCATTCTGACCAGTTTAACTGTGTGTGTTTTGACAGGGCATTAGTGACTAGTCATGTAGCAGGAATGCATTCGTCCACCACTGACCCAGATGTCTGTGTGTGTTATGTTAGCCATCTTGCAGTCTTGCATTTATTGTTTTTAAAGCCATTTTGAAGTGGTGCTGATGTAATGTGGGAGGTTTTGAATTCGTCTGTTTACTGACTGGAAACGAACACTGTCCTTGGCAACATAAACATACATTTGATTTATTACTACTTATCAAAGACATGAGCATGTTTGTCTGCTCTTTTTTATCATTTTTAAAAACAGTTTGAGTCAATGTGTTTTGCATGTAAAGTATCCCAACTAACAAGGAAGTTCTCAGAAGTTTGCTTAACGTCCTTCCAAAAAGGTTAATAGAACGTTTGTTCAAAGTTCTGGTCTTTAATAATTTTCTCCAAACATTTGCACAAAAACATTATTCATGGAACATTTTTTTTTTTTTAGGTGCACACTCATCCTACATTTTTTTTTTTTTAAGTTCAGGACATTCAGAGAACATTCAAAACTAACATTTCGGTAACACCTTATAATAACTGCATTATTAAATTGTCAGTTCATCATTTATAAAGCATTATCCCCACATTAACAGACATCAGTAAGCAGTTTATAAATTCAGCTATAAATGTTTCTATAATGTTTTCACCAGATCATTAAGAAAGTGTAACTTGTGTAATTTAGACATACAGTGATAGTTAGTGTGCTAGTAATGCTTTATTAACAAGTGTTCTTACTGTAATTCAGGTAGCTGTAAAACATTTAGTAGTTGTCAGTTATCTATTTTTGTGAGCTCATCTAAAGTGAAGACTCGTAAAACTTTTATAATGGAGTTTTAAAGAATATGCTATTTCTAAACAGAAGATGGAAACAAACAGAGTGATACAGAACATAGAAATATTTATTTCAAGATTTCAAAAACCAAAACAAAACTTGTTATAAAATGAAAAATAAACCTCTGGAATGTTATAGAAAAATAAAAATTTCTGTACACCTCCGGAAAACATAACTTAGCAATAAGCCTCTGTAATCTGATATTAAAATACATTGTTGATCATTTGAAAGTAAAAGTGAAAAAAAAGTGAAAGTGAAATATATTTGTTAAATATATTTGATTTTCTATTTCAGTATTTCTATTCAGTTTAAAATGTAGAATTTATATCAAATGCATTTAAAATACTCTAAATCTGAAACAAGAAAAGCTTCTTACTACACCAAAATATTTTGCTTATTTTCTTCATTTTTTGTTTTTAAATTGTGTTGCTTATTTTGTTGACACATTTTAACTTTTGCTGCTTTTCGAGGTATAAATAGTGTTCACTTTAGATGAGCTCCCAAAAACAGTTAACTGACAACTACTAAATGCTTTATAACTACCTGAATTAAGCTTCAATTACAGTAGGAATATGTGTTAATAAAGCATTTAACACACTATTACTATCATTTTAAATAATATGTATATATGACCATTTAAATAGTTCATTAATCATTTACACTGTAAAAAAAAACAACTTTTTTTTTTTCAAATTAAAAAGTATGTATTTGTGCTGCCTAAAAAAAATTACGTTTAGTCAACATGAAATGTTAAGTTGTACAATATGAAAACGTAGATATTTGAGTTGAGTAAACTTAAAATTTTAAGGCAGCATGAACGCTTACTTTTTTAAGTTGAAACAACTTTTTTCAAGTTGTTTTTTTTTTTTTTACAGTGTATGGCATCGCTGTGAATTTTACTTTTAACACCTTTATTTTTAAGAATGTATAAAGTGTTTAATAATTGTATTTTTATGATAAATGTATAATTTCAAATTGATTTGTTAGTAAATTAGTTAAGCATTAGTAAATAGTCGGTTTATCATTTATAAATCATTATCACTACATTAATAGACAGTAGTAAGCAGTTTATAGATGCAGCTATACATGCTTTGTTCTTGATTTTTAAGCATATCTATAATGTGTTTAATAATTGTATTTTCATACTTTATTAATGATAAATGTATAATTTCTAAATTAAGTATTACATTATTTACAAATCACTTATTTAGTTGTCATCAGTGGACCATAAGATCATTTAGAAAAACAATTTGTTGGGTCAACTTAAAATAATTTGTTACCCTGCTGCCTTAAAAGTTCAGTCAACTCAAATACATTTATTTGAGTTGAAATGTTAAGTTGTACTAAGTGACAACTTAGATATTCGAGTTGACTAAACTAAAAATTTGTTTGTTAACCTTAACAGCTGTGTTTGTTACTCGACTGCCATAAAATTTTAAGTTGAATCAACTCAAATATCTAAGTTGTCACATTTCAAACTTAAAATTTTAAGGCAGCAAGGTACCAAATTATTTTAAGTTGACTCAACACATTTTTACCCTGTTTTTTTTTTTTTAGTGTAGAAGAACCATTTTTTAAGAGTGTAGATATGCTTAAAAATCAAGAACAAAGCATGTATAGCTGCATTTATAAACTGCTTACTACTGTCTATTAATAGTGATAATGATTTACAAATGATGAATTGACTATTTACTAATGCATAGTGTGCAGTTATTATAAAGTGTTACCAACATTTCTGTAATGTTTGCAAAATGGAATGTGCACATAACCATGTTATGTTTTTCAATGTTTCATTCAGAATTTTTTTTTTTTATAACACAAGAGCACTGTTAATGAATCATTCTTAGAACATATCTTTGTTAGCTGGGATGTTACTATATATAATTATTTACTAAAAACCCTGAAATGTGAAAATAAAAACTCTGTGTGTATTAATGAGTGTTTATTGGACTGTAACACTAGTGCTGACTGAAGGGCATCTGATCAAGTATCAAGTGTCACATTGCTGCTTGATACCTGAAGTTTAGTTATTAGTGAACACAGATGCCACTTTGGCCTGAAATGAGGTGTGAAACATCAGATTAAGTGTCAAAAGTGCCGCTGGTGGCAAAATCGTAACGCAAAATGTTCTGGCAGGCAACCTGAAATAATGTTTGATGTGGAAACATCTAAACGAACTGGTTTTATGACCCTCATTGCTTTCCATGCAATTTATAAATCAACACGTTTAAAGACACTAAAGAATCAGATTTGAAGAAAAGAAAAAAGTTTATTTACTTGAGAGTCACTAAGTATAAATTAAATTTAATTTGATTAAAAAAATCTCAATTATTAATTATTAGCACTGAAAATAAACACGAGAAGCCCTCTGTTTGGTTGAGCAACTATAAATGAATGTACAACAACAGAGAAATAAAAGTAATTAAACTAGAAGTTAATAAATGACTTCCAAGGGACTTTCTTCTTGCTGAGACATTCTTTTATAGTTAATGTTCAATTACAAAACTATTTCATGAATACATTTTATTAACCAACATTTGTCAGAACAGTTTCGATGTTAGACTAAACATCCTCAAATACCCTGCAGACACTCGATGAGCCTCAAATCCATGAGATTCCAAGGAAATGAGAAGGAGATTTAAGTGTTATTTCAGCAATTTAATCATCCACCTTCAGCATTTCATCATATACTGACAAAGAGCAGCTTTAGTTGTGTGCGTCTCCGTCATTCATGGTCTCTAAACTTTGAGAACAGATGAGTTACATGAATCCCTGGAGAGCTAAATGACTCATTATATGCTTCGTATTTGATGTATCTGTTCCCCTTAACCAGCACAGCAATATTTAGAGGACACAAGGAAGTGAAACTCAGCAAATATTTGTTATTTCCAAACTGCTGTTCTATTTGTCATGTAATTAACAGACATCTTTTTCAGTTTCAGCACATTTATTTGTTTGAACAAAGACAAACACAGCAAAAAGTGGTTCATCTTGACCAACAAGACCTGATTAATACGGTATTCTGCCTTAAAAATAGGTCATCTGACTGGTTTTTGGAACATAGTAGCAGAGTTAATTCAGGTTCATTTTAACAAGCTCGGTCGAGATGCGTGACCAGGTCAAAACTATACTGCCGCTCAAAGGTTTGGGATCAGTAAGATTTGTAATGCCTTTTAAAGGAGACTTTTCAGCTGATCAAAGCTGTGTTTATTTGATTAAATATACAGAAAAAAACCTGTAATATTGTGAAATGTTAATGCAATTTAAAAAAAGTGTTTTTCTATTTTAATATACTTTAAAATATAATTTATTCCTGTGATGTAAACCTGAATTTTCAGCATCATTACTTTAGAAAAATTATTAGGAGTCTGATGCTGATTTGATGCGGAATTGCAAAATATAAAGTAGGAATTGTGAGATATAAAAGTCAGAACTGTAAGATATAAGGTTGGAATTGCAAGATATAAAGTCGGAATTGTGAGATATTAAAAATCAAAATTATGAGATGCAAACTCAAACTCAAACTCAATTATGAGATGCAAACTCAAATGCAAGATATAAAGTAGGAATTGCGGCAGAATTTTAGAACTGTGTGATCTAAATTGGAATTATGTGATCTAAACTTGTACTTATGGGAAAAAATGTTAGAATTGTAAGATATAACGTTGAAATTGCATGATAAAAAGTCAGAATTGCGAGATATAAAGTCGGAATTGTGAGATATAAAGTTGGAATTGCAAGATATAAAGTTGGAACTGTAAGATATAAAGTCGGAATTGCAAGATATAAAGTCGGAATTGCAAGATATAAAGTCGGAATTGCGAGATATAAAGTCGGAATTGTGAGATATAAAGTCGGAATTGTGAGATCTAAAGTCGGAATTGCAAGATGTAAAGTCGGAATTGCAAGATATAAAGTTGGAATTGTGAGAAATTAAGTGAGAATTATGAGATGTAATTTCACAATTCTGAGAAAATATGTTGGAATTGAGAGATATGAAGTCGGAATTGTAAGATATAAAGCCGGAATTGCAAGATGTTGGAAACAGCTGTGCTATACAGGTCCTTCTCAAAAAATTAGCATATTGTGATAAAGTTCATTATTTTCTGTAATGTACTGATAAACATTAGACTTTCATATATTTTAGATTCATTACACACAACTGAAGTAGTTCAAGCCTTTTTTTTGTTTTAATATTGATGATTTTGGCATACAGCTCATGAAAACCCAAAATTCCTATCTCAAAAAATTAGCATATTTCATCCGACCAATAAAAGAAAAGTGTTTTTAATACAAAAAAAGTCAACCTTCAAATAATTATGTTCAGTTATGCACTCAATACTTGGTCGGGAATCCTTTTGCAGAAATGACTGCTTCAATGCGGCGTGGCATGGAGGCGATCAGCCTGTGGCACTGCTGAGGTGTTATGGAGGCCCAGGATGCTTCGATAGCGGCCTTAAGCTCATCCAGAGTGTTGGGTCTTGCGTCTCTCAACTTTCTCTTCACAATATCCCACAGATTCTCTATGGGGTTCAGGTCAGGAGAGTTGGCAGGCCAATTGAGCACAGTAATACCATGGTCAGTAAACCATTTACCAGTGGTTTTGGCACTGTGAGCAGGTGCCAGGTCGTGCTGAAAAATGAAATCTTCATCTCCATAAAGCTTTTCAGCAGATGGAAGCATGAAGTGCTCCAAAATCTCCTGATAGCTAGCTGCATTGACCCTGCCCTTGATAAAACACAGTGGACCAACACCAGCAGCTGACATGGCACCCCAGACCATCACTGACTGTGGGTACTTGACACTGGACTTCAGGCATTTTGGCATTTCCCTCTCCCCAGTCTTCCTCCAGACTCTGGCACCTTGATTTCCGAATGACGTGCAAAATTTGCTTTCATCCGAAAAAAGTACTTTGGACCACTGAGCAACAGTCCAGTGCTGCTTCTCTGTAGCCCAGGTCAGGCGCTTCTGCCGCCGTTTCTGGTTCAAAAGTGGCTTGACCTGGGGAACGCGGCACCTGTAGCCCATTTCCTGCACACGCCTGTACACGGTGGCTCTGGATGTTTCTACTCCAGACTCAGTCCACTGCTTCCGCAGGTCCCCCTCTCGTTGTGCAGCGTTTTCTGCCACACTTTTTCCTTCCCACAGACTTCCCACTGAGGTGCCTTGATACAGCACTCTGGGAACAGCCTATTCGTTCAGAAATTTCTTTCTGTGTCTTACCCTCTTGCTTGAGGGTGTCAATGATGGCCTTCTGGACAGCAGTCAGGTCGGCAGTCTTACCCATGATTGCGGTTTTGAGTAATGAACCAGGCTGGGAGTTTTTAAAAGCCTCAGGAATCTTTTGCAGGTGTTTAGAGTTAATTAGTTGATTCAGATGATTAGGTTAATAGCTCGTTTAGAGAACCTTTTCATGATATGCTAATTTTTTGAGATAGGAATTTTGGGTTTTCATGAGCTGTATGCCAAAATCATCAATATTAAAACAAAAAAAAGGCTTGAACTACTTCAGTTGTGTGTAATGAATCTAAAATATATGAAAGTCTAATGTTTATCAGTACATTACAGAAAATAATGAACTTTATCACAATATGCTAATTTTTTGAGAAGGACCTGTATATATATATTATTTATTTACTTCAACCTCTGATACTTTTTCAGGATTCTTTGATGAATATAGTGTTAAAAAGAAACACCTTGTTCAACGTCTGAAGTCAGTACATTTTTTCTTTCTTTCTCTCTTTGAAAGAAATAAATATCTTTATTCAGCAAAAATGTGTTAATTAATAAAAGGTGATAGTGAAGACTTATATTGTTAGAAAATATGTCTATTTTTAATAAATGCTGTTCTTTATTAACTTTTTATTCATCAAAGAATCCTGAAAAAAGTATCACAGGTTTCAAAAGAATATTCAGCAGCACAGCTGTTTCCAACATTGAAAATAAAAGTAATAAATCAGTATATTGGAATGATTTCTGAAGGATCATGTGACACTGAAGACTGGAGTAATGATGCTGAAAATTCAGCTGCGCATCACAGAAATAAATTATATTTTAAAGAATATTAAAATAAAAAAAATGGTTATTTTGAATTGCAATAATATTTTATAAGAATATTTTTTTTCTGTATTTTTGATCAAATAAATGGAACTTTGATGAGACTTTAAAAAAAAACAACATTAAAAATCTTACTAAACCCAAACTTTTGAGCGCCAGTGTACATCTACTGGCTTTTAGATTTAAACAAATAAAAGCCTCACATTCTGTCAAAAAAAAAAAAAAAATAATAATAATAATAATATATATATATATATATATATATATATATATATGAATTTCCACTTGTTAGGTAATGTTGTGCAATCCATGGCATGTCGTCGTTTCTCATAAATTGTTTTACCTCCTTGCTTTGGACAAACGAGCTGTAAAACAAACTTGAGTACACACACAGCACTCTCATTATAAATTGAGTAAATAACCACAGCAAACTGGATTTATACACTCTTGACTGCTTTCATTATTTCTAAAGAGGCCACACTCATATTTTACGACAATGTTGTGGTTAGAAACTGTCTCGGCAAGAAGCTGTCTCTGGCAAGTTTCTCTTGACATTATGAAACATTAAATCATGCCTCCACACCAGAAATACCAGATCCAGCTCAGCAGAGTTTCATCTGGTCCCCGAAACTGAATAAACAGTTTTTGATCAGCCAAGAAGTTGAATGAAAAAGCCAGACACGAGCAGCTGATGAAGTAAAAATAATAAAAATGAGCAGAGATTATTGTTTCAAAGCTCACACTTCATCAATACGTGAGCTATAGTGATGAAAATTTAATAATGCTCTCAAAACCTTGAGATTTGTCATAAAAAAAGGAAAAAAATGCAGAAAGCATCCTATAGATTTATTATGAACTGACTTTATTGAATTTAAGCTATATTGTTAATGCACTAACCAAATAAATAAGCGATTTGCGTATTTAAATAAAGAGAAATAGAAAATGCAGAAATCTGCCCTGTTTGACTGACAAATATGCATGCAGTTTATGTTTACGTTAAAATGGATCTAAATATTATCTGCAATTCAGGCGTGAGTCATATTCAGTGATAAGGATAAGTGTGTTTATCAGACTGTGATATTGTGATAAACTACCTAATATTACTGACTAATAAAAATGGATTTAATATTTCATCCAGTATATTAAGAAATACCTGATAAGATGATGAAATGTGGATAACAGGGATGAAGCATGTGTGAAATGAATCCATTGTCCGCTGGGTGTCAGTGTTGCTCCATCAGTGTGAAATTTACAACAGCGTCATATTCTGTGAATTTAAAAAGGAGAAATAAACCTCAGAAAGAAGCAGATGACCAGTGAGAAGTTCTGATACCTCTTGAGAATTCATTTTTGTGCTAGAATGTCGTTTTCGCCAAATCTCCAATTTTGTTTGATAACTCTCTGCGCGGTGCAAACGACACATTTTTGGATTAAAAAATTGAATAGAATAATTTCACTGCTGGCATTTTATACATCTTAAAAACACCCAATTAAATACTATTTTCACAGTTTTTGCATACTTTTAGTTTTAATAAAAATCAACCCTTGGGTATAAAAAAAGCCTGTAAGATACTCATTAATGCAGCCGCATGATTAATATATTGGAAGAACTAAAGCTGGTTTTATGTATTACTAACTTTTTCTTGCGTTAGACCCTCAGTCATGGAGTTGTGTAACACCTGTGGAGATCTGACCGCCAGCATTCACATTACTCTCAATGGCAGCTGCTGAGGAACATTAGATAAAGTCTGCCATCTTTGCTCATGGGCGTTCAGTTCTGCTGCCGCCTCGCTTTCTCTTTCAGCTTCCAGCTGTAAATGTGATGTGACTATGGCAGCTTGTTTGCACCACAGGATAAAAACTAAAAAAGGTAATTACGACTTTTGATCTCAGGATTTGGCCTTTTTTTTTTTTTCAGAATTGCGATATATAAAAGCAGGATTGTAAGACATAAAGTCACATTTTTTATTTTTTTTTTAGATTATATTATATATAAAATTATATTTATTTGTTATTTTAAAATTCTACCTTTTTGTATTTAATATTATTTAATATTTTGAGATATAAAAGTCAGAATTGCAAGATATAAAGTCGGAATTGTGAGATATTAAAAATCTAAATTATGAGATGCAAACTCTCAAATGCAAGATATAGAGTAGGAATTGCGGCATAATTTTAGAACTGTGTGATCTAAATTGGAATTATGTGATCTACACTTGTAATTCTGGGAAAAAAAATGTTGGAATTGTAAGATATAAAAGTTGAAATCACAAGATATAAAGTCAGAATTCCTAGATATTAAGTCTGAACTGTGAGATATAAACTAGCAATTTGGAGGAAAATGTTGGATATGAAGTCAGAATTGCAAGATATAAAGTCGGAATTGTGAGAATTATGAGATGTAGATTCACAATTCTGAGAAAATATGTTGGAAGTGAGAGATATAAAGTTGGAATTGCAAGATATAAAGTCGGAATTGCAAGATTTTAAATCAGAATTGCAAAATATAAAGTCGGAATTGTGAGATATAAAGTCAGAATTCCAAGATACAGAATCAGAATTGCAAGATATGAAGTCGGAATTGTGAGATACAGATTTGGAATTGCAAGATATAAAGTCGGAATTGTGAGATATAAAGTTAGAATTCCAAGATACAGAATCAGAATTGCAAGATATGAAGTCGGAATTGCAAGATACAGATTTGAAATTGAAAGATATAAAGTTGGAATTGCAAGATATAAAGTCGGAATTATGAGATAAAAAGTCGGAATTGCAAGATATAAAGTTGGAATTGCAAGATATAAAGTCGGAATTATGAGATAAAAAGTCGGAATTGCAAGATATAAAGTTGGAATTGCACAATATAAAGACAGAATTGCAAGACATAAAGTCGGAATTGCAAGATACAAATTTGGAATTGCAAGATATAAAGTCGGAATTGTGAGATATGAAGACAGAATTGTGGGAAATTAAGTGAGAATTATGAGATGTAGATTCACAATTCTGAGAAAATATGTTGGAATTGAGAGATATGAAGTCAGAATTGCAAGATATAAAGTCGGAATTGCAAGATTTTAAATCAGAATTGCAAAATATAAAGTCGAAATTGTGAGATATAAAGTCTGAATTGCAAGATTTAAAGTCAGAATTGCAATATATAAAGTCGGAATTGTGAGATATAAAGCAGAAATTACAAGATGTAAACTTGCAATTCAGATTTTTTTGGGGGGGAATTGTGAGATATAAAGTCAGAATTGCAAGATGTAAACAATTCTGGAAAAAATATGTCGGAATTGTGGGATACTGTAGAAAGCTGGAGTCACTTAAGAAAAAGTTCTAATTTTCAACAGCCTGGCAGGAGGATTACGATCTCCTGGAGGACATGCAAACATATTTTGTTATATATACACAATAGAAAAAAAAAAAAAGAAGTAAAACCAGATAGAAGACAATATATAGACTCACAATTCCAAGATATACAAATTACATTTTCATGTAATTTCCACCATTATCACTTCTATAACATAATGCTATTTATGCAATGATAATCATGCGAGAGGTAGTGTAAACTGACACGGGTGGTAATTTTTCATTTCTTCCAGGAAAAAAATGACAGATTTCTCCTGTGGCACTCACAATAATGTTCACAGAATATGAGAGGTTGAACAGCAAAAACACTTGTATTTGAAAGAATCTGTCATTAAATGGGAGGTTCGATCCTTTACTGATGCATTGAGTCTGGATGACTGCAATTACTCAGATAACCAAGCGCAGATGACAGGTGTGTGACCCTCACCCTCCGCACCTGATGCGGATCAACCCGTCTTCCTACGGCCAGAAACCCCATGTTCCTTCCCATCAGGAGATCCGCTGGGCCCGGGGTGGGCGGGTGACTCAGGGTTGTGGAAAATCTGTGAAATGTCAAGGGTTGACGTCTAAATTGGTACAGAGGCCTGGGTCTGCGGGGGCTGAGAAATGTAGCGGAGAAAATGACATTTGAAGCCCAAACTAGAAGGCAGTCATCTGTGCGGACAGCCTTCATCGGCTCCATCATGAGCTAATGGCCACCTGTCTGCCTGCCTGCAGTGAGACGCGATCGTGAGACTGTAAATAGACTCTTCAGAAAAACATCAACCCCAAACTTACCTGTAAAGGTCCTCTTTAACTCAAACTAACAATCCAAATCACAGCTTACCCATACCTACACATAACTGCACGGTATTAAGTTGAATACTGCATCTGTTTCTGTGTTCCTCGTTCTAGAGATCAGTCACATATGAAAGCTTTTTTCTTGATAAAAATAACTTTTACTTACAATTTGGACTTTTTCCTCTTCAATTCTGAGAATTCTAGTTTAAAAGTCTTAATATTTCATTGAACAATTCTGATTTAAATCTCACAATTCTGACTTAATTTCTTATGATTCTGACTTTATAATATCTCAATTCTGACTCTATTAATTCTGACTTCATAACATCACAATTATGACTTTATATCTCGCAAGTCTGACTTTAAGTCTCATAATTCTCACTTTACATAAATTCTGACTTTATATCTCATAATTCTAATTTAAAATCTCAATTCTGACTTCATATCTCGCAATTCTCAATTCTGACTTAATATTTCAATTCTGAATTTATATTTCTGACTTTTTATCTCATAATTCAGACTTTCTAATATCACAATTCTGACTTTGTACCTCGCAAGACTGACTTTATCTCATAATTCGGACTTAATATCTAAATTCTGACTTTATATCTCATAATGCAGACTTTATAATATCACAATTCTGACTTTATACCTCGCAAGTCTGACTTTATCTCATAATTCGGACTTAATATCTTAATTCTGACTTTATATCTCACAAGCTTGACTTTATATCTCATAGTTCTAACTTTATATATCATAGTTCTGACTTAATAATATCTCCTAATTATACATTTATATCTCAATTCTGACTTTATATCTCGCAAGTCTGACTTTATATCTCATAAGTCTGACTTCATAACATCCCAATTCTGACTTTATAACTCATAATTTTGACTTAATATCTTAATTCTGACTTTATATCTCACAAGCTTGACTTTATATCTCATAATTCTAACTTTATATATCATAGTTCTGACTTAATAATATCTCCTAATTATACATTTATATCCCAGTTCTGACTTTATATCTCATAGTTCTGACTTAATATCTAAATTCTGACTTTATATGTCATAATTCAGACTTTATAATATCCCAATTCTGACTTTATACCTCACAAGTCTGACTTTATTTCATAATTCTGACTTAATATCTAAATTCTGACTTTATAACATCTAATTTCAGACTTGATATATCATAATTCTAACTTTATATCTCATAGTTCTGATTCAATAATCTCGCATGTTGACTTTATATCTCAGAAATCTGACTTTATAACATCTCAATTCTGACTTTATTCCTTGCAGGTCTGACTTTATCTCATAAACTGACTTAATATCTAAATTCTGACTTTATATTTCACAATTCAGGGGGGTGTTCCGTGAAACAATTTTACTGAATAAGCCAGGCTTAATTCAGTTAGTCTGACTTATTTTGAGCCTAACTGAAATAAGCCTGGCTTATTTGGTAAACTTGTTTTATGGAACACCCCCCTGATTTCATAACATCACAATTCTGACTTTATATCTCACAAGTGTGACTTTATATCTCATAAATCTGACTTCATAACATCCAAATTCTGACTTTACATCTCATAATTTTGACTTAATATCTAAATGCTGACTTTATATCTCATAATTCTCACTTTACATAAATTCTGACATTTTATCTCATAATTCTAACTTAAAATCTCAATTCTGACTATATTTACATATCTCGCAATTCTCAATTCTGACTTTACATCTCACAATTCAGACTTTATCTTATAATTTTGGCTATATAATATCTCAATTCCGACTCGATATCTTGCAATTCTGAGTTTATATCTTGCAAATTCCTCTTAGAAAATACAATAAAGAATATTATCCCTGCTGAAAAAAACAACAAAAACAGCTTAAACCCATTAAAGCCATGAAACTGATCTGCTGCTCTTGGTTGGTTTAGCCGTATCTGAGCCTGATCAGAGGACGCAAACCTTCTAAAACCATCAAACCACACCAGTGTAACCAGCTTAACTGGGAGATTAACTAACAACTTCATTCTGGCTTATGCCTTTTTATCCAGCAAGGCTCTGAGGAGAATAATGATCACTTTGACAATTGCAGTCACACATACAGCCACGAGAGTGGAATTACACACCATCAAATTCATAGAAAATACTTGCCTGCGTGTTTGGTGAAAAGCATTCACGCTGTGAAAAAACAGTGAATCAGACACACAGTGAACACTTTTCTCTAGTCTGTTCTTCAAAATATAATCATATGAGTAGAGCTGAAGTGCACTTCTAAGCAATGACATTTCCTGTCAAATGTCAACCAGAGACGTCTCACAGGTCACTCGCCAAAGCAGATGCCGCAGAATAACAAAATGACCTGCTGCTGCGCAAAAACCAGAGGAGAGTGTTCATTTTTATATTTAATTTAATGCATCAAATGCTTGAAATGCTCACCTGAGACCTAAATCTAATGACAACGATTGCAGACGGGAAGAGAAAAATCTGTTTTAATGCTTTTAAGAGTATAAATAGTTTCTTCTAGATAAGCTAGGGACATATAAAAAAAATAAAAATCATTCAAAAGTTGTCAATTTCACAAATATTTGCAAAGATACCACAAGTAACACATTGAATTAAAAGTGAAATTCTGAAGTAGAAACACAAAAAGCTAAATAAAAAATCAAAACATTTCTACAGCTACTAGATGAGTCATTCGAGTTTACTTCTTCAAAGGAATTTTTACGTCAAGTCAGCTTTATTAAATCAGGTTTCACAATACATGAGGAGACCGAAGCAAGGGAAAAGCTCCCAGTTACAAGGAAAAAGTGCAGCTGTCCTTATAATTGAGATTTTCCCAGTAGTTTATTCCTCAAGACAAGCCAAACAGCAGCATTTGAGATCCGTTTTCCTCCACAAACACCCTCCAGAGCATCTTACGCTCAAGTGTTTATTATCTTGGAGCGTTTGGACCTCAGAGAGACGCTCATGTTCAAGTCGCCTGGCAGCAGATTCTCATGGATGGAGTGCTGATCTCCAGATCTACAGCTCATTTCCATGCAAATCACCTTCACGAGCTTCCAAACTGTGCGACGGACCACAATTACGCCGGAACACAAAGTGGGCGAAAGTACGACGTTTGATGTTGACGTTAGATTAGTTTCTCTCGCAGCGGGTTCACGTTTGAGTTGATTACACACGTCCTACGTTGTCTACAGTAAACTGCAGTTTATTAGGAGAATAAGCACATCCTGCAGGATTGAGGTCAGCGTGATGTTAGAGGTGGACAAATTTGACCTTCTCCATTAGTTTTGTGGGTGTTGAGATGGTTTCAATCGCTCGACTATATCACAGCTGATGTGGAACATACTTTGGTTTTATTAATGCAAACTACCCGAATCACAATCACGTGGAGGTCAAAAGTTTACACCCCCCCGTTCAGAATCTGCAAAATGTTTATTGTACCAAAATAAGAGGGATCGTACAAAATGCATGTTATTGTTTATTTAGTACTGACCTGAATAAGACATTTCACATAAAATATGTTTACATATTCAGTTCATATTCAATGACTATGATTTTGAGATCAATTTTTTCACACTGAGGACAACTGAGGAACTCATATGCAACTATTACAGAAGGTTCAAACGTTCAAAACATGCAAAAACTTTTTGAATTTGAAGATCAGGGTAAATTTAACTTATGTTGTCTTCTGGGAAACATGTAAGTATCTTCTGTAGCCTCTGAAGGGCAATACTAAATTAAAACAATATGATATTTAGGCAAAATAAGAAAAATGTACACATTCTGTTCAAAAGTTTTCACCCCCAGCTCTTAATGCATGGTTTTTCATTCTAAAGCATCAGTGAGTGTTTGAAACTTCTGTAATAGTTGCATATGAGTCCCTCAGTTGTCTTCAGTGTGAAAAGATGGATCTCAAAATCATACAGTCATTGTTGGAAAGGATCCAAATACACAAAAAAATGCTGGAAAACCAAAGAATTTGTGAGACCTGAATTATTGTTTTTGAAGAACAAGACAAACAAGGGACTCATGAACAATTATCACTAAACAAAAACAAGCAAACAACAAAAAAAAAACAAAAAAACAGCAGTGTGACAAGAATCAAGGGGATGTAAACTTTTGAACAGGGGTCATTTCTTATAAATTCAACTATTATTTTCTCTTGTAACTATATGTACACTGCAAAAATGCTTTTCTTACTTAGATTTTTTGTCGTTTCCAGCCAAAATATCTAAAGATTCTTAAATCTACAAGGATTTTCTAGACAAGTAAAAAATATTGTCTTGTTTTCAGAAAAAAAGTTTCTAATAATCTAGTTTTCTGCTTGAAATAAGATTTTACTTACCCCACTGGATGATTATTTAGCTTGTTTCAAGCAAAAACTCACTTAATTTTGACTTATTTTTTTCTGAAAACAAGACAATTTTTACTTGTCTATAAAATCTTTCTTGATTTAAGAATTTGTAGATATTTTGGCTAGAAACAAGACAAAAAAATTAGTAAGTAAGTAAGAAAAGCATTTTTTGCAGTGTAAACATCTTTTATGTGAAACGTCTCATTCAGGTCAGTGCATTTTGTGTGATCACTCTTATTTTGGTAAAATAATTAATATTGTGGAGATTCTGAAAGGGGGATATAAACTTTTGACCAACTGTAGATGCAAAAAAATCACAGTTTTTGTTCCTCAAAAACTTAAATGAGATTAAATGGAAACCAAATCAAGCTTTTACTGGAGACTTCTGATGTAACTCTTATGAACTTTCATTAATGGTATAAGAATGTTTCCATTGAGTTATAAAAATGTAATTTCTAAATATTCCCTTAAATGTTTTAAAAACGTTTTTCTCAGTTTTGTGAATGTTACGGAACATTCCATTGTATCATTTTGCAAACGTTACAATGTTAGAATGTTACTTTTGAATGTTTGAACACACTTTGGAATACTTTGAACTCTGAACATTCTAAAACAAATTGTAACATTTTTTAAAAAAAAAAAGAATGTTTGATTATTTGAATACAAAAGAATTATAACCCAAAAACATTCTAAATAAACCTGGGTTTCAGAAAACATTCAGAAATAATGTTTTCATTTCATGGGAATGTTAGCAAAACATTCTCAGAATACTTTTTTTTTTTTTTTTAGATGGGAACCATCATGTTGCCAAAAAAAAAAAAAAAAATTGGCAAGCATTTAAGTTTTTTAACATTTTGTTTAACAGAAACACCACATAATCTAAAACCTCTGGTCTCAAAGCTCCAGCATCTCACATTAACAGTGTCCAACAAAACACACTCACCCCAAAGGAAGAAATTCTTTACATGTAGCGGGATGATGAACGGCTGTGAGGCCGGAACGCTTCCTCTGGAGGGGATAGAGATGCCAGAGTAATGGAAGACCATGACCACAGCTTCTCCCTCAGGCTAATGGGCCAGAAAGCCACAGTCTCATTTTTAACAGACCTTTTGTCGCCTAGCTCCGGGCTCCTTGAGGAAACAAATAATGAGTCCTCCGCTCGCCCTAACGATCCACATCAACAGATCCGGAACGTTCCTTTACGTGGATAGCGCTGATCCGCGCGAACGGCTCGTGACTGATTCATGAGGTTGAAACGGTGGCGTTTAGAGCGCTGGGAGGCATGTTGTGCATGAGCAAATGATGAAATCTTTCACGTTAAAGATGATTCACGGCTTAGTCACATTTATGGGAAGCTACACCTTGAGGAGCTTGATGTGAAACTGATGTGAAGTTTTGTTTGAATAAATCTGCAAGCAGACACACACACACACACACACACACACACACACACACACACACACACACACACACACATAAACCAGTACAGATAGTGAATCCTCCTCCGTTTGGTTGGTGTGTGGTCGTCTTCATGACCCTCATTCAACATGCACTTCTGTGCAGAACTTCAAAAAGGTAACGGGGAGAAGTATCACGGCGCCTGCGGCAGAAACCAACCCAACATCCTGCATAAATTCCCTTTGATGTGCAACTTTGATCCGAACCAGATACTAATACTGCAGCCGTGGCCTGTTCTCTGATTATGTAATAAATATAACGAACTGCCACTGAGACGAACAGGAACGCTAACAGACGGATTCTTGCTGGTAATACTGACCTACTGAGTTTGAAGCTGCCTTCAAGTCCTACCTAACACCAAAATGTTCTCACAACTTTCAATAAAGTTAAAAAATATTTGTAGATCATTTCGGACAATATTCATTTTTTTGTGATAAAATATTTGTAGTTAATTTTGACAATATTATTATTATTTTTTTTATTTTTTATTTTTTGTTAAAATATCTGTAGATCATTTAGACAATATTCTGTTTTTAAGTTAAGAAATATTTGTTGATAATTTTGGCAATATTCAGTTTTTGAGTAAAAAATATTTGTATATAATTTTTGACAATATTCTGTTTTTTTTTTTTTAATTGAAATATTTGTAGATAATTTTGCCAATAATTTTTTTTGGGGGTTAAAATAATTGTAGATAATTTTGACAATATTCAGTTTTTAAGTTAAAAAAAATATTTGTAGATAATTTTGGCAATATTCTGTTTTTTAGTTAAAATGTTTGTAGATAATTTTGACAATATTCATTTTTTTTAGCTGACAATATTATTATTATTATTTTGGCTAAAATATTTGTAGAAAATTTTGACAATATTAATTTTTTTAGTTAAAATATTTGTAGATAATTTTGACAGTATTTATTGTTGTAGTTAAAATATTTGTAGATTATTTTGAAAATATTCATTTTTTAAGTTAAAAAAATATTTGTAGATCATTTTGACAATAAAAAATATTCATATTTTTGAGTTAAAAATATTTGTAGATAATTTTTTGACAATATTCTGTTTTTTTAGTTAAAATATTTGTAGATAATTTTGACAATATTATATATTTTTTTGGGTTAAAATATTTGTAGATAATTTTGACAATATTATTTTTTTTTTGGTTAAAATATTTGTAGATAATTCGGCAATATTCAGTTTTTGAGTAAAAAATATTTGTACGTAATTTTTGACAATATTCAGTTTTTTTTAATTAAAATATTTGTAGATCATTTTGACAATATTCAGTTTTTAAGTAAAAAAAATAGATCATTTTGAGTACTAAATAAACAATAACATGCATTTTATACGATCCCTCTTGTTTTGCAGATTCTGCAAGGCGTATGTTCGTCTTCAACTCTCTATATATAATAATAAATAAATACAAAAACAGATAAGCTGGTGTCAAGTAACAGTTTTGGCACATTTTACACTGCCACTGTCACATCTCAGCAGCTCCGAGTTTCCTTCTCGCCCTGTAAACGCAACTTTGCTCGGTCACTGATACCTCATAAATATGACATTTCAGACTCCACTTGAAGTCCGCATCAGTATTCATTAAAACAGAAGCTCCTCCCAGACGCCGACGGCACGAGTCAGGAACCTGTGGAGTAATTTGGCTTGACTTATTCCTGCTTACGAGACTTCCATCTATTCTCTCATAATGAAAGCAGCCAAATATTATTGCCTCTGCATCTGTGATTATCCGTGTCAAGCTCGGTGATAGATATCTAATGATCAGTGAGGAGCTGCTGTTATCTCAGGAACGGTTCACTTCACGTCACTGCGCACATTATACTGCCGCTTCGCGACGCAAATCCTTCAGGATTGTGGGCTAATGGAGCATCTGGGGTATTACAAACCGCCAGACATATAGTTATCATCTCCGTCAGTCATGCGAAGCTCCACAGGTGATGGAAAATCCAATCAAGCTCTGGAAAGCGATATAACGGGCGTCTGCGAAATGAATGAGGTCAAAATGCAGTTCCTGTGGGAGATCTCTTATTAATCATAATGAAAGTTCAAGCCCTGCGTCTAATACGGTTAAGCAGCCAGCGTCTTTCTACATGTAAATCATTCGCTGTGTGTTTAAAAGGCCAGTGGCCTATTATTAATAATCACGAACAAGTGTTTAAAGTGATTTCGGAGTAATGCGTTTAGTTGGCGGTGTTCCTGTGTTAATGCTCTGGTCATTTTCATTTCATCTCTTTTAAAAAGCAAACGACAAATAGACAAACTTGTTGGTGATGCTGATCAAAAGTGACCAAACTTTTAGAAACTGGTTGTAAATCTTATGCGATGTTGTCACCAAATATCAGATGCTGTCTTTTCATCAACTTGTTTCTTTCTTTTGTATTTATTTATTTATTATTATTATTTTTTGTATTTATTTGTTATTTATTTATTTATTTATTTTTTTAAATATTTGTCAATCATTTTGACAATATTCGTTTTTTTTTTTTTTTTTTAGGAAAACTATTTGTTGATAATTTTGAAAATATTCAGTTTTTTTAGTTAAAATATTTGTCAATAATTTTGACAATATTATTATTTTTTGGCTAAAATATTTGTAGATAATTTTAACAATATTCCATTTTTTTGTTAAAATATTGGTGGATCATTTTGGCAATATTCAGTTTTTGAGTAAAAAATATTTGTCGATAATGTTGACAATATTCAGTTTTTTTAGTTAAAATATTTGTCAATAATTTTGACAATATTATTATTATTTTTTTGGTTAAAAAATCTGTAGATAATTTTGACAGTAGTCAGTTTTTGAGCTAAAAATATTTGTCGATAATGTTGACAATATTCAGTATTTTTTTAGTCAGATAATTTTGACAATATTCAGTTTTTTGTTAAAATATTTGTAGATAATTTTGACTTTTTTTGTTAAAATATTTGTAGATAATTTTGACAATATTCAGTTTTTTTTAGTTAAAATGTTTGTAGATAATTTTGAAAATATTCAGTTTTTGAGTTAAAAATATTTGTAGATAGTTTAGTTTTGACAATATTCAGTTTTTTAGTTAAAATATTTGTCAATAATTTTGACAACATTATTATTATTATTATAATTTTTTTGGTTAAAATATTTGTAGATAATTGTGACAATAGTCAGTTTTTAGCTAAAAATATTTGTCGATAATGTTGACAATATTCAGTATTTTTTTAGCTAAATATTTGTAGATAATTTTGGCAATATTCAGTTTTTGAGTTAAAATATTTGTAGATCACTTTGACAACATTTAGGATTTTTCTTTTTAAATATTTGTAGATAATTTGGACAATATAATTTTTTTGGTTAAAATATTTGTAGACAATATTCAGTTTTTGAATAAAAAAATATTTGTCATTAATTTTGGCAATATTCAGTTTTGAGTAACAAATATTTGTAGATCACTTTGACAATATTCAAGATTTATTTTGGTAATAGTCAGTTTTTGAGTTAAAAATATTTGCCGATAATGTTGACAATATTCAGTTTTTTTTAGTTAAAATATTTGTAGATAATTTTGGCAATATTCAGTTTTTGAGTTAAAATATTTGTAGATCACTTTGACAATATTTAGGATTATTTGTTAAAATATTTCTAGATAATTTGGACAATATTTTTTTTGTTGTTAAAATATTTGTAGACAATATTCAGTTTTTAAATAAAAAAAATATTTGTTGATAATTTTGCCAATATTCAGTTTTGAGTAGAAAATATTTGTAGATCATTTTGACAATATTCAAGTTTTTTTTGTTAAAATATTTGTCGATAATTTTGACAATATTCAGTTTTTTCAGTTAAAATATTTGTTGATAATTTTGACAATATTCAGTTGTTTTTTTTGTTAAAATATTTGTCGATAATTTTGACAATATTCAGTTTTTTCAGTTAAAATATTTTTGGATCATTTTGACAATATTCAGTTTTTTTTTGTTAAAATATTTGCAGATAATTTCGACAATATTCAGTTTTTGAGTGAAAAATATTTGTAGAAAATTTTGACAACTTAATTTTCTTGGTTAAAATATTCGCAGATAGTTTTGACAATATTCAGTTTTTGAATTAAAAAATATTTGTCAATAATTGTATCAATATTCAGCTTTTTTGTGTTGAAATATGAAATCATTTTGACAATATTCAGTTGAGTTAAAAATATTTGTAGATAATTTTAACAATATTCAGGTTTTTTTTGTTAAAATATTTGTGGATCATTTGTCAATATTCAGTTTTTAGTTAAAATATTAGTTGATAATTTTGTTAATATTCAGGCTTTTTTAGTTCCAATATTTGTAGATCATTTTGACAATATTCACGCTTTTAAAGAAGAACCTTGAATATTCATGAAATCTTTTCATTGCACAAAAGGTTCTTTAGTTTATTAAAATGTTCTTCACACGAAGCAAAGTTCATTTAAGAACTGATCAAAGGTTCTTTTGGGAACCAAAAGCGGTTCTTTTATTGCATTGCTGCAAAAAAACACCTTCTGGAGCGTTTATTTTTAAACTCGGACAGCAGATCTGAAACTAAACCTGTTGGGAATCAGTGATCCAGACAGTGAGGCTAGTTTAATCAGTCTGTGTGTATCAGTGAAACTGTTCTGCTGTTTTGGGCAAAACTCTTCAAAACACTTTGTTGTTTTCCTTCACCCAGAGATTATGCAGTAAATTAGTCTGGTGCCTGGAAGCATGCTGATTATCCCCAACCTCATTAAAAAAAAGCGTCTTTCACATCTGAAACACTATTTTGTATCCTGTCTTCCATGCAACTCCAATGCATTTCAAGTGAGCAGTCCATTATCAAACCTCTCAGTATTCAAACGGACATTTCAATTCAAGTTTCCTTCAATTATCTCTAACATTTAACCAGGTGTGTTAGAATTCAAGTCACTGGTATAAACATGTCAGCAGTTCATTTAACTCTCTTTGCTTCACCATTGCAAACACATGAAAGCTTAAATATACAAAATTGCGACTTATTTCACAATTCTGACTTTTTTCTCAGAATTGCATGATATAAACTCACAATTCTGACTGAATTCTGAGATATAAACTTACAATTGCAAGTTTTAAAGTCAGAATTGTGAGATATAAGCACAATTATGAATGATAAAGTCCAGTTTTGAGGGGAAAAAAATACTTTGTTCTCAGAATTGAGTTTATATCTCACAATTCTGACTTTTTTCTCAGAATTGCAAGTTATTAAGTCAGAATTGTGAGATAATGATTCAATTTTGAGAAATGAAGACAGAATTGTAAGATAAAAACTCACTATTCAGATTTTTTTTTTTTCTCAGAATTGTGTGATATAAACTCAAAATTGCGCGTTATAAAGTAAATTGCAAGATAAAAATTCACAATTCAGACTTTTTTTTATCATAATTGCAAGATATAAACTGGCAATTAAAAAAAACTGGATTTTATAATACATATCTCACAATTCTGAGAAAAAAAGGCAGAATTTAAAGATACAAACTCGCAATTCTGACTTTTATCCTCAGAATTATGAGATATAAACCTTTAATTGCAAGTTATAAAGTCAGAATTATGAGATATAAACTCACAATTCTGACTTTTTTCTCACAATTGCATGATATAAACTCACAATTCTGACTGAATTCTGAGATATAAACTTACAATTGCAAGTTTTAAAGTCAGAATTGTGAGATATAAGCACAATTATGAATGATAAAGTCCAGTTTTGAGGGGAAAAAAATACTTTGTTCTCAGAATTGAGTTTATATCTCACAATTCTGACTTTTTTCTCAGAATTGCAAGTTATTAAGTCAGAATTGTGAGATAAAAACTGATTTTTTTCTCAAATTGCACGACATAAACTTGCAATTTTGAGAAATGAAGACAGAATTGTAAGATAAAAACTCACTATTCAGATTTTTTTTTTCTCAGAATTGTGTGATATAAACTCAAAATTGCGTGTTATAAAGTAAATTGCAAGATAAAAATTCACAATTCAGACTTTTTTTATCATAATTGCAAGATATAAACTGGCAATTAAAAAAAACTGGATTTTATAATACATATCTCACAATTCTGAGAAAAAAAGGCAGAATTTAAAGATACAAACTCGCAATTCTGTCTTTTATCCTCCGAATTATGAGATATAAACCTTTAATTGCAAGTTATAAAGTCAGAATTATGAGATATAAACTCACAATTCTGACTTTTTTCTCACAATTGCATGATACAAACTCACAATTCTGACTGAATTCTGAGATATAAACTTACAATTGCAAGTTTTAAAGTCAGAATTGTGAGATATAAACACAATTATGAATGATAAAGTCCAGTTTTGAGGGGAAAAAAATACTTTGTTCTCAGAATTGAGTTTATATCTCACAATTCTGACTTTTTTCTCAGAATTGCAAGTTATTAAGTCAGAATTGTGAGATAATGATTCAATTTTGAGAAATGAAGACAGAATTGTAAGATAAAAACTCACTATTCAGATTTTTTTTTTTTCTCAGAATTGTGTGATATAAACTCAAAATTGCGCGTTATAAAGTAAATTGCAAGATAAAAATTCACAATTCAGACTTTTTTTTATCATAATTGCAAGATATAAACTGGCAATTAAAAAAAACTGGATTTTATAATACATATCTCACAATTCTGAGAAAAAAAGGCAGAATTTAAAGATACAAACTCGCAATTCTGACTTTTATCCTCAGAATTATGAGATATAAACCTTTAATTGCAAGTTATAAAGTCAGAATTATGAGATATAAACTCACAATTCTGACTTTTTTCTCACAATTGCATGATATAAACTCACAATTCTGACTGAATTCTGAGATATAAACTTACAATTGCAAGTTTTAAAGTCAGAATTGTGAGATATAAGCACAATTATGAATGATAAAGTCCAGTTTTGAGGGGAAAAAAATACTTTGTTCTCAGAATTGAGTTTATATCTCACAATTCTGACTTTTTTCTCAGAATTGCAAGTTATTAAGTCAGAATTGTGAGATAAAAACTGATTTTTTTCTCAAATTGCACGACATAAACTTGCAATTTTGAGAAATGAAGACAGAATTGTAAGATAAAAACTCACTATTCAGATTTTTTTTTTCTCAGAATTGTGTGATATAAACTCAAAATTGCGTGTTATAAAGTAAATTGCAAGATAAAAATTCACAATTCAGACTTTTTTTATCATAATTGCAAGATATAAACTGGCAATTAAAAAAAACTGGATTTTATAATACATATCTCACAATTCTGAGAAAAAAAGGCAGAATTTAAAGATACAAACTCGCAATTCTGTCTTTTATCCTCCGAATTATGAGATATAAACCTTTAATTGCAAGTTATAAAGTCAGAATTATGAGATATAAACTCACAATTCTGACTTTTTTCTCACAATTGCATGATACAAACTCACAATTCTGACTGAATTCTGAGATATAAACTTACAATTGCAAGTTTTAAAGTCAGAATTGTGAGATATAAACACAATTATGAATGATAAAGTCCAGTTTTGAGGGGAAAAAAATACTTTGTTCTCAGAATTGAGTTTATATCTCACAATTCTGACTTTTTTCTCAGAATTGCAAGTTATTAAGTCAGAATTGTGAGATAATGATTCAATTTTGAGAAATGAAGACAGAATTGTAAGATAAAAACTCACTATTCAGATTTTTTTTTTCTCAGAATTGTGTGATATAAACTCAAAATTGCGCGTTATAAAGTAAATTGCAAGATAAAAATTCACAATTCAGACTTTTTTTATCATAATTGCAAGATATAAACTGGCAATTTAAAAAAAAACTGGATTTTATAATTCATATCTCACAATTCTGAGAAAAAAGGCAGAATTTAAAGATACAAACTCGCAATTCTGACTTTTATCCTCAGAATTATGAGATATAAACCTTTAATTGCAAGTTATAAAGTCAGAATTATGAGATATAAACTCACAATTCTGACTTTTTTCTCAGAATTGCATGATATAAACTCACAATTCTGACTGAATTCTGAGATATAAACTTACAATTGCAAGTTTTAAAGTCAGAATTGTGAGATATAAGCACAATTATGAATGATAAAGTCCAGTTTTGAGGGGAAAAAAATACTTTGTTCTCAGAATTGAGTTTATATCTCACAATTCTGACTTTTTTCTCAGAAATGCAAGTTATTAAGTCAGAATTGTGCGATAATGATTCAATTTTGAGAAATGAAGACAGAATTGTAAGATAAAATCTCACTATTCAGATTTTTTTTTTCTCAGAATTGTGTGATATAAACTCAAAATTGCGCGTTATAAAGTAAATTGCAAGATAAAAATTCACAATTCAGACTTTTTTTCTCATAATTGCAAGATATAAACTGGCAATTAAAAAAAAACTGGATTTTATAATACATATCTCACAATTCTGAGAAAAAAAGGCAGAATTTAAAGATACAAACTCGCAATTCTGTCTTTTATCCTCAGAATTATGAGATATAAACCTTTAATTGCAAGTTATAAAGTCAGAATTATGAGATATAAACTCACAATTCTGACTTTTTTCTCACAATTGCATGATATAAACTCACAATTCTGACTGAATTCTGAGATATAAACTTACAATTGCAAGTTTTAAAGTCAGAATTGTGAGATATAAACACAATTATGAATGATAAAGTCCAGTTTTGAGGGGAAAAAAATACTTTGTTCTCAGAATTGAGTTTATATCTCACAATTCTGACTTTTTTCTCAGAAATGCAAGTTATTAAGTCAGAATTGTGCGATAATGATTCAATTTTGAGAAATGAAGACAGAATTGTAAGATAAAATCTCACTATTCAGATTTTTTTTTTCTCAGAATTGTGTGATATAAACTCAAAATTGCGCGTTATAAAGTAAATTGCAAGATAAAAATTCACAATTCAGACTTTTTTTCTCATAATTGCAAGATATAAACTGGCAATTAAAAAAAAACTGGATTTTATAATACATATCTCACAATTCTGAGAAAAAAAGGCAGAATTTAAAGATACAAACTCGCAATTCTGTCTTTTATCCTCAGAATTATGAGATATAAACCTTTAATTGCAAGTTATAAAGTCAGAATTATGAGATATAAACTCACAATTCTGACTTTTTTCTCACAATTGCATGATATAAACTCACAATTCTGACTGAATTCTGAGATATAAACTTACAATTGCAAGTTTTAAAGTCAGAATTGTGAGATATAAGCACAATTATGAATGATAAAGTCCAGTTTTGAGAGGAAAAAAATACTTTGTTCTCAGAATTGAGTTTATATCTCACAATTCTGACTTTTTTCTCAGAATTGCAAGTTATTAAGTCAGAATTGTGCAATAATGATTCAATTTTGAGAAATGAAGACAGAATTGTAAGATAAAAACTCACTATTCAGATTTTTTTTTTTTCTCAGAATTGTGTGATATAAACTCAAAATTGCGCGTTATAAAGTAAATTGCAAGATAAAAATTCACAATTCAGACTTTTTTTATCATAATTGCAAGATATAAACTGGCAATTAAAAAAAAACTGGATTTTATAATACATATCTCACAATTCTGAGAAAAAAAGGCAGAATTTAAAGATACAAACTCGCAATTCTGTCTTTTATCCTCAGAATTATGAGATATAAACCTTCAATTGCAAGTTATAAAGTCAGAATTATGAGATATAAACTCACAATTCTGACTTTTTTCTCAGAATTGCATGATATAAACTCACAATTCTGACTAAATTCTGAGATATAAACTTACAATTGCAAGTTTTAAAGTCAGAATTGTGAGATATAAGCACAATTATGAATGATAAAGTCCAGTTTTGAGGGGAAAAAAATACTTTGTTCTCAAAATTGAGTTTATATCTCACAATTCTGACTTTTTTCTCAGAATTGCAAGTTATTAAGTCAGAATTGTGAGATAAAAACTGATTTTTTTCTCAAATTGCATGACATAAACTTGCAATTTTGAGAAATGAAGACAGAATTGTAAGATAAAAACTCACTATTCAGATTTTTTTTTCTCAGAATTGTGTGATATAAACTCAAAATTGCGCGTTATAAAGTAAATTGCAAGATAAAAATTCACAATTCAGACTTTTTTTTATCATAATTGCAAGATATAAACTGGCAATTAAAAAAAAACTGGATTTTATAATACATATCTCACAATTCTGAGAAAAAAAGGCAGAATTTAAAGATACAAACTCGCAATTCTGTCTTTTATCCTCCGAATTATGAGATATAAACCTTTAATTGCAAGTTATAAAGTCAGAATTATGAGATATAAACTCACAATTCTGACTTTTTTCTCACAATTGCATGATACAAACTCACAATTCTGACTGAATTCTGAGATATAAACTTACAATTGCAAGTTTTAAAGTCAGAATTGTGAGATATAAACACAATTATGAATGATAAAGTCCAGTTTTGAGGGGAAAAAAATACTTTGTTCTCAGAATTGAGTTTATATCTCACAATTCTGACTTTTTTCTCAGAATTGCAAGTTATTAAGTCAGAATTGTGCAATAATGATTCAATTTTGAGAAATGAAGACATAATTGTAAGATAAAAACTCACTATTCAGATTTTTTTTTTCTCAGAATTGTGTGATATAAACTCAAAATTGCGTGTTATAAAGTAAATTGCAAGATAAAAATTCACAATTCAGACTTTTTTTATCATAATTGCAAGATATAAACTGGCAATTAAAAAAAAACTGGATTTTATAATTCATATCTCACAATTCTGAGAAAAAAGGCAGAATTTAAAGATACAAACTCGCAATTCTGACTTTTCTAATCAGAATTATGAGATATAAACCTTTAATTGCAAGTTATAAAGTCAGAATTATGAGATATAAACTCACAATTCTGACTTTTTTCTCAGAATTGCATGATATAAACTCACAATTCTGACTGAATTCTGAGATATAAACTTACAATTGCAAGTTTTAAAGTCAGAATTGTGAGATAAAAACTGATTTTTTTCTCAAATTGCATGACATAAACTTGCAATTTTGAGAAATGAAGACAGAATTGTAAGATAAAAACTCACTATTCAGATTTTTTTTTTCTCAGAATTGTGTGATATAAACTCAAAATTGCGCGTTATAAAATAAATTGCAAGATAAAAATTCACAATTCAGACTTTTTTTTATCATAATTGCAAGATATAAACTGGCAATTAAAAAAAAACTGGATTTTATAATACATATCTCACAATTCTGAGAAAAAAAGGCAGAATTTAAAGATACAAACTCGCAATTCTGTCTTTTATCCTCAGAATTATGAGATATAAACCTTTAATTGCAAGTTATAAAGTCAGAATTATGAGATATAAACTCACAATTCTGACTGAATTCTGAGATATAAACTTACAATTGCAAGTTTTAAAGTCAGAATTGTGAGATACAAGCACAATTATGAATGATAAAGTCCAGTTTTGAGGGGAAAAAAATACTTTGTTCTCAGAATTGCAAGTTATTAAGTCAGAATTGTGAGATAATGATTCAATTTTGAGAAATGAAGACAGAATTGTAAGATAACTCACTATTCAGATTTTTTTTTTCTCAGAATTGTGTGATATAAACTCAAAATTGCGCGTTATAAAGTAAATTGCAAGATAAAAATTCACAATTCAGACTTTTTTTATCATAATTGCAAGATATAAACTGGCAATTTAAAAAAAAACTGGATTTTATAATTCATATCTCACAATTCTGAGAAAAAAGGCAGAATTTAAAGATACAAACTCGCAATTCTGACTTTTATCCTCAGAATTATGAGATATAAACCTTCAATTGCAAGTTATAAAGTCAGAATTATGAGATATAAACTCACAATTCTGACTTTTTTCTCAGAATTGCATGATATAAACTCACAATTCTGACTGAATTCTGAGATATAAACTTACAATTGCAAGTTTTAAAGTCAGAATTGTGAGATATAAGCACAGTTATGAATGATAAAGTCCAGTTTTAAGGGGAAAAAAATACTTTGTTCTCAGAATTGAGTTTATATCTCACAATTCTGACTTTTTTCTCAGAATTGCAAGTTATTAAGTCAGAATTGTGAGATAATGATTCAATTTTGAGAAATGAAGACAGAATTGTAAGATAAAAACTCACTATTCAGATTTTTTTTTTTCTCAGAATTGTGTGATATAAACTCAAAATTGCGCGTTATAAAGTAAATTGCAAGATAAAAATTCACAATTCAGACTTTTTTTATCATAATTGCAAGATATAAACTGGCAATTAAAAAAAACTGGATTTTATAATACATATCTCACAATTCTGAGAAAAAAAGGCAGAATTTAAAGATACAAACTCGCAATTCTGTCTTTTATCCTCAGAATTATGAGATATAAACCTTTAATTGCAAGTTATAAAGTCAGAATTATGAGATATAAACTCACAATTCTGACTTTTTTCTCAGAATTGCATGATATAAACTCACAATTCTGACTGAATTCTGAGATATAAAGTTTTGCAAGTTTTAAAGTCAGAATTGTGAGATATTCTGAGTTTCTTTTTCCCTCAAAACTGGACTTTATCATTCATAACTGTGTTTATATCTCACAATTCTGAGAAAAAAAGTCAGAATAGCATGACATAAACTCACAATTTTAAAAACATTAAGTCAGAATTGTGAGATATAAACACAATTATGAATGATAAAGTCCAGTTTTGAGGGGAAAAAAAGACTATGTTCGCAGAATTGTGAGTTTATATCTTGCAATTGTGACTTTTTTTCTCAGAATTGCAAGTTATTAAGTCAGAATTGTGAGATATAAACTTAATTCTGAGAACATAGTCATTTTCCCCCTCTGAATTGAAAGATACAAACTCGCAATTCTGACTTTTCTCCTCAGAATTATGAGATATAAACATTCAATTGCAGGTTATTAAGTCAGAATTGTGAGATATAAACACAATTATGAATGATAAAGTCCAGTTTTGAGGGGGAAAATGACTATGTTCTCAGAATTGAGTTTATATCTCACAATTCTGACTTTTTTCTCAGAATTGCAAGTTAAGTCTGAATTGTGAGATATAAACTTAATTCTGAGAACATAGTCTTTTTCCCCCTCAAAACTGGACTTTATCATTTATAATTGTGTTTATATCTCACAATTCTGAGAAAAAAAATCAGAATTGCATGACATAAACTCGCAATTTTAAAAACATTTAGTCAGAATTGTGAGATATAAACTCACAATTCTGACTTTTTTTCTCAGAATTGTGAGTTTATATCTCGCAATTGTGATTTTTGTCTAAGAATTGCAAGTTATTAAGTCAGAATTGTGAGATATAAACTCAATTCTGAGAACATAGTCTTTTTTCCCCCTCAAAACTGGACTTTATAATTCATAATTGTGTTTATATCTCAAAAAAGTCTGAATTGAAAGACACAAACTCACAATTCTGACATTTCTCCTCAGAATTATGAGATATAAACTTTCAATTGCAAGTTATAAAGTCAGAATTGTGAGATATAAACTGATTTTTTTCTCAAATTGCATGACATAAACTAAGAATAAAGTCAGAATTGTAAGATTAAAAACTTACTATTCAGATTGTTTTTTCTCAGAATTGCGTGATATAAACTCAGAATTGCACGTTATAAAGTTCAGATTTTTTATCAAAAAAATAAACAATAAAAAAAAGTCAGAACATAGTCTTTTTCTCTCCTCAAAACTGGACTTTATAATTCATATCTCACAATTCTGAGAAAAAAGGGCAGAATTGAAAGAAACAAACTCGCAATTCTGACTTTTCTCCTCAGAATTATGAGATATAAACTTTCAATTGCAAGTTATAAAGTCAGAATTGTGAGATATAAACTTAATTTTTTTCTCAAATTGCATGACATAAACAGAATTGTAAGATAAAAACTCATTATTCAGATTTTTTTTTTTTTTTGCAAAAAAAATTGCGAGATATAAACTGGCAATTAAAAAAAAAAAGTCAGAACATAGTCTTTTTCCCTCCTCAAAACTGGACTTCATAATTCATATCTCAGAATTCTGAGAAAAAAAGTCAGAATTAAAGAAACAAACTCACAATTCTGACTTTTTTCTCAGAATTGCATGATATAAACTCACAATTTTGAGAAATTAATTCAGAATTGCATGAAACAATCTCACCATTTTGACTTAATTTCTCAAAATGACAAGTTTATTGCATGCAGTTCTGACTTTTTCTCAGAATTGCATGCAATAAACTTGCCATTTTGAGAAATTAAGTCAGAATTGTAAGATAAAAACAACAATATTATATTTTTTCTAAGAATTGCATGATATAAACTCACAATTGCAAGTTATAAAGTCAGAATTGCATGACACAAACTCGCAATTAAAAAACAAAAGTTAGAATTGTGAGATATAAACTCGCAATTCTGAGAAAATATCAGTCTTTTTCGTCCTTCAAAACACAATTGTGAGTTTATATCTCATAATTTGGTCTCTTTTTTTAAATTGTGAGATACAAACTCGCAATTGTGAGTTATAAAGTAAAAGTAAATTAGTTTTTATCCTGCAATTCTGACTTTATTTCTCATAATTGTGAGTTTATATCACGCAATTCAGAGAAACAAAGTCAGAATTGTAACTTTATATCTCATAATTCTGACTTTATAACTCACAACTCACAAAACCAATCTTAAGAAGCATGGGTATATTTGTAGCAATAGCCACAAGATGCTGCATGGAATCAAAATGATTTTGATAATGATCATCATCTTTTAGTGCCAAAAATCATTAGTATATTAAGTAAAGATCATGTTCCATGAAGATATTTTGTACATAAATGTATCAAAACTTAATCTTTCTTTACTAATATGCATTGTTAAGAACTTAATTTGGACAACAAAGATGATTTTCTCAATATTTAGATTTTTTTGCACCCTCAGATTACAGGTTTTCAAGTAGTTGTATCTTGGCCAAATATTGCCATATCCTAACAACCCAAATACATCAATGGAAAGCTTATTTATTCAGATTTCAAATTATGTTTAAATCTCAATTTCAAAAAATTAGGACTCATGACTGGTAACATGCAATTCTGAGAAAAAAAAGTCAGAATTGTGAGATAAAATGTCACATTTACCTTAAAAAAAAAAAAAAAAAATGGTGGAAACAGGCTTCCATACAAATGCCCCTCATGGCACCATTATGAATTGCATCCTGACACATTTCGAATGCACTTCAATACAGTGTGTTTTATATTTAAATTAGATGTTATAGTGGCAAGAAAGTAGTCAATATGTTCTGTTATGTAGTTTAGAAAACCACTGGGATGGATAATGAGAGCAGAGAAACACTGAGTTCCCAAACAGGAAAGAACAGAACATTCTAGTGCTGCAAACTCACTCAATATTATCAAAATAGTTTACTGTGAATTTTTTTTTTTTTTGATATATGAATGTCAAACTCTACCAAAGTTTACTGGAGAAAGTTGAGTTTTCTGTTTCATACTACAGTGCAGGAAGATTATTTGAAAGAAATACATACTTTTATTCATCAAGGACACAACAAAAGTGACAGTAAAGTCATTTATAATGTTACAAAACATTTATATTTCAAATAAATGCTGTACTTTTCAACTTTCTATTCATCTGTGAAACCTAAAAAAACTAAATGCATCACGGTTTCCACAAAAATATTGGACAGCACAATTGTTTTCAACTTTTATAATAATCACAAATGTTTCTTGAGCAGCAAATCAGCATATTAGAGTGATTTCTGAAGGATCATGTGACATTGAAGACTGTAGTAATGATGCTGAAAATCCAGCTTTGCTCACATAAATAAATTATATTTTAACAGATATTCACATAGAAAATACCTATTTTAGATTCTAATAATATTTCAAATTTTTACGGTATCAATAAACAAGTGTAAATAATAATAAACAGCAATTTTCCACACAAGTTTATCCTTCTCAGTCTGTTCACGAGTGAACAACTGATGTTGGAAGGCATCCTAGTCACAGTGATGCGGTTCTGAAACGAACGCTCTGTTTGTCTGCCGCTCCTGTCGTCTGTCCCTGTAATTCTCTAAAGAGATGCACATTCTGAACAGGCATTACTCGTACCCACCTGTCTCGCACGTCAGGACTGTGTGCTGCTTGTGACGGTGCAAACTGAATGCTGTCGGAGTAATTCAATCCCCTGAGTTTCCATCATCCTCTCTGCTGGAGCACCGGCAGGAGCCGCCGGTCTGAGGACCGAATGAAGTCTAAGGGGAAATATAAAGTCACAGTTGTGAGTTATACATTACGCAATTCTGAGAAAAAAGTCAGACTTGTGTTTTTATCTTGCAATTCTGTCTTTTTTCTTAGAATTGCATTATATAAACGGGCAATTGCGCATTATAAAGTCAGAATTGCATGAAATAAACTCGCAATTTTAAGAAATGAAGTCAGAATTAGGAGATATAATGTCAGAATTGCAAAAAAACCCTCACAATTCTGACTTTTTTCTCAGAATTGTGTGAAATAAACTGGCAATTGCACGTAATAAAGTCAGAATTGCATGAAATAAACCCTCAATTTTGAGAAATGAAGTCAGAATTAGGAGATATAATGTCAGAATTTGAAAAAAAACTCACAATTCTGACTTTTTCTCAGAATTGTGTGAAATAAACTGTCAATTGCACGTAATAAAGTCAGAATTGCATGAAATAAACTCTCAATTTTGAGAAATGAAGTCAGAATTAGGAGATATAATGTCAGAATTGCAAAAAAAAACCCTCACAATTCAGACTTTTTTCTTAGAATTGTGTGAAATAAACTGGCAATTGCACGTAATAAAGTCAGAATTGCATTAAATAAACTCTCAATTTTGAGAAATGAAGTCAGAATTAGGAGATATAATGTCAGAATTGCAAAAAAACCCCACACAATTCTGACTTTTTTCAGAATTGTGTGAAATAAACTGGCAATTGCACGTAATAAAGTCAGAATTGCATTAAATAAACTCTCAATTTTGAGAAATGAAGTCAGAATTAGGAGATATAATGTCAGAATTGCAAAAAAACCCCACACAATTCTGACTTTTTCTCAGAATTGTGTGAAATAAACTGGCAATTGCACGTAATAAAGTCAGAATTGCATTAAATAAACTCTCAATTTTGAGAAATGAAGTCAGAATTAGGAGATATAATGTCAGAATTGCAAAAAAACCCCACACAATTCTGACTTTTTTCAGAATTGTGTGAAATAAACTGGCAATTGCACGTAATAAAGTCAGAATTGCATTAAATAAACTCTCAATTTTGAGAAATGAAGTCAGAATTAGGAGATATAATGTCAGAATTGCAAAAAAAACCCACACAATTCTGACTTTTTCTCAGAATTGTGTGAAATAAACTGGCAATTGCACGTAATAAAGTCAGAATTGCATGACATAAACTTGCAATTTTGAGAAATGAAGTCAGAATTAGGAGATATAGTGTCAGAATTGCAAAAAAACCCTCACAATTCTGACTTTTTTCTCAGAATTGTGTGAAATAAACTGGCAATTGCATGTAATAAAGTCAGAATTGCATGAAATAAACTCTCAATTTTGAGAAATGAAGTCAGAATTAGGAGATATAATGTCAGAATTGCAAAAAAAACCCTCACAATTCAGACTTTTTTCTTAGAATTGCATTATATAAACTGGCAATTGCACGTAATAAAGTCAGAATTGCATGACATAAATTTGCAATTTTGAGAAATTAAGTCAGAATTAGGAGATATAATGTCAGAATTGCAAAAAAACCCTCACAATTCTGACTTTTTTCTCAGAATTGTGTGAAATAAACTGGCAATTGCACGTAATAAAGTCAGAATTGCATGAAATAAACTCTCAATTTTGAGAAATGAAGTCAGAATTAGGAGATATAATGTCAGAATTGCAAAAAAACCCTCACAATTCTGACTTTTTTCTCAGAATTGTGTGAAATAAACTGGCAATTGCACGTAATAAAGTCAGAATTGCATGAAATAAACTCTCAATTTTGAGAAATGAAGTCAGAATTAGGAGATATAATGTCAGAATTGCAAAAAAACCCCTCACAATTCAGACTTTTTTCTTAGAATTGCATTATATAAACTGGCAATTGCACGTAATAAAGTCAGAATTGCATGACATAAATTTGCAATTTTGAGAAATTAAGTCAGAATTAGGAGATATAATGTCAGAATTTGAAAAAAAACTCACAATTCTGACTTTTTTCTCAGAATTGTTTGAAATAAACTGGCAATTGCACGTAATAAAGTCAGAGTTGCATGACATAAACTAACAATTTTGAGAATTAGGAATTAGGAGATATTAGGAGATATAATGTCAGAATTGCAAGATAAAAACTCACAGTTCTGACTTTTTTCTCAGAATTGCATGTTATAAACTGGCAGTTTTAAGAAATGAAGTCAGAATTGCGTGATACAAACTCAACTGCATATTATAAAATCAGAATTGCATGATATAAATCTCTCAATTTTGAGAAATAAAGTCGAGACATGAAATTGAGAGACGTCATTTGGCGAGTTATAAAGTCAGAATTGCAAGAAAAAAACACAATTCTGACTTTTTTTTCTCAGAATTGCATGATATAAACTCACAATTTTGAGAAATAAAGTCAGAATTGCGAGATATAAACTGATACTTGCAAGTTATAGTCAGAATTGCAAGATAACAACAATATTCTGACATTTTACTCAGAATTGCATGATATAAATTGTCAATTTTAAGAAATGAAGTCCGAATAGCATGATACAAACTCACAATTTTGAGAAATAAAGTCAGAATTGTGAGATATAAACTGACAATTGCGAGTTATAAAGTCAGAATTGAATGACAAACGCAATTTTGAGAAATGAAGTCAGAATTGCAAGATATAAAGTAAAAATTTGCATGATATAAACTTGCAATTCTGAGGAATAAACTCGCCATTGTAAGTTATAAAGTGAGAATTACATGATATAAACAAACAATTGCAAGTTAAGTCAGAATTGTGAGTTTATATCATGAATATATCAGCCTTTTTTTCTCCTCAGAACTGGACTTTATAACTCGCAATTGCGAGTTTATATTTCACAGTTCTGAGAAAAAAAGTCAGAATTGCAAGTTTATATCAATTCTGACTTTATAACTCGCAATTCTGACTTTTTTAAACAGATATAAACTGGCAATTTTAATTGCATATAAAGTTAGAACTGCATGATTTAAACTCGTAATTTTGAGAAGTGAAGTCAGAATTGGGAGATATAATGTCAGAATTGCAAGATAAAAACTCACAATTCTGAATTCTTTCTCAGAATTGCATGACATAAACTTGCAATTTTGAGAAATGAAGTCAGAATTGTGAGATATAAAGTTTATATCATGCAATTGACTTTTTTTCTCAGAAAAAAGTTATTGCTGGAAAGCCTAAATATGAAACAAAAAAAAGAGTCTGAAATGTATTTATTTGTTTTTTTTTTTTTTAAATGGAACAGTTTAATGAACCTTTAGACAAAATCTGTTTTTGTTGAGTATTTGATGCATCAGGGTTTTATTGCTCATGTACTCAAACTGAGCAAAAAAAAAAAAAAAAAAAGCTGAAATTCTGATGCTCCTGATGGTCAGATTTGACTCTTTAAACTTGGATTTTTCGAAAAAATGATTCATAGAGACTCAAGTAAAGCCAAGCTGCTTCCAGCAAGTGTTCATCTGCAAATATTACTAAAGTTATGATTATGTTTACATGATAAAATCTGTAAAAATTTGACAGTGAAAAGACATGTGAAGCACAAGATGAAGGTGGACATTTGTACAATTAAAAGAAAAGACCTTTAACTTGATAAAAACTCTAAAATATCAATCAGACGACAGAAGGAATGGAGTAGATTGTGTGTGAAACCGGTTTAAAAGCAACTTTTTGATCATGTAGAGGCCTTAGTTGAGTTTATAGGGTTAAAACATGAAAGATTCATTATTTTTTCAGGCTAAAAATAGTTTGTGGTGTGCTACTTTGTTTAGAGTCATTAGTAGTTTGCTTTTTGCTTCATTTTAAACTTTAAGAAAAAAATTTGACCCTTCATGACTTTCCAATGCCCTTGATACAAAAAAAAATAAATAAACCAGTCGAGCACAAACCGTTTCCACAAAGCTTTAAATGTCATGCCGTTTGCATCGGCAGATGATGCCACTTTCACAATCTTTAACTTTTATTTTCCTCTTTATTCTCAGTGAATAAATTGCCTTTCAAACTGATCTTTTTTCAGCACAATACGAATAAAGAGAGAGAGAGAGAGAGAGAAAAGATGTCTTGTGCATAAGAGATGTGGAATTATTTTGACCTTCATCTGATAAGGGTGACATTTAATATGTTAGCGTTTATTAGAGCCCAGCGGAACTGAATATAACTAGTCCTTCACTGTTGCCCTAAATATAGCTTTATAAAGCAGAAAAAAAAACAGAAAAGTTTGAGAAAAGCAATATCACCATTTCTCTTCTGCTCAGCAAGATTGCATTTATTTGATTAAAAACATAACAAAATTGTGAAATATTATATATAGGGCTGTTTCTATGTGAATATCTGTTAAAATGTAATTGATTTTTGAGATCAAAGCTGAATTTTCAGCATCTTTACTCGTCTTCAACTGTAACATGAACATTATAACTGTCTGTCACTTTTGATCAGTTTAATGCATCCTCGCTGAATTAAAGTATACTTTTTTTTTTACTACCTCTGAACTTTTAAACAATAGCGCAATGTCAAAAAAGCAAAAAAATAAATGAAATAAAATAAAAATAAATAAATAAAATACAAAAAATAAAAAATGACCATATGTATATGACACACACATCTGATATTATTGGGAATACAAAATGTAGACTTTTGTGGGAGCATGAAGACAATATCAACAAGAAAAATTAAAGCAAAACGTGTGTCTCCTGAGGGAAAACAAAAATGAATAAAACACATTATCAAGAGCTTTAAGTCATTTAAGCACATACTGTATGAAAAAAGCCTTTTATTTACAAATATAGGAAATTTACCATTGAAATATTATGTTTTGTAACATTTATGACTGTTATTGTGCCAGCTGTGGTCCGATCTCCTAACTTCACACGCTCGATTAGAATCACCTGTTGCATATGCTCACCAGGTTTCATGAAGTTTTGAGCTTTCCTTTAGGCTTTATAGGATTTTGGAAAAAATCGGACAGGCTACTTTTCTATACGACCCTCTTATAGCTTTCCAAAGGATAAATTTTAATATTTATTTGATAACTATTGACCTAGAGTGTCCAGAGAATTATACTGGAGGGTTTTTCCTAGATTGAAGAACCTAGGACTGGTCTTCTCAATCATTTAACAAATGATTTGATTGACAGCAGTGATTCTCGAGGCAAAGTTGTTATATTGTAAGATAGGAATATCGCGCCACATACAACTGTTTTCGCACTTGAAAAAATGCCATATCTCCCTCAAATGGTTGCACAAATAGAACTATTTTTATGCTTTTTTCTCTCGTATAGTGCCACCAAGTGGACAAGCTCCGTAATTTTTGTCCTGCAGCCTCAAATTAAACTCTTACATAAGCGTTCTGAGTTTGGTGAAGATATCTCATTCCGTTCAGGAGTTATAGGTATTTTACTAAAAAAACGGTGAGTTGAAAGTTAGACTTTTTTTTGATAATTATTGATATTTGCTCTCTAGAGAATTGGGGCAAACAACTTAGGACTAGTTTAAAAAAGTAGATTTTGTCGGACGTGAGCCAAGGATTCCAATGACATAAGACACTTGAGCCTATGACTGAGTTTAGGAGGTACTTTTGATCGCTGTAGCGCCCCCGTCAGGCCGATTGGGGTGAGCATTGGTGACATTTTTGGCAGTGTGAGTACTACCATCCTTCCAAGTTTCAGGCCTCTAGAACTTATGGTTTGGTCTGCACGACCAGTTTTATGTGGAGATCACTGATCTGTGACCATTCTAACATTTACAATAGGGGTTCAGCGCTATGCTATACTAGTAAAACAACAGCTGTAAGAGTATTCTTGTGCCAGCTGTGGTCCGATCTCTTTGCATGCTCATTTAGAATCACCTGTTGCATATGCTCACCAGGCTTTGTGAAGTTTTGAGCTTTCCTTTAGACTTTATAGGATTTTGGAAAAAATCGGACAGGCCCCTTTTCTAAACGACCCTATTACAGCTTCCCAAAGGGTAAATTTGAACATTTATTTGATAACTATTGACCTAGATTGTCCAGAGAATTATACTAGAGGGTTTTTATCATTTTTTATCAATCATTTAACAAACAATTTGATTCTAGAGACAAAGTTGTTCTATTGTATGATACGAATATCGCGGCATTTTATGTTTATCCCTCTTATAGCACCACCAAGTGGCTAAGTTTTGCAATTTTGGTCTTGCAACCTCAGACTGAGCTCTTACATAAGCGTTCTGGGTTTAGTGAAGATATCTCATTCCGTTCAGGAGTTATAGGCATTTTACTAAAAGGTGAGTTGAAAGTTAGACTTTTTTTTTTTTTGATAGTTACTGATATTCGCTTCCCCAGAGAATTGAACCTAGGACTAGTTTGCAATAGTAGCTTTAGTCAGACGTGAGCCAAGGATTCCAACGACATAAGACACTAGTTAGGCTGGGTTTAGGCTGAAGCTGATTGAAAAATGCTGTCACCCTCAACGTATTCATGTTTTTTTTTTCCCTCTTATAGCACCACCAAGTGGCCAAGCTCTGCAATTTTGGTTCTGCAACCTCAGATTGAGCTCTTACATCAGCGTTCTGGGTTTAGTGGAGATATCTCATTCCGTTCAGGAGTTATAGGCATTTTACTAAAAGGTGAGTTGAAAGTTAGACTTTTTTTTTTGATAATTACTGATATTCACTTCCCCAGAGAATTCCAACGACATAAAACACTAGTTAGGCTGGGTTTAGGATGAAGCTGATTGAAAAATGCTGTCACCCTCAATGTTTTCATGTTTTTTTCCCTCTTATAGCACCACCAAGTGGCCAAGCTCTGCAATTTTTGTCCTGCGACCTCAGATTGAGCTCTTACATAAGCGTTCTGAGTTTGGTGAAGATATCTCATTTTGTTCAGGAGTTATGGGTTTAGGAGTTATGAGCGATTTTCGTACTTTTGATCACTGTAGCAACTATTAGCGATACACTGTATATTATTGATATTCACTCTCCAGAGAAGTGGTCAAACTCCGCAATTTTTGTCCTGCGACCTCAGATTGAGCTCTTATATCAGCGTTCTGAGGTTTGGGGTTTAGGAGTTATGAGCGATTATATACTTTTGATCGCTGTAGCGCCCCCGTCAGGCCGATTGGGGTGAACGTTGGTGACGTTGTTGGTGGTGTGAGTACTACCATCCCTCCAAGTTTCAGGTCTCTACGACTTATGGTTTGGTCTGCACAATCAGTTTTATGTGGAGATCACTGATTTGTGACCATTCTAACAATTACAATAGGGCTTCAGCGCTACGCTATACTAGAAAAATAACAGCTGTAAGAGTGTTTCTGTAAAACTACATGACTTTCTGACTGCTTTATCAAATTAGTGCATCCCTTTGGTTATTAGTGCCTTTGTTGTGCCATGTTGTTTTTGTCCATACCATAATTGCATCCCTTGCGTCCGCGGCACTGAAGTTCACCAGCTTCATCAATATCATCAAGATCCGCGAAGGCCCACAGACACTAGAGCAAACAAAGAAAATAAATATATATTCATGTGCTTATTCAAAACCCAGCGTCGCTATTATCGCTCTCCAAAACATCTAAAACCAAAAGGCTTCAGATGATTAACCTTGTTGAATAGTTTTAAAGTGCTTTAATATCATTATCTTCCTCTGGGTGTGTGCTATTGGAAATTCTCTTTGAAAGAAACAAACCCGTTTGGAATTAATGAAATGCCGCTAATGTTGATGTATGATGGAACGTGGGATCTGACAGATGGCGGGGCGCTTGCGGATGCAGTTCACGTCTGATGGAAAACAAACAGTGGGAATGAAGGCCTGAAAAACCATGACAACATTATCTGTCCTGTAAACAAGCATGAAATCAAGACAATTTGCTCTTTGTCTTATTCTATTTACGCAACAATTCAGCATTTTTCTCTTATGTCTTCAAGTCCTTTTGGGACCCTGCAGTGCCGAGTCTGTTTTCTGAGGGGTTTTGTTTGGACGGAGCGCAGATGTGATGGTCTGTCCTTCACAATGAGTTACTAATGGGCAGAAACCCAATGTCTCCTGCCGGTTCTTCTCCTTGGAACACAAAAGGAGACTGTATGAATATGTAGAAGTGTGATTTGATAGATACAAATATGCATTTCTGTAGCTCAGACTGCAACAGCGCTAGCAACGCCAAGGTCGTGGGTTTGATTTCCAGAGAATGCATAAACTAATTCAATACAATGTAAGACACTTAAAAAAAGCATCTGCCAAATGCATAAATGTGACCCTGGAGCACAAAACCAGTCATAAGTCGCTGGTGTATATTTGTAGCAAAAGCCAAAAATACATTGATTTTTCTTTTATGCCAAAAAACATTAGGATATTAAGTATAAAGATTTTATTCCTTGAAAATATTTTGTACATTTCCTACCGTAAATATATCAAAACGTAATTTTTGCTAAGTAATATGCATTGCTAAGAACTTCATTTGGACAACCTTAAAGGCGATTTTCTCAATATTACAATTTTTGTTGCACCCTCAGATTCCAGATTTTCAAATGGTTGTATCTTGGCCAAATATTGTCCTATCCTAACAAACCATAAATATTAATTCAGCTTCCAAATGATGTATAAATCTCAAAATTATCTCGAAACATGTACCCTTATGACTGGTTTTGTGCTCCACAGTCACAAATGTAAATGCAAATGCAACAAATGAAAACTCTGTCAATATTTACTCACTTACTATGTATTACATTATTATTGTAATAAAGTGTTCATAATGTAATATTTTCTCAAAATTCAACCAGATGTAGCTGCTTTAACTTTTTCTATTTATTTATTTATTTATTTTCTAAGCATTATTTATTTTATTTTTTAACATTTTAAACTGGTTTTATTTTATTTTTCCTTTGCTATACTAATACTGTGAGATATTTTGTTTTTACAACATAGGCTTTGTACTGTGTACACTGTATGTGTAACTTTTTGTTGTCAAAAAAAAAAAAAAATACATATATATATATATATATATATTCTCTTTTAACTTTTTTCTCTCTTTACAATTAACAAAGCTAACACTAACCATGTCATAGCACTTTTTGTTGCTCTTTTGTTGATTTCGTTTGCTTCCACTGTTCTCCTTTTTAAGTTGCTTTGGATAAAAGCGTTTGCTAAATGTAAATGTAAATGTAACTAAAACCTAAATGTATTTGGCATATGTATATATACTGTAAGAAGTACTGTACAATAATAATAATAATAATAATAATTATTATTATTATTATTATTGCATGAATATTTAAATATTGTGCAGTTTGTAGTTTTGTCTTGTAAATGGTGCTTGATCTGTGCAGATTTCTCTCCTGATTCAGACCAGACCATTTTTTCACTGAAGGAAGCGTTATTATGGACTATAGATTGGCATTTTAGCTGAAAACACAGTTAATCTTGATAAAAGCTGTTGTTGAAATGCAAAATGTTTAGCAGTTTCTTCAGTTTGATTACATGATAAAGAAAGTCTCCTAATGCAAACTTGGAACAACATGAGGGTGAGTAAAGTAATTTTTTTTGTGTGTTGTATTCAGCGATTAGAGAGATCGCTTGGCAAGCGGTCACCACGCACACACACACACACACACACACACACACACACACACACACACACTGCTGTCCTTATTTACCTCTCCTAAACAGCTGTAGAGACTCTGACAGATGCTCGACTCGTCTGGCCAAAATTCTGCCACTCGGCGGCTGTTAGAGTTTGATCAATAGTGACACGAGTCCCGCGCCGACCGCTCACCTCCGGCGCGCTCACACTGCGCGTGCGTATATGTGTGTGCGCGCACTGCGAAAATCCAAGCGCTGTTAGTTTTGAGAGCCGTTGGTCGGCCGGCATCAGGCCAGAAAGAGAAAGACACTCCGGCTGTGCTCCAAAATAGAGCTGTTTGTTGTTTACTGTCTACTTACGGAGGTAACTAATGTAGGTTAGAAAAACGTTGTTTTTATATGTTTCTAAAACATTGGAATGCTATTTAATGGTGCCTAAAGTGTTTCTTAGGCTGATGATACACTGGGCAACTTTGGCAAATGTTGCCTTCACCGGGCAGCCAGGTAAGATACAGGGCCCACGACTGATCTAAATTATCCAGATGGAAATGTGTTACCCATTCTCAATGGGAAATTGCCCAAACAACATTGCTCAAAAAGTTGCCCAGCGTATTATCAGCATTACAACGCTCTAGTGTTTACATTTAATATTCTAAGAATGTTTTCTCTCAACTTTAGGCAAACATTCATCAAGTAGAAATATCCCAAATTGTCAAGGGGTGGGGTGTAGGGATGAGGCGAGGACTCGATGTGCAGGAAGAGAGGGCTTTTATTAATCAAAATAAAATAAACAAACAAAACTACCCTGTAGGGGAAACAAACGTAGCTTGACTGGCTTGCTAGACAGAAGTGGACAAGGCAGGACACGATGCACACAATAAACATTCGACAACGAACTGGCACAGGACTGCAAACACAAGGAGAATAAATAGAGGAGGGTAATGAGGGGAACACAGGTGGGGCAAATAAACCAATAATCAGGAAACAAGGTGGGCGGGGTTAAGACAATTAGACATGAGCACTAGAGCTGAAGATCTTTTGTCGGATCTACTTGAATAATGTCGGGCTGTAAACGGGTTCGGGCGTTTAAAAATCTGTCAATCAAAATGTACTTGTAGGGCCGGGTCGGCTTTAACTTTTAAGGCCCGATTACAGCTCTAATGAGCACATGGCACATGAAAACAAAACAAAAGCCATGCGCTCAGGCTTTTTAATTATTTTAATAATGTGTTACTCCTTGTTATAATATACAAGATGTTATAGTCCATAACAATAGCTGAAAATCATGATTTCTTGTTGTCTGAATTAGTCAGTGCATTTTTCCCATCATGCATCATTGTGTAATCAAAATATTTATTATTTATTGTAGTTTTCTTTTGGTAATATTTCATTTATTTTATTTATAAAAGCCATAAATAGTCATTTGCCAAATTCTACAACATCATTATTGTTTTAAATAACCTTTTCCTATAAAAATGTGCATCCGTAAATCTCGCGGGGGAAAGAGTAAGGAGATATTTTAATTATTTATCAATAAACTAGTGTATTCTGAGTCAGTATCACAAAGATCCTGACTCGCAATCTTCTCTTTGGACGCGCTTTTAGAGAGAAATGCATCTTTACGGTTTATGAAAGAGTTTTTGTTTTCGATTTATTTTGTTTTATTTAGTTAAAATACAATTTAAAGCTTTTTGTATATGTGACCCTGGACCACAAAATCAGTCATAAGGGTACATTTTTCGAAATTGAGATTTATACATAATCTAAAAACTGAATAAATAGCTTTTCATTGGTGTATGGTTTGTTAGGATATGACAATATTTGGCTGAGATGCATCTATTTGAGGGTGCAAACAAATAAAAGGTGAGAAAATCACCTTTAAAGTTGTCCAAATTAAGTTCTTAGCAATGCATATGCCTTTTCAAAAATGTAGTTTTGACATATTTATGGTAAGAAATTTACTAAATATCTTCATGGAACATGACCTTTGCTTTACTAATGATTTTTGGCATAAAAGAGAAATCAATAATTTTGACCCATACAATGTATTTTTGACTACTGCTAAAAATAAACCCCAGCAAATTAAGAATTATTTATCATGTCTGTAAGGCATGCATTACCTGAGTTTCTGTTCATTTTGTGAAGCGTTTTTGTAGAAAGAGATGACAGAAAGCGCATAATGCTTGTTTTTTCTTTATTTTATAAAAGCACTGTTTGTAACGTTTTGTTGATTTTGCACACAAATAAAAGTAGGACCATTTACAGTTCCGAATGATATATTACTCTTACTTTTATGAGCAAAAATGACAGATAATTATAAATTGTTTTAAATTTAAATTTTAAAAATGCAAGTGATCATGTACATTTATCTAGGTTTAATGTTTAAACTAACATTGTTTTTTTTTTTACTTGAACTGTTTTATATCTATAGATTTTACTTTAGGCAAGTTGTGATGATTTTCAAATGAAAAATATTTGTTTCAAGACAGTTTTGTTTTTTTGTGCATTTTTAAGGTATGCATATGTGAAATATTATCTCATTTTGAAGTAGTGGAATGTAAGTATTGTTTGTCTAATGAAACAAGATGGATTTTTCCTGTTATGATTTGATTGTTTCCCTAATTTTTCCATAACAAAGACAAATAATAAATAAAGACAATAAAGACATCTGTTTTTTTATTAAAAGTAAAAAAAAAAAAAAAAAACGCTGAATGATTAAAATTAAACATGTTTTTTTCTTATCTTTCTGAAATGTCAAATGTACCTCCAATTATAGAATCGCTCAACTGCAATGCCTTCAGATCCGCCTAGACTCACTAGAGATTGAAACAGAGCTGAAGAACCTGAAACACGGATGATGTTCTGCTCGAGCGCAGTGGGAAAAGAAATATTATGAGATTGTAAAGGTCATGAGATGTCACTAACCCGAGCAGACGCTGTGGGAATAGTGATGAAAGACAGCAGGATATTTTTCCCATTGGTCCAAAAGCTCTCTTTTATCATCCACATGTCTTCAAATAAAGCGGAAGGCATCATGCATTAAAGATAAAGATTAAACATGATCAAAACCTCACAATCTCCAGCATGATTTGAAATGATCCAAAGAGAAGAAGATCTGACTGTCTGTACATTTAAGTCACATACATATTAAATGTTTCAAGCTTTCTTTGTTTTAAAGCTGTAAAATCCTAAAAAAATGTCTTTAGTTTGAAGTTTAATATAAAAAATAAACATTTACATTACTCTATTGTAACTTGCATAATAAATTATTTAATTGGTATTATAGCAGTGAACCAGTGTTATTATTTACTAAAACTAAACTATTAAAATAGCTGTTGTTCACTGAAATAAAGCTGAAATAAAATATAAATAGATACAAATCTTAAACTTAGACAAATAAATAATTAAAAATAAATAAAAACTTGGCAACTAAATGTACTACTGAAATGTAATTATAATAAGGCTAAACAAAAAACAACAAAAGCACATAACAAAATTATTATATCTTAAAATATAAACTGAATAACTGATAAAAAAAAAATAACTAAAGTAGAAAATAAATAAAAGCTAAAATAATAATAGTATTTAAATAGCACAAATATAATATGTATAACATTAAACATCAGCCTAACCTTTCTGTTTAAATGTCTCAAAATCCTAAAACTCACTCACTGTAATAACTTTGTTAAATGGTAACCATATAAAAACACACTATTTCAGTGGTATCGTTTAATAAAATTAAAACTACTAAAATAATTTTTGTTAATTGGAATAAAGCTGAAATAGAAGTAAAAAAAAAAAAACATTGAATAAATTAAATAAAAGTTTAATTACTAAAAATAAAAATGAAATAACAAAAAATATATAATAATAAAAAAAAAAAAAAAATATTGAGAAAATCGCCTTTAAAGTTGTGCAAATTAAGTTCTTAGCAATGCATATTACTAACCAAAATTAAGTTTTGATATAATTACATTAGGAAATGTACAAAATATCTTCATTGAACACAATCTTTACTTAATATCCTAACTATTTGAAAATCTAGAATCTGAGGGTGCAAAAAATACATAAATAAATAAATAAAAATACTGAGAAAATCGCCTTTAAAGTTGTGCAAATGAAATTCTTAGCAATGCATATTACTAATCAAAAATTATGTTTTAATTAAATTACAGTAGGACATTTACAAAATATATTCATGGAACACAATCTTTACTTAATATCCTAACTATTTGAAAATCTAGATTCTGAGGGTGCAAAGAAAAAAAAAATTGAGAAAATCACCTTAAATTTGTCTTAATATCCTAATGATTTTTGGCAATTTTTGGTACAAATATACCATATCACATATAAAATAAATAAATAAATAAAGCACATTAACTTCAAATTGAAAATATAAAAATAAAAGCAAATTCAAAATATGAAATAATACTTAAATGGCACTGCAATAAGTAGAATTAGTTTTGGGGGATTTATAAAGGGCTGTTTATTATCAGAGGCTCTTTTCATCAGTCATATCTGCACATTTAAAGTCAGACATTGACAGCAGTTCAATGCCTCACCCTTTACATCTTCATCCAGCGTGTGCTTCTCTTACGTTCAACTGATGGTTCTGTAGCGACATGAGGGCGAATAAATGATGACAGCATCTTCACTTCTGAGGAAACGATTCCTGTAAAGGACGACTGGAGAGGAAAATGATGCACTGGAATCATGTGAACTGAAAAAGGACGTCTACTGACAATATCATGTCATGCCGAATCAATAAAGCCGTCTGCTGGAGGACTGATTAATAATGGTCAAACCATTTCTTGGTTGAGTGAAAGTCTCGTCAGACTGATGTTCGGATTCCTTCATGTTGTCTTTCCAGGAGCATGTCAGCTGTAATTGGGCCCAGCTGGAATTGTATGACACTCGTGAAGTCCACTCAGAGCTTCATTAGGATGCTAAAAGCAGTGAAGATCTTACAGATGAAGATCAAACCCTCAGGACATGCAAACCAAGCACCAAATCCTGCAGGAACACCGGCTTATTTTCTCTTGCGTTCAGAGACTGGAGAATACGTTCAGCATCTTTCAGTGACGTTTCAGATGTTTCTTCTGAAATGAGGAGAAATAAAAACAGACCCAAATGAGCAACTAGATCATCCACTAAGAGTCCAGAGATGTGAAATGAATGTAGAGCTCAGATAATTTGATGAGAAATCATGAGTTTATATCGAAAGTGCAGATCTGAGGACAGTTGAGTTGAGAGGAAAATGAAACTCTTGAGGAGACACGTGTATGAAAGCTGATTATATCTCGCAATTATGCCTTTTTTCTTTGAATTATGAGCTTATATCTCTCAATTCGTTTTTTGTATCTCACAATTTAAAATCTTTTCCCTGAATTTTGACTTTTTATGTTATGAGTTATGAGTTCATATCTTGCAATTTTGCTAAATTATGTTTAAATCTCATAAATTTGAATTCTGTTTATATCACAGTTTAACTCTTTTTCTCTGAATTATGAGTATATATCTTGCAATTATGCCTTTTTTATTTGAATTATGAGCTTATATCTCTCAATTTGAACGTTTTTTTCTATTAGTTTATTTCTCACAATTTTAACTCTTTTCCCTGAATTTTGGCTTTTCTCTAAGTTATGAGTTCATATCTTGCAATTTTGATTTTTATCTCAAAATTATAAGTTTAAATCTCGTAAATTTTACTTTTTTTCATCTGAATTCTGTTTATATCACAGTTTTAACTATTTTCTCTGAATTATGAGTATATCTTGCAATTATGCCTTTTTTCTTTGAATTATGAGCTTATATCTCTCAATTTGAACCTTTTTTTCTGTTAGTTGTTTGCATTTCACAATTTTAACTCTTTCCCTGAATTCAAGTACATATTTTGATCATAAAATTGTTTAAATCTCATAAATGTAACTTTTTTCATCTGTTTATATTACACAGTTTTAACTGTTTTTCTCTAAATTATGAGTATATATCTTGCAATTTTGACTTTTTTTCTCTGAATTATAAGTTAAAATCTCACAACTTTTACTTTTTTTCCTCTGAATTATGTTTATATAACAGCTTTAACTCTTTTTCTCTGAATTTTGAGCTTATAACCTGCAATTCTGACTTTTTTCTTTATCTTGCCATTTTTACCTTTTTCTTTGAATTCTATTGAATTCAATTATTTGAATTGAATTCTTACAATTTTAACTATTTTTTTTCTGAATTCTGAGTTTATATTCCAGTTTTTACATTTTCTTTGAATTCTGTTTGCATCTCACAATTTGAACTATTTTTGTCTCTGAATTATGAGTTTATATTTTGTTATATTTTGAAATGTAGATTTTTTTTTTTAATTAAGAGTTTGTCTTTCAATTGTAACTTTTTTAATGAAATGTTTATATCTCACAATTTTAACTTTTTTCCCTGAACTATGAGTTTATATCTTGCAATTTAGACTTTTCTCTAAATTACCAGTTCATATATTGCAATTTTCACTTCTATAAATTCAGGGTTAATATCTAATAAATGCTACTTTTTACCTCTGAATTCTGTTTATATCTCACAGTTTTAACTTTTTCTCTGAATTATGAGTTTATATGTTGCAATTTCGACTTTTTTTTTGTATTATTTTGATTTCATATCACATTGTTTAACTTTTTCTTTGAATTCTGTTGAATTAAATTCTTTGAATTAAGTTTGAGTTGAGTTTATATCTTAGTTTTTACTTTTTCTTTGAATTCAGTTTGTATCTCACAATTTGAACTCTTTTTTGTCTCTGATATATGAGTTTACATCTGGTTATATCTTGAAATTATGACTTGTTTCTTTTCTTTGAATTTCTTTGAGTTTATCTATTTACTTTTTTCCTCAGAACTGAGTTCATATCTCACAATTGTGACTTTTTTTTTTTTCCTATTAAATGTTTATCTCACAGTTTTTACTTTCTCTTTGAATACTGTTGATTTAAATTCTTAAAAGTTTAACTCTTTTTCTCTGAATTATAAGTTTACATCTTGCAATTCTGTCTTTTCTCTAAATTATACATTTGTATTACAATTTTTCCCTCAGAATTCTTAGTTTACTTTTTTTTTCTTGCCACAGACTAAATACTTAAAAAAGAAATGTACATTTTATCTCACAATTTTTCTTTTTTCCTTGGAATTCTGACTTTTGTTCTTCCAATTAAACTATTTACATTTCAGACCTCCATACATATGATATAACTGGCGTCTTTTTCTCAGAAGAAACATCTGAAACATTTTCAACATTTGCTCTCTATTGCTGATTTGGAGCCACAGTTAAGCTATTAAGAGGTTTTTCTTTCTACAATCAAGGTGATGGTTGTTGTTATGAACTTCAATCAATCTTGAAATGTCTCTTTGCTTTCATCCCAGTTTCCAAAAGTTTCAAAAGGCTTTTGTGTTGTTTCAGTACTGAGACGACAAAAGGTCAAAAGGTCAAGGGTTGTTCTCATTGAATCAACATTAAAAGGAAGAACCCTCAACCAGTACTTTAAAGAAAAAAGGTCAAATTATTGCAGCGAAGAAGATACAGTAACACACACACACAGAGGATAAGGTCACAGAATAAAAATAATTTGATATATTTTGCTGTCTACAGAAGCTGAAAAAGTGTTTTCATACTGTAAGGTAAATCAAAAAGTTTTGTGAAGCAATTTTTATTAAAACCAGGCAGTATTTATGAAAACCTCTATTAATCCTTCTTAGAAGTACCAGCTAAACAGCTTTTCAATTATATTTGGAGCATATTTTCACAAATTTGATTTGATTCAACCCAACTATATATACATTTTTTTTAATCTAAAATATTCTTGTTGTGATTAGAACGTTATTAAATGTTACAGAATTAGTTCTTACAACATTTTAAAAACTTTTTATTTTTTTTTTTTACCCAAAATGCTATTTGAATATCTATTTTTAATACTCTAAAAATGTTACAATGTCTAGTTTTCTAACATTGGTTCAAAATTCTGGTTTGATTAGAGTCAAAGGTTTTATTTGGAGCATATTTTAACAAATTTGATTTGATTCAATCCACCTATATATATATATATATATATATATATATATATATATAGAAAAATCTTCTTGTTGTAATTAGAATGTTATTTAAAGGTTACAAAAACGGTTCTTACAACATTCTGATAACTTATTTTTTACCCAAAATGTTATGTCAATATCTATTTTTCATATTCTAAGAATGTTAAAATGTCTAGTTTCATCCAAAATATTATCAGGATGTCTATTTTTTATATTCTAAAAATGTTAAAATGTCTAGTTTCATGCAAAATATTATCTGAATGTCTATTTTTAATATTCTAAAAATGCTAAAATGTCTAGTTTCACCCAAAATATTATCTGAATGTCTATTTTTAATATTCTAAGAATGTTAAAATGTCTAGTTTCATGCAAAAATATTTTTTAAATATCTATTTAAAAATATATTTTTTTGACTCAATCAAACGCTTACCACAAATTGATTTAACAACCATATTGGATATTAAAATACCTATTTCGTAACAATAGCGCTTCTTGTGTAAGAGTGTTAAAGAAACGTACGCTCTTCTGGGAGCAGATCCACCTAATTTAATCAAAAACATAGACTATAATTTCTTAAAGTGACAGGTCACCCATTGCATTCTGTAAATGATGCTTACTTTCATGTCATTCCAAACCTGTTTGACTTTTAGAATGTTAAGGGAACACTCCATTGTATCATTTTGGAAACATTGTGGAAATGTTACTTTTGAATGTTCTCTGAATGTTCTGAAACAAGTGGTATTTTTTTATTTATTATTTTTTAATATTCTAAGAATGTTAAAATGTCTAGTTTCACCCAAAATATAATGCAAATATATATTTTTAATATTCTAAGAATATTAAATTGTCTAGTTTCATCCAACATATTATCAGGATGTCTATTTTTCATATTCTAAGAACATTAAAATGTCTAGTTTCACCCAAAATAGTATCTGAATATCTATTTTTCATATTCTAACAATGTTAAAATATCTAGTTTCACGCAAAATATTTTTAAAATATCTATTTTTAATATTCAAAAAATGTTAAAATGTCTAGTTTCACACAAAATATTATCTGAATGTCTATTTTTAATATTCTAAGAATGTTAAAATGTCTAGCTTCACCCAAAATATTATTTGAATATCTATTTTTAATATTCTGTGAAAAGTTCTGGTTTGATTTTGTTGTCATAATAGAGTCTGGAAGTTTTTTGGATCTCTCTTTTTCACACTCTATAAATCAGAAAATTCTGTCAATAGACAGAAAGCAAATACATTTTCATCATGTTTTTTAGAAATAAAATGTTGTATAAAGTACAAATGACATATGAGCAAATCCCTTCAAAAAACCTTAATAAAAGTAATAAAATGAAATAAAAACCTTCAGAATATTGATAGGAATAAAATGGCTAAGTTCGGTGGTATGTAAGAGCTGCTGAAGTGGAGACCAAAACTTGATAAAGATATGCACAGTGAAAAAGGTCAAAACATTAAACATTTTTTGGATATGAACTCTTGCATAAGTGCTTGACTTGTTAATTACATTTCAACACTCAAACCTAATTACAAGTGGACAAGTTTACCAATATGTGTGAGGTTTACCCAAATCAGGTCAGTCACTCCAGTTCACATGTCTTACGAGGTTTCATTGCCTAGTAGGCATATCACTAGGGTTTGTCTCGCTCCGGTCTCCTCCCATCGGTCCCTGCGGATAAGTGGCAGGCCAATTTCAACCTTTGTGCAACTCACACCTCCTGCGGTGAAAAATGACCCGTTCGCTCGCTGACTCTTTGTCACCATCCACTCTTGTCCTTGACCTGCCATTTTCCAAAAGAGAGGACGCGTGGGAAATTACTAAAGCGCAACAGGCTGTCAGGACGTGACAAAAGACTATTAACCTTTGAGCAGAAATGGATGTTTCTCCATTCGGGGCGCTAGCAGGAGGTCCACGGCGTGACTGATAAGACGCGGCCCAGGTGGGTGAGCGATTGTCCTTGTGACGGCCTCCGTCTGCGAGGCCCTCCGTCATTGACCTATTACAGACGCCAGGGGTCTGACTCAATCAAACACTTACCACAAATTGATTTAAAAACCATAATGGATATTAAAATACCTATTTCGTAACAATAGCGCGTCGAGTGTTAAAGAAACGTACGCTCTTGGCTGTTCTGGGAGCAGATCCACCTAATTTAATCAAAACCATAGACTATAATCTCTTAAAGTGACAGATCACCCATTGCGTTCTGTAAATGATACTTACTTTCATGTCATTCTAAATCTGTATGGCTTTTAGAATGTTAAGGGAACGCTCCATTGTATCATTTTGGAAACATTATGGAAATGTTACTTTTGAATGTTCTCTGAATGTTCTGAAACAAGTGGTATTTTTTTTTAAAACATTTTAAAAGTAACATTTTAAAAAAAAGTTTAGATAAATATCTAACTACAACATTTTAGAATAAAAACGATAACTTTGACCATACATTTTTATAGCAATTCTGGAACATTTGTTAATGACTTTATTTTGCCAAAACGTTCAGAGAATGTTTATTGTCATATTAACTAAGTATTCCAGTTCTTCTCCAGAGTTTTACTGTATGTATGATTGCAGATATGTTTAAACCTTTATGAATCAGAACATTGAAATTGCTGCAGCTTTCGGAGGACAAACACTTTCAAAAGGCAAATTAATTTAGAAATGAAATGGAACTTTATTTTTGGACATTTTAACCTAGGAAAAAGAAAAATAATGTTAGGTTTTTATTATTAACTACTGAATAAGACTGCACAACATAGCGTTTAAAAATAAATACATATGTTGCATGCACACATGATTTTCTTTTAAATACACACGGATACATACAATTTTTATAAAACATAAACCCATATAGAACTTTTCACTTTTCAAGGTAAGAAATATGTAATAAACTTGATTTATGTTCAGTGTAAGTGCATTATATTTATATATTTGGTACCCTGGACCACAAAACCAGTCATAAGTCACTGGGGTATATTTGTAGCAATTGTATGGGTCAAAATTATAGATTTTTCATTTATGCCAAAAATCATTAGGGTATTAAGTAAAGATCATGTTCCATTAAGATATTTTGTACATTTCCTATCGTAGATATGTCAAAATTTTTTGTTTAGTAATATGCATTGCTAAGAACAACTTTAGAAAACTTTAAAGGCAATTTTCTCAGTGTTTTTAAGTTTTTGCACCCACAGATTGCAGATTTTTTAAAAAGTTGTATTTCAGCTAAATATTGCCCTATCATAACAAACCATACATCGATGGAAAACTTATTTATTCAGCTTTCAGATGATGTATAAATGTCATTTTCGAAAAATTGTATTTTTATTCTAAAATGTTATATAATATTTATATAAACTTTTTTTTTTAAATGTTACTTTTTTAAATGTTTAAATGTTAAATGTTACTTTAAAAAAAAAAAAATGTTACCACTTGTTTCAGAACATTCAGAGAACATTTAAAAGTAACATTTCCATAATATTTCCAAAAAGATACAATGGAGTGTTCCCTTAACATTCTAAAAGTCAAACAGGTTTAGAATGACATGAAAGTAAGTCATTTACAGAATGCCATGGGTGATCTGTCACTTTAAGAGATTATATTCTATGGTTTTGACTTAAATTAGTCTTGGTTTATCTTCTGGACGTTGAAGGAGGTCAGTCACATTTGGATCATTTGTGACCCAGGACCACAAACCAGTCATAAGGGTCAATATTTTGAAATTGAGATTTATACATCATCCGAAATTGGAATAAATAAAGTTTCCATTGACAATATTTGGCTGAGATTATTAATTATTTGAAAATCTGTAATCTGAGGGTGCAAAAAAATCAATATATTGAGAAAATCGCCTTTAAAGCTGTCCAGACATGTTCTTAGCAATGCATATTACTAATCAAAAAGTTTTGATATATTAATGGTAGGAAATTTACAAAATATCTTCATGGAACATGATTTTTGGCATAAAATAATGTATTTTTTGGCTATTTCTGCAAATATACCCGCGCTTCTTAAGACTGGTTTTGTGGTCCAGGGTCACATTTGTGCCACAATCTTCACAGCTGGACATATTTGGATGTTTGTAAGAAGAAATGTCAAATCCATTTTCTCCTATATTCTTCTCGTTTCATCCAGAAGCATCCCAGCGCTGAGCTTTACCAGTGCGTACCACAGTAAACGGCCTCACAGTCAGAAATAAACGGCGGGGTTTGAAATACACACCGCAGCCACGGCGGCATACTGGAGGAAAATTGCAAAAATTCACGCATGGAGAAGATGAAAGCAGGCGTTCTTCTGCCCTGGATTGCGGCGACTGCTCGTCGTCTCTCGGCGGAGCTGTGTTCACCCAACAACATCAAAGACCAGATGTTCAGCCCAGAAAATTCTTCGGAGAAATCAGTCGTCTTCCAGCGTGCCAAGCGAGGCAAAAATGGAAATAAATAAATGCAGAGATGTAAACATAACGCAATCCTTTAATATTCACTGGACTTACAGCCAACACGAAGAAAAATAATGTACTGTCTGCTCCACATAGAGGTTTCTCATGTTTTACAGAAACTCACAGCAAATGTCTTTCTCATCTGCATTACCAAAACTAGACTTTACACATGCATTCTGAACAAAATGTGAGTTTTGTACTTAGTAGTAGGAATACTTAAGACAAAAATGAAATTTGCTGAAAATGTGACACCCTCAGGCCATCCAAGATTAGGATGAGTTTCTTGGAGAAATATATCATTACATTATTGTCTCACCAATGGATCCTCTGTAGTGAATGGGTGCCGTCACAATGAAAGTCCAAACAGCTGATAAAAACATCTGAATAATCCACAAGTAATCCAGTCCATTGGTTAACATCTTGAGAAGACAAAAGCTGTAACAAATCCATCATTAAGAAGTTTTTAACTAAAATCCCAAAAAGTCCATAATGCATAATAACACATTTATACCTTCTGTTGTCTCTCACATCAAAATCCAGCCACGTATTTGTTTAGAGCTGTTTTGTCTTCAATAATAATAAAATAAAAATAAAACCTCTCTCGTTAAATTACGAGAAAAATGGCTGAGAATAAAATGCTGAGAATAAACTCATTAAATTCCAAAAATAAAGTCATTATGTTTAGAGAAAAAAGATGTTAAATTTCAAGAAAAAAAGCTGAGATAAAATGTAAACTCCTTAAATTGCGAAAAAAAAAAATAAAATAAAAAATTCGAGCGCAAACGTTGAGATTAAATGATAAGTAAATAAGTGTAAATAGCTAATTAGATGTCATTTATACTTTAATCTCGTTTTATAATGACTTTAATTTCGAGATTGGTTTTATTTTTTTTTTTTTATTATTGGCCGTAATCCTCTTCATAGACTTTTTCATTGGAGGAAGCTAAAAATTTGCCTTAAAAAATTAGCCTAAAAATGTGCTCACCCTTCATCATTCATCAGATTACTGTACATCACTTGCTCACCAATGGATAACCTGCAGTGAATGGGTGCCGTCAGAATGAGAGTCCAAAAAACATCACAATAATCCACAAGTAATCCACACCACTCCAGTCCATCAGTTAACATCTTGAGAAGACAAAAGCTGAAACAAATCCATCATTAAGAAGTTTCTAATATCTAATATTCTAATAAGTTTTTAACTAAAATCCAAGTCCATAATGCACAATAACACAATTCCATCTTCTGTTGTCTCTCACAAAATCCAGTCAGATATTTGTTTAGAGCTGTTTTGTCTTGATCTGTGCAGATTTCTCTCCTGATTCAGAGCAGACCACTACAGAAGAGGATTATAATAACAAAAGTTGAGATTAAATGTTGAGAATAAACCCATTAAATTATGAGATAAAAGTAGTACATTGTGAGAAAAAAGTTACGTTTTTGTGATCTTTGTAATCAGTGCAAATTAGATGTCATTTATACTTTAATCTCGTATTATATTGACTTTAATCTCGCAATGTTTTTTTTTTTTATTATTATTATTGCGTGGCCCTAATTCCGTAGACCACTTTTTCACTGTGGGAAGATAAAATATTGCCTAAAAATCAGCCCAAAATGTGCTCATCCTCAGACCATCCAAGATGCAGATGAGTTTGTTTCTTTATCAGATTTGGAGAAATGAAGCATTATCACTTGCTCAGCAATGGATAATCTTCAGTGAATGGGTGCCCTCAGAATAAGAGTCCAAACAGCTCATAAAAACATGACAATAATCCACACCACTCCAGTCCATCAGTTAACATCTTGAGAAGCCAAAAGATCTAACAAATCCATCATTAAGAAGTTTCTGGAATATGAGGGTGCAAAAAAACCTTTAAAGTTGTCTAAATGAAATTCTTAGTAATGCATATTAATTTTCATAAAAAGTTTTGACATATTTACGGTAGGAAAATTAAAAAATAACTGCATGGAACATGATTTTTACTTAATATCCTAATGATTTTTGGCATAAAAGAAAAATCTATAATTTTGACCCATACAATGCTTATCCTCAGAACTTCATCAGATTACTGTACATCACTTGCTCGCCAATGGATAATCGGCAGTGAATGGGTGCCGTCAGAGTCCAAATTGCTGATAAAAAAAACATCACAATAATCTACAAGTAATCCACTCCAGTCTATCAGTTAACATCTTGAGAAGACAAAAGCTGAAACAAATCATCAAGACATTTTTAAACTAAAATATAATCAGTCCATAATCCATAATAACGCTTCCTCCAATGAAAAAGTCCATCTCCTGTGGTCTCACATCAAATTCATCTACATTTTTATTTAGAGCTGTTTTAGCTTGTAAACGGTGCTTGATCTGTGCAGATTGCTCTCCTAATTCAGTCCAGACCACTTTTTCACTGGAGGAAGATACAAATTTGCCTAAAAATTATGCTCATCCTCAGACCGTCTAAGATGTAGATGAGTTTGTTTCTTCATCAGATTTGGAGAAATGAAGCATTATCACTTGCTTGCCAATGGATAATCTTCAGTGAATGGGTGCCGTCAGAATGAGAGTCCAAACAGCTGTTAAAAACATCACAATAATCCACACCACTCCAGTAAATCAGTTAACATCTTCAAAAGCCTTTTAAAGAGTGTTTGATCTGCGCAGATTTCAATCCTGATTCAGCCCATATCTCTTTTTCTTTGTTTTTATGGATTATGGACTTGTATTTTAGTTATAAATGTGTTAATGATGGATATGTTTTAGCTTTTGTCTTCTCAAGATGTTAACTGATGGACTGGAGTGGTGTGGATTACTTGTGGATTATTGTGATGTTTTTATCAGCTGTTTGGACTCTCATTCTGACGGCACCCATTCACTTCAGTGGGTCCATTGGTGAGACAGTGATGGAATCACACATTTCTACAAATCTGATGAAGAAACTCATCTACATTTAGAATGGCCTGACATTTTGCTTTAAGAAGCACACCTCTCCTCAACAAGACACGTGATTTGAGGAATCATTCACAAACGCTGCACACATGTAACTTTAATACAACCGGCAAGTGGACTGAGCATCAGCGTCAACATTCCCAGCATGCTTTGGTTAGCTCTCATGAGGTAGCGGACTAGTTTCCATGGTGACTCAGCAAGTGGATGAGATTTTGCTGAGGATAGTTTAACCTTGACTATCAGCAGCAGAGACACATGGAGCATTTCTAACTTCCTCCCGTCTCAACATTTATTTCTCAGCTGACTGCAGTTATATTTAGAGTTACAAATGCGAAGGATTTAAACTTAGAAAGTCAATCGGTGAATCGTTCTGATCTGAAATTGCATCTCTGAAATTGGTCCCAACCAAAAGTTAAATTGGCAGTGATAAGGCAAACTCTTCTGCGCTTGGTTATATTTTAATTCTTCTCAGAACTTCCCTCGCAGATAAACTAAGTTCAGCGCTGAGCGGAGATTGAAAATAAATCTCATGAGACCAAATTAAGCACATCAGCTCTTTTCAGAACAAATCAGGTTATGTAAATATATTAGAATACTTTGCATAATTAAAAAGTGCTTCAAAATATAAACCTATAAAAATGTTTGTGTGTGTGTGTGTGTGTGTGTCATCATAATCTTTAATCAAAATATATTAACTTACAGACTTTCATCTACCTGCATCAGCTATCCTGATTTTCAACTATGTAATCATATAAAAAACTACATTTATTAAAATAAGTCTAAATGTGTATGGTGTTTGCTTTAAAATAATTGTTCATATATGTCCTAATTGTTCATTTACGAAGATGTTAAACATATTTTTAAGTATGAAAGCCCAAATTATGTATCACTATTAACTGTTATGTGCAGTACTTTTATTATTTGTCAACAGTGTCCTGTTATCAGTGTCACCACATGAACTGAGGTGCATGTTCCACATGATCTGGTTTCTTAGACATATACAGCGAACGGTCGTCTACTAGTGGATTCTGCAAATGTTTATTAAGCCCTTCAGTGACCCGACTAATAGCACACCGCTCCAGTAAATCATGACAGAACACACGCCGTTCCAACAAGAACACGTCTGTCAAAGTCACATGCAATTCTAATGGAATCCTCAGCACATAAACTTTGAACACTTTCACACACACACACACACACACACACACACACACACACACACACACACACACACACAGTTCAACATTGACAGAACAAAACTCAAAACACATCTGCTCAACTTTGACTGAGAGACATAAACAGGGCAGACGGACATCACAGAGACACTGTACAGATTCCCACACAACACAGAGAAACGCTACAGGCTGAAATGCATGATGGGATTGATATAATAAGGTCAGTCTGAGAAGAAACACACATCTACTGATGGTCGCTTGAGGAGAATCAGACACTGAAGATCCTTACATACTCAAAAATATAAATTTATGACCAGTGTAGAGCACTGCTGATACTTGCTTTTGCTTGTTGGCAAGTGCACCGGAAGCCTCAGAACACCTTAGAAACCACATAGCAACACTCAGAACACCTTAGCGACAGAACAGAAACACTCAGTACACCTTAGAAACCACATAGCAACACTCAGAAAACCTTAGAAACTGCAAAAAAAACACCACATAGCAACGCCCAGAACACCTTAGCGACAGAACAGTAACACTCAGAACACCTTAGAAACCACATAGCAAAATTTAGAACACCTTAGAAACAGCAAAGAAACAACGGACAGCAACACCCAGAACACCTTAGTGACTGCACAGCAAAACTCAGAACACCTTAGCGACAGAACAGCAACACTTGAAACATCTTAGCGACAGAAAAGCAACACTTAGAACACCTTAGCGACTGCACAGGAACATTTAGAATACTTTAGAAAGGGCAAAGCAACACCACATAGCAACACCCAGAACACCTTAGCGACAGAACAGCAACACTCAGAATAACTTAGAAACCACATAGCAACATTTAGAACACCTTAGAAATTGCAAAGAAACGCCACATTGCAACACCCAGAGCACCTTAGTGACTGCACAGCAACACTCAGAACACCTTAGCAACAGAACAGCAACACTCATAACATCTTAGCGACCACACAGCAGCATTTAGAACTCCTTAGAAACTGCAAAGCAACACCCAGAACACCTTAGTGGCCACACAGCAACACTCAGAACACCTTAGCAACCACACAACAACACATTAGGAACACCTTAGCAAACACACAATAAACACTTAAAACTCCTAAGAGTCTGCAAAGCAATACCACATAGCAACACTTATACCACCTTAGTCACTGGATAGCAACACTCGCAACACGTTAGAAACTGCATAGCAACACTCATAACACCTTAGCAACCAAATAGAAACACTCACAACACCTGAGCAACTACACAGCAAAACTCACAACACCTTAGCAACCACAAAGCAACACTCACAACATCTTAGCAACTGCATAGCAACACTCACAACACCTTAGCAACCACATAGCAACACTCAAAACACCTTAGCAACCGCATAGCAACACTCACAACATCTTAGCAACCGCGTAGCAACACTCACAACATCTTAGCAACCGCATAGCAACACTCACAACACCTTACCAACTACATAGCAACAGTCAGAACACCTTAGCAAATACTAACACTTAGAACACCTTAGCAACCGCAAAACAACACTCACAACATCTTAACAACTGCAAAGTAACACTCAAAACACCTTATCAACAGCATAGTAACACTCAGGAAACCTTAGCAACCGCATAGCAACACTCAATACACCTTAGTGACTGCATAGCAACCCACTTATAGCAACCCACAACATTGTAGAGTCATGGCATCGAGTTCTGTACTACCACTCACAGCATGTTTGCTTTTGTAGTTGATCTCAGATCATTATAAGCACTAGTAATAATGATACTTGCCCTGGTAAATGGTACTAATGATTGAATACATAAAAAACAGCTTTGATTGGTTGAGCCATACTGCACAACACAAACGAAGCCCACTGAACTTCAGCGCTTTCATACACATTCATAGTTCACAGGTTATTCTCAGCTCGCAAGCGCATATCAAAAGCCCAAATCACTAATTCTTTCATCTTGTTGTTAAGCAGAAGTGGTTCACTGAGGAACATCTCCATGGAGATGCTGATGAAACTCTGAGAGCGCAGAAATTCATTCAATTATTATTTGGTGTGATCACAGATTCCAGTGCATAATTATCAGAGCCATTTGGTGGCGAAATAAAGACTTATACAAAGGGTTCTGAAAAGATACTGATTTCACATCACACATCGCTTTAAATGTTGCCATGCTGCTTGGCAGAATTGTTTTTGTAATCATCACTATTAATAGATTTAATTATATACTTACCACCCTAGCAACTGCCTAATAACTTAACTTGTATTTAATAACCAGGAAAAACTTTCAAAACTACCTAGGTAGGCAAAAGTGCTGTATAGAAAAAAACACAACCACCCAGAACACCCTAGCAACTGTCTAGCAACAAACTAGCAACCAACCTGAACACCCTAGCAACTGCCTACCAACCACTCAGAATACCACAGCAACACCCTAGCAACCACTCATAACACCATAGCACCACTGTAATCACCCACAACACCCTAACAACAAACTAGCAACTATCCTAAACACCCTAGCAACTGCCTAGCAATCACTCATTACACCAAACACCTTAGTAATCACCCAGAACACAGAGCAACAAACAAGCAACCACACAGGACACTATGGAAACACCCTAGCAACCACCCACAACTTCCTAACAACAAACTAGCAACCACCATGAACACCCTAGCAACTGCCTAGCAACCACTCATAACACCACTGTAATCACCCACAACACCCTAACAACAAACTAGCAACCACCCTAAACACCCTAGCAACTGCCTAGCAATCATCTAAAATACAACAGCAATGCCCTAGCAACCACTTATAACACCATAACACCTTAGTAATCACAGAGCAACAAACAAGCAACCCCCAGGACACCATATAAACACCCTAGCAACCACCCTAAACACCATAGCAACTGCAAACCACTCAGTATATCACAGCAATGCCGTAGCAACCATTCATAACACCATTGTATTCACCCAGATCACAGAGCAAACCCCAGAATACCATACAACACCATAGCAACACCTTTATAACCACCCAGAACACCCTAACAACAAACTAGCAACCACCCAAAACACCTTAGCATCTGCCTAGTAGCCACCCGGAGTACTATAATTTGTCTAGCAACAACATAGCAACAACCTTGCAACCACTCTTAACCCCATAGTATCCTTGTTGTCACCTAAAACATATAGCTCAAACTAGTAAGCCCAGAGAAGACCATAGCAACACCTTAGCAACCACCCACAACACCACATCAACACCTTTGTAACAACAAATGAGTGACCACCCAGAACAACCTTGCAACTACATAGCAACACCCTAGCAAACACTCACAACACCCTTGCAATTACGCAGAACACATGGCAACAAACTAGTAACTGCAGAAAACCACAGCAACGCCCTAGCAACCACCCACAAAACCATAGCAACACTTTTGTAATCACCCAGAACACCTTAACAAATAAACTAGTGTCCATCAAGAACAACCTTGCAACTTTCTAGCAACCACATAGCAACACCCTAGCAACCACTCATAACACCATAACACCCTTGTAATCACCCAGAACACATGGCAACAAACTAGTAACCCCAGAATACCATAGCAACACCCTAACAACCACCAACAAAACCATAGCAACACCTTTGTAATCACCAAGAACATTCTAACAACAAACCAGCAACCACCCCAAACACCTTAGCAACTAGTAACCCCAGAATACCATAGTAACGCCCTAGCAACCACCCACAAAACCACATCAACACCTTTGTAATCACCCAAAACACCCTAACAACAAGCTAGTGACCACCCAGAACAACATTGCAACTTTCTAGCAACAACATAGCAACACCCTAGCAACCACTCATGACATCCTAACAACCACCTAGCAACCACTCAGAACATCCTAATAATCACCTAGCAACAGCCTAGCAACCACCAGAATAGCACAGCAACTGCCAAGTGCCACTTATATTTTCTTCATCTGTTTAATCAATGTAGTAATATATTTTCTCATCTTGCTGTCATTATAAGGTTTGTGTGGCCTGACTGAGATGGCGACTGTGGCTGAGGTTAGTAAACGTTGTCGCTGCTGTCAGTGTGTGTGTGAATGTTTCAGGATGAGCTCTCTCCAGGCTGTTATTAGAGTTAATTACAGTAAGCAGAGGGTTAATTATTGAGCTGCTGATGTCAGAGGAGCAGCGTTCATCTTAATGATCTCACAGTGATAGTGTTTAAGGACATGAGGCTGCAGGTCCATCCACAGCATGATGAGCTCTCAATAACACACTCAGTGAACCGCTACGATCCTCCTGCTGACACACCAACACCATCAACAGAAAGTGTTCAGACACTGAATGACTGAATCTGAATGACATTTGGTAGATCACACACGTTTATACTGAGTCAATAACCTAAACAAGTGTCTGATCACTGATTGGCTGATGTTATTTTAGTATCACTGATACACTCTTTTATTATTTTTTGTTATTTCAAATTAGACTTTTTTCTTACATTTTCTTATAAAATTAATACAATTTCTTATTCAACAGTTTTAATATGTTTAAATTTTTTGTTTATTTAGTTATAGCTATTTTACAGCTTTAACACTTTTTATTTTTATTTTAACATTTTTTTTTATTTTGTTTTGAAAAATGTAACTAAATTAAATTAGAAATGTTGCCTTGGCAACTAGATGAAAAAAAGTATTTTATTTCATTTCAGTTCATGTTTTCATTTCAAGTCAAGTTGTTTTATAGTTTTCATTTTAGTTTAGCTATAATAAACATTGTTTGTGCATCTTTATTTCCAATAAATGACTCTTGATTTGATGTTTTATGATCTTATAAATGACAGTTATGATAGAATGTAAGCTGCGGCACCTGAAATATTTCTAGTTATTCTGTGGGTGTGGGTGTGTGTGTGTGTGTGTGTGTGTGTGTGGGTGTGGGTGTGTGTGTGTGTGTTTGTGTGTGAAGCAGTAAGTCTATTGATTTGCTGCAGTGTTTTTTTTTTTTTTTTGGCAGACTGATGTCTGTAAGATGGAATAATGGGAACCCCTGAGAAATAACAAATAAGGGCAGCAGAAGTGTTTGCTTAACTAAACACACAAGCCACTCTCTGGGAATCTGAAGATCCGATGAAATCCTCCACATCAGCAGATTTGCTTTTCATCAGTGAGATCTGTGGAAAAACATCCTGCAGTTCAGTACAGTGAACAACATCAAGACAGAAATACAGCATCTGATTGACAGACACACAGACTGATGATTCAGAGAAATTTCTAACACTTCCAAACCTTGACCTTTATATTTTACACTCCTGATTTCATGCAGTGTTATATAAATGTATAACATCATTTGGAGTGAGTGAGTGAATGAATAAATAAATGGGACATTTACTCTTTTCATTATGTGTGACCCTGGACCACAAAATGAGTCTTAAGTAAGATGGGTATATTTGTAGCAATAGCCAACAATACACTGTATGGGTCAAAATTATAGATTTTTCTTTTTTGCCAAAAATCATTAGGGTATTAAATAAAGATGACGTTCCATGAATTTTTTAAATTAAATTAAATGTGCCTACCATAAATATATCAAAACTTAATTTTTGATTGGTAATATGCATTGCTAAGAACTTAATTTAGACAACTTTAAAGGCGATTTTCTCAATATTTAGATTTATTTATTTTTTCTCAGATTCTAGATTCTAGATTGTCAAATAGTTGTATCTCGGCCAAATATTGTTCTATCCAAACAAACCATAAAACATTTAGCCTTATGACTGTTTTTGTAGTTCAGGGTCACATATTTAAAATCATTCTGAAATAATTTAATAAAATAAAAAAAAGTCTAAAAATGTGTAATTCATGTAATATTTTTTTTGTGATTGCTTTTAATAAAATTCAAAATAAAAGTGAAAATGCTGATAATGTTGAAATGTTGATAATTATTTAAAACATTACATTAAATAGACCACAATCACTTCATCACTTCATTGAGGATAACCAGACACAAAAGACATCAAATGTCCACAATAGAGTTATATCTTTAGATGTTTACAAATTTGTAAAAAATATTTTTGCAATGATAATGATTTAAAATTTGATATTAAATATTCCATATTCTTTTCTAACATATAAATAAAAAATAATAATACACACCAGTCATAAAAATAAATGTCATTAATGGTTTATCAGAAAGTACTTATTGTGCTTCTGAATCTATGGAAGCCAGTTTCCACCACTGAATAAACAGTAAAAAAGGTAAAAAGGTAAAAAGATTTAAACTCACAATTCTGACTTTTTTTTTACTCTTTTTTTACTAAGAGACGTATCTTGCAATTCTGACTTTTTTCTCGCAATTGCAAGTTTATATCACACAATTCTGACTTAATTTCTCAGAATTGCGAGTTTATATTTGGGAATTCTGACTTTATAACTCGCAGTTGCAAGTTTATATCTCACAATTCTAACTTTTTTTCTTGAATTTGTAAGCTGATATCACACAATTCTGACTTTTTTTCTTGCATTTGCGAGTTTGTATTTTATAGCACACAATTCTGAGAAAAAAAGTCAGAATTGTTAGATATGTCGCAAAACCTCTTTTTTTTTTTGTTTTTTTTTTACATTTTCATTTAAATTCAGTAGCGGAAATGGGCTTCCATATAAATCTGTGATATAAGACAAAAAAAAAAAAAAAAAAAAAAAAACTATATAGTTAAAATCATGATCAAGGATAACCAGAAAAAAAGACAAAATATCAACATGTGAGTGATGCTGACCAGCATCATGCTAGAGTGTTGCATGTGGTTGCCAGGGTGACGTGATGCGGTTGCCATGGTGTTCTGGATGGTAGTGTATAGACAAGACGCTCACTAAACGATAAAACAGTTGATGCAGTTACACTTCATAATGTAAAACATCCATCAGAGTGCATCGCCTCGAAACATCAGTTTCAAAAGCGAGAACAGCAGATCTGTATATGTCTGATAAATCTCTGCCTTGTTGGAGCTTCTCGGTGGTAAATCTGTTATTAATATTCTTCTGTGTCAGTCATTCTGAAACTCTATTTCTGTGCATTCGGCCTGTTTAGCGAAACGTTCGGCGTGTTTGTGCTGGAATGGGAACGTGAGATTGGATTGAGCTCCTCGGGAACGCCACACTATTACATCAACAAAATCAATTAAGCTGAACGCTCTTATTAGCTCGGCGGCGGGATCCGCTGCGATTCGGGGCATTTTCCTCTGTCTATTGATCAGCCTAATTCTGCAGCTTCAAAGGAACGACAGTCCTCCACATACAGTTCCCAATAAAGTGATTAGCATGCGATTCTCGACATCTCGACAGGAAAAACAGAGCAGAAATAGAACAAAACCGACTGTTCTGGTTTCCTGCGAGCGCTAATGAGTTTTATTGAATGTAGCTGGTGAGTCAGAGCGAATCTCAGCCGTTCGTAACGCTACGAACAAAAGAGAACTTCAAAGCCGGCGGTGCGCGCGGGTCACTCGAGGTCCGCCGATTTAATGATGGCGCTTCGGCTTCCTCTGCCATCAGCGGCCTCTTGTGCCGTCCGGACAGCGGAGTTTCTGCTCTTTTTCTCCGTCTTGATGAGAAATGGGCTTATCGTCTGGTTAATGATGTTTTTCTGTATTCTGAGCCTCCTCTCTCTTCAGCATCTCCATTACTGACCGCTCGTAAGTCCACCGACTGACCCACTGATGTATATCGAGCGCAAAATGGCATTTCCAATCCGTTCGGCCAGATTTAGGCAGCTGCCGGGAATTTTCCAGTCTGCCTAAAAAACAAATGCATCATTCAGAATTAGTTTCACTTTGTAGCAAGTAAACTAAATCTTTGTGAGCTTTCTGTACTTATTACTTAAGGCTGATAAACATTCAGTTGTTTAAAGTTTATAAGATTTTTGTTTTATGTTTTGGAAAGGAGTATCATCTGCTTACCAAGGGTGCATTTATTTGATCAAAAACACAGTAACAATGGTGAAATATTATTGCAATTTAAAAATAGCTTTCAATGTGAATATATGTGACCCTGGACACACAAAATCAGTCATAATTTTTTAAGTTGAGAAAAAAAATAAGCTTTCCATTGATTTTTTTTTTTTTTTTTTTTTAGGATAGGGCAATATTAGATATTTGAAAATCTGAAATCTAAAGGTGCAAAACAATCTAAATGTTGAGAAAATCGCCTTTGAAGTTGTCCAAATGAAGTTCTTAGCAATGCATATTACTACTATGTTTTATTTATATATTATTTTATGTACTATTTATATAGTATTTGATTTTCTATTTACAATACATGTTATTTATTTACTGTTATATACAGTGTTTTATTTATATGTGACCCTGTACCACAAAACCAATCATAAGGGTCTTTTTTTTGAAACTGAGATTTATATTTCATCTGAAAGCTGAATTAATAAGCATGAATGTATAGTTTGTTAGGATAGGACAACATTTGGCTGAGATACAACTATTTGAGGGTGCAAAAAAATCTAAATACTGAGAAAATCGCCTTTGAAGTTGTCCAAATGAAGTTCTTAGCAATGCATATTACTAATCAAAAATTAAAATTTGCTGTATTTACGGTAGGAAATTGACTAAATATCTTCATGGAACACAATCTTTACTTAATATGCTAATGATTTTTGGTATAAAAGAAAAATTTATCATTTTGACCCATACAATGTATTTTTGGCTATTTCTACAAATATACCAGTGCTATTTAAGACTGTTTTTTTTTTGGTCAAGTTTCATATATAGTGTAAAATGTAATTCATTCCTGTGATCAAAGCTATAAATTAAATTAAATTAAATTAAATTAAATTAAATTAAATTAAATTAAATTAAATTAAATTAATAATTTATTCCTGTGATGTCAAAGCTGAATTTTCATGCAAAAATCCTAAAATAAAATAAGCTTACAATTAAATGAGTGCTGGCTCTTGTGATGAAGCATCCTAACAGTGTTGACATTTCTGCTGTTCATCCGTCATTAGAGCTGAATCATGAGCCTGTGTGGTGCATCAGAATGACAGTTGGGTCCCGGTCACAGCTGGCTAAAGGCGCTGTCCGCTGCGCAGCAGATGGGTCTGTCATATTCACCCCGACGGGGCATCTGACCCTCAGTCCTCGCCGGTCCTCGACCCCTTATATGAGCCAGCGGGGTCTAAAAGAGACGAGAGGGTCAGTTAGAATGGTGTTAGAGAGGAGTCTGGTCATTGCCACTGATCTAAGACTAATTTGTATGCGAGGAATATTGGCAAAGTATCAATGCAAAATACAAAAAATGACAGAAAACATGGTCATGTCAAATTAACAGAATTTGCAAAGAAATGCAATAAAATATTGACAAAGCATCAATACAAAATACAAAAAGTGTTACTTGTGGCAAAATATCAGAATTTGCATTTCACGCAATGCAATGCAATGCAATGCAATGCAATAAAATAAAATAAAATAAAATAAAATAAAATAAAATAAAATAAAATAAAATAAAATAAAATAAAATAATGGCAAAACTTCAATAAAAATGTAATAGTTGCAAAATAACAGAATTCGAAATATAATACAAAACAATGAAAATGCAAAGCATCAATACAAAATACAAGAACAATGAGAGAAAAATAGTACTGGTATCAAAATAAGAAATTTGCACTAATGCAACGCAATGCAATGCAATGCAACGCAGCGCAGCGCAACGCAACGCAGTGCAACGCAATAAAATTAAATAAAATAATGGCAAAGCATCAATAAAAATTTAATAGTTGCAAAATAACAGGATTGTAAATATATAATGCAAAACAATGAAAATGGCAAAGCATAAATACAAAATACAAAAAAATTATAGATAAAAAAATGGTACTGTGTGAAAATTGCAGAATTTGTAATGCAATGCAATAAAATGCAATACAATAAAATAAAATATTGGCAAAGCATCAATACAAAATACAAAAAGTGCTACTTGTGGCAAAATATCAGAATTTGCAATGCATTGCAAATGCAAATTTTATTTAATAAAATAAAATAAGCATCAATAAAAATGTAATAGCTGCAAAATAGCAGAATTTGAAATATAATGCAAAACACAGAAAATGGCAAAGCATCAATATAAAATACAAGAACAATGAGAGAAAAATAAAACTGGTATCAAAATGAGAAATTTGCACTAATGCAATGCAATGCAAAAGAAAGAAAGAAAGAAAGAAAGAAAGAAAGAAAAAAAGAAAGAAAGAAAGAAAGAAAGAAAGAAAGAAAGAAAGAAAGAAAGAATGAAATGAAATGAAATGAAATGAAATGAAATGAAATGAAAAGAAATAAAATAAAATGAAAAATAAATAAGCATCAAAAAAAATCTAATAGTTGCAATATAGCAGAATTTGAAATATAATGCAAAACACTAAAAAAGGCAAAGCATCAATACAAAATACAAGAACAATGAGAGGAAAATAGTTATTGGTATCAAAATAAAAAAAAAGCACTCTAATGCAATTCAATGCAATGCAATAAAATAAAATAATGGCAAAGCATCAGTAAAAATGTAATAGTTGCAAAAATCAATACAAAACACAAAAACTGGATTTTTTTTTTTTTTTTTGCTAGTGGCAAAATAACAGAACTTGTAATGCAATGCAATAAAAGATTGGCAAAGTGTAAATACAAAAATTTTAATTAAATGAAATAATATAGCAAATTAATACAAAAAACAGTAACAATACATAAATAAATACATTAATTAATTAAGAAGTTGCAAAATAACAGATTTTGAAATATAATGCCTGAAAAAACTGAAATTGGCAAGGCATCAGTACAAAACACAAAAACAATCAGAGAAAAATAGTACTAGTATAAAAATAACAGAATTTACAATGCAATCAAAATAGGTTGTATATATATATATATATATTATAAATTGCAATATACAATGGAATGCATTACAATGCATTGATATAAAAAAATAAATAAATAAAGCAGAATGGCAAAATAACAGAAAATGCAGCACAATGCAATCCAATAAAATATGTTGGAAGATATCGAAGAAATATAATGCTAATGTTCTGGTAATTGTGTTTTAAAACTCTATTTCAAGGTCTTCCTCATTAAGCTGATTCTTCTCTTTCACAGGATGTTCATCTGTTGCTGTGGAACAACAAGAGAAAACAGTGTGAATGAATGAGACAGATGTGCTTATTCTAATTAGTTTGTTTGTGTACAAACACATAGAACTACAACACAAACACTAACACCCATTATGATCAGTCACAATGATCTGAACACGACTGTCGGGATCAATAACATCTCTGGCTCCTGCTGCTCTGATGTTCTGTACACGATTGAAGCTTTATAAATGGACATAAAATCATAATCAAAGACACAAACATCATCTGATATCATTACAGCGTGTTATTCTGATTGACTGCATTCATTCTTTAGAAAAAGAGAAACTAACAAACGAATAAATAAATCAGTGATTAATATCATCCTGGTCCAGAACATTTTAACAAATTTAATTTATGAAAAACAGCTGGATAGAACATTACATTTCCATAATGAGTCTGCAATATGAAATAATGATCATTTTTCTCTGTATGATTCTCTGAAAACGAAAAGCATTTTCCTAATTTCCAGCAATTAGCTGTGTCCATAATCCCCAAAGTGGCCAATTAATTCTGCACGAATCTCTTCAGTCAATCTAAAGAGAAAAGAATCCGGCCCATTTTTAGCTAAAACGACTCGTTTGGGTCCGTCGGGAGGTTGCAGTCACTCCATCTTAAGGCTTCACGAGCGTCTCGGCCGGCTGTGGATTCAGTAAACAACAATTATCCTTTCTCATGACTTTACATTACATTTGTATGTCTGTTAGATTTGTTTTTAAATCATTTGTATTTGTATTGTCTCAGATAATACGGCTTTGCATATCTTAAAAGCATGATTCAGCTCTTCCACATTTCCCCTTCAGTGCATGTTATTTGACAAACAGATTCGGAGGAAAATCTAAACGGCATTTGCAAAATCTGCTGGATGAAAACATTCAGCTGTATTACCAAACATTGAATCACAAAAGCACAGAAAAAAAACAACAACTGAAAAAAAAAGGCTAAATACACTGAGGAATGTGAGTTGTTACTAGTTGCTAAGGTGTTGCTATGCAGATACTAAGGTGTCTTTAGGGGGTTAGTATGTTGCCAAGCATTTGGTAAGGTGTTCTAAAATATTTTAGTGTGTTGCTATGCAGTTGCTAAGGGACCCTAAAGATTTTATTGTGTTGCTATGGTGTTCTGAAAGGTGTTAGTGTGTTGCTATGCAGTTACTAAGGTGTCCTTATGGGTTTAGTATGTTGCCATGCAGTTGGCAATGTGTTAACAAGATTTTATTGTGTTGCTATGGTGTTCTAAATGGTTTTAGTGTGTTGCTATGCAGTTACCAGGATGTCCTTAGGGGTTTAGTATGTTGCCATGCAGTTGGCAATGTGTTAACAAGATTTTATTGTGTTGCTATGGTGTTCTAAATGGTTTTAGTGTGTTGCTATGCAGTTACCAAGATGTCCTTAGGGGTTTAGTATGTTGCCATGCAGTTGGCAATGTGTTAACAAGATTTTATTGTGTTGCTATGGTGTTCTAAATGGTTTTAGTGTGCTGCTATGCAGTTTCTAAGGAACCCTTGATGTTTTATTGTGTTGCTATGGTGTTCTGAAAGGTGTCTAAGGTGTCCTTATGGGTTTAGTATGTTGCCATGCAGTTGGCAATGTGTTCAATGAGATTTTAGTGTGTTGCTGTGCAGTTTCTAAGGAACCCCAGAGGTTTTATTGTGTTGCTATGGTGTTGTGAAATATTGTAGTGTGTTGCTATGCAGTTGCTAAGGGACCCTGAATATTTTATTGTGTTGCCATGCTGTTCTGAAAGGTTTTAGTGTGTTGCTATGCAATTAGTAAGGTGTCCTTATGGGTTTAGTATGTTGCCATGGAGTTTGTAAGGTGCTTTGAGAGGATTTGGTGTGTTGCTATGCAGTTGCTAAAGGACTATAGAGATTTTAGTGTGTTGTTATGGTGTTCTGAAAGGTTTTAGTGTTGCTATGCAGTTACTAAGGTGTCTTTAAGGGTTTAGTATTTTGCCATGCATTTGGTAAGCTGTTCTAAAATATTTTTGTGTGTTGCTATGCAGTTGCTAAGGGACCATAGAGCTTTTAGTGTGTTGCTATGGTGTTCTGAAATGTTTTAGTGTTGCTATGCAGTTACTAAGGTGTCCTTATAGGTTTAGTATATTTCTATGCAGTTGGTAAGGTGCTTTGAGAGGTTTTAGTGTGTTGCTATGCAGTTGCTAAGGCACCCTAGAGATTTTAGTGTGTTGCTATGGTGTTCTGAAAGGTTTTAGTGTGTTGCTATGCAGTTACTAAGGTGTCTTTAGAGGTTTGGTATGTTGCTATGCAGTTGCTAAGATGTCCTTACAAATTATAGTGTGTGGCTACTAATTTGCCAAGGCGTCCAGGGAAGTTTTAGTGTGTTGCTACACAGTTGCTAAGGTACTATTAGAGGTTTTAGTGTGTTGCTATGTGGTTGCCAAGGTGCCTTTACAGGTTTTAGTAAGTTTCTATGCAGTTGCTAAGAGACTTTAGTGTTACTATGCAGTTGCCACAGTGTCCTGAAAGGTTTTAGTGTGTTGCTGTACAGTTGCTAAGGTGATCTGAGAGGTTTTAGTGTGGTGACATGTAGTTGCTAAGGTCCCCTAGATATTATAGTCTGTTGCTATGAAGTTGCCAAAATGTCCAAGGTGGTATAAGTGTGTTGCTATGCAGTTGCTAAGGTGCCCTTTGTTATGAAGCACTAATAATACTAATGCCTAACTTAACAAAAACAAGCAATGTCAATATGTTCAATCAAGCATATAGGAGACGTATAGGAGCTTACATAATGGCGACTGCAGACAGGCTATAAACTCTCATTGTAAACCCTTTGGGCCGAACAATGACGGCGTCCATTTAACATTCAAACATTTGGAGCGTGTTTGGTCTGAGGGCTTTTCATTTCTGCTGAACAGCTCGTGATGAGGTCATAATTCCTGTGTAATGGCCCCGTCTCCAATGTTCTGTGATTGATGGACCCTCTTCAGGAGCTCCAGTGGGCTTAATGGACATGTCTCAGTCCAAATTGCACTCAAGAGCTTTTGGAAGAGACCAAATGTACTGTGGACCGCCGCCAAACTGCAGCAGGTCTGGAGGAGCGCTAGACCTTTACAGGATGGCACACTTGATAAATACTGTGAACCGAGGTTACGTTTGACCGCCAGCGATTTTTGTTCCAACAGAATGAGGTGATACAGCAGTCTATGCAGATGTACAACACTGATCCCACGATCCTTCACTTCATATATCAGCCGGAATCGCTGTGAGCCTCTCAGTGTCTTCAGAAATGGAAAAGGAGAAAACGATTTCCATGCATGTTTTGTTGTTAATATTTCATTGTACATTATTTTAGCACAAATCCAGCCGTCACTTAGGAGAACCTTGTTAAATTAAAGCGTGTTTCCACAGCTGATTTAAGGCTTCTCTGTGCCTGCACAAAATTCTGTGTTAAGATGTAATGCTGCATAAAAGCCAGACTAATTTATACCTACTCTGACCCAGCTCATATTCAAAAAGTATAAACTTCAAATTGTAAATGCATTTATAAATGCACAGTCTGTTAGACCTAAATGCAGCTTCTTTGCCACCTCTGCAGTGTAAGTTTAGTATTAAACAGGTGACAAAGACAGAGTGCACCTGGCAACCACATGGCAATATGCTAACAACAACTCAGAACACCTGAGCATTTGCATAGCAATTCCATGGCAATAATTCAAAACATCATTGTAACTGTATAGCAACAACCTGGCAACAACCCAAAACATCTGAGCAGCAGCACAGAAATGCATCTTAGCAACCACTCATAACACCCCGGCAACCACCCAAAAAAATCCTTGTAACTGCATAGCAAAAGTCTGGCTGGAACACCCTTGAAACCACATTCTTACAAGCACTAAGAACACCTAAGCAACTGCATAGCAACACACTGGCAACAATGCAAACCTTCCTGGCAGCAGCACAGTAATGCAACATGCAACCACTCAGTACATTTTAGTAACCCCCTAGCAACTAAACATAACACCCTGGTAACCACCTAAAACATCCTAGTAACTGCATAGCAACACCCTGGCTGAAACACCTTAGAAACCACATTGAAACATTCTTACAAGCACTCAGAACACCTAAGCAACTGCATATAAACACACTGGCAACAATCCAAAAGGTCTTTGTAACTGCATAGCAACACCCTGGCAACAACCTAGAACACCACAGCTACCACATAGCAGCATGGTAAGAACTGCTCAGAACACCTAAGCAAATGTATAGCAACACCCTGCCACCATCCAAAAGATCTTTGTAACTGCATAGCAACACTCTGGCAACAACCCAAAACATCCTAGCAACAGCACAGAAATGCAACATGAAACCACATAGTATATTTTAGCACCTAAGCATATCATGACCTGGCAACCACCCAAAACATACTAGTAACTGCATAGAAACACCCAAGCAACCACATACAGTAGCAACACCCTGAGCCAAAACATTTTAAGTAACAGCAAGAACATCCTAGCAACCACATAGCAACATGTTAACAACCACATAGACCACATTCTTACAAGCACTCAAAAAAAAAAAACCTAAGCAACTGCGTAGCAACACACTGGCAACAATGTAAAAAACACCCAGCAACTGTAAATAAATTCAGTAGATTTTACCAACCCCCTAGCAACCAAATATAACACCCTGGCAACAACCCAAAACCCAGTAATTGCATAGAAACACCCTAGCAACCACATAGCATCACCCTGGCCATCATGCAAAACATCCCAGTAAAGGGAACTATTCAAAACATCCTAGTAGCTACATAGAAACATCCTGGCAACAACCTAGAACACCATAGTTACCACATGGCAACGTGCTAACAACTACTCAGAACACCAAAGCAAATGCATAGCAACACCCTGGCAAACCCAGCAGCAGCAAGAAATTCGGCAGATTTTAGCAACACTGTAGCAACCAAACATAGCACCCAGACAGTAACACAAAACATACTACTAACTGCATAGAAACACCTTAGCAACAACCTAGAACACCCTGGAAACCACAAGTACTCTTAAACCTAAACAACTGCATAGCAACACCCTGGCAGCCATCCAAATCATCTTAGTAACATCAAGAGCAACATCTTGGCAACCCCATGGCAACATGCTAACAACCCAGAAACCAACTCAAAACACCTAAACAACCACATAGCAACACCCTGGCCACCATCTAAAACATCTTAGCAAATGCATAGCAACACCCTGACAACAATGCAAGCAAAAAAAAAAAAAAAAAAAAACCCAGCAGCAGCAAGAAATTCAGTAGATTTTAGCAACACTGTAGCAACCAAACATAACACCCAGACAGTAACACAAAACATACTACTAACTACATAGAAACACCTTAGCAACAACCTAGAACACCCTGGAAACCACAAGTATTCCTAAACCTAAACAACTGCATAGCAACACACTGACAACTACTCAAAGTATCCAAGGAACTGCATAGCAAAACCCTGGCAACAATGAAAAAAAAATTAACAAATAAAACACAGAAATGCAACATGCAACAATTCATTAGGTTATAGCAACCCTCTAGCAACCAAACATAACACCTTCGCAACAACCCCGAACACAATAGTTACCACATGGCAACATGCTAACAACTACTCAGAACACCAAAGCAAATGCATAGCAACACCCTGGCAACCCCATGGCAACATACTAACAACCCAGAAATCAACTCAAAACACCTAAGCAACTGCATAGCAAAACCCTGGCCACCATCTAAAACATCTTAGCAACTGCATAGCAACACCCTGGCAACCATCCAAAACATTTGAACAGCAGCACAGAATTGCAACATGCAACCACTCAGTACATTTTAGCAACCCCCTAACAACCAAATATAACATGCTGGCAACCACCCCAAACATACTAACAACTGCATAGCAACACCCTAGAAACATGTAAACAACATCAAAACACCTTAGCAACTGCATAGCAACACCCTGACAAGGACACAACACATTTACATTTTATTTAGCAGATGCTTTTATCCAAATTGATTTACAGTTGAGGAATCATGACTTGACAAACTCACATTTTACAACAACATGAATAAATCAACATAAAAATCAAGTTTTAGCTGCAAATTTGTGCTTATGTTTAGCTGTCGGTCCGTCACTGTGTGAACGTCTCATCGCTGGAGGCTCTCAGACACACCCATCATTTGCATATGTTCACGCAGAGTTAATGAGTCATTGTTAATTAGAATTTCCATGATTCAGTCTCACACACTGTTACCTTTCTCTGTTGTACTACTCGTTCTTCTCTTTGCATTTATTAGATCTTTTCAGGTGGTTTTATGTGTTATTTTTCTCAGATCTTTCAGATGGTGTCTCTTCTTGTTTAGGCAAAGTGACACGCATAAGAGCTGACACAAATGAACCCAAGTAACAGGAACTCTGAGGAAGTTATTGAAAATTACAGGAGTTGCTTTGGAAAATATCTTGATGTATAAAAATCAGTGAAAAAAAAAAAAAAGCACTGCCGCTCAAAAGTTTCGGATCAGTAGGATTTTTAATGTTTTTTTGTTTTTTTAAAGTCTCTTATGCTCATCAAAGTTCCATTTATTTGATCAAAAATACTGAAATATTATGAAAACTATTGCAATTCAAAATAACTTTTTTTTTTATTTGAATATACTTTAAAATATAATTTATTTCTGTGATGCAAAGCTGAATTTTCTTCAGCCATTACTCCAGTCTTTAGTGTCACATGATCCTTCAGAAATCATTCTAATATACTAATGTATTACTTTTATTATCAATGTATACAATCAGATGTGCATCTTAATATTTTTTGGGACCTGTTATACTTTTTTTCTGGATTCTTTGTTGAATAGAATGTAAAAGAACAGCATTTATTCAAAATAGAAATCTTTTTAAAAAATAGAAGTCTTCACTATCACTTTTTAATCAATTTATTTATTACATTTATTAAAATTATTAATTTATTTCAAAGAGAGAAAGAAAGAAAAAAATACTGACCCCTAATCCTATTTTAAATAAATGCTGATCTTTTTGATGTTTTATTTATCAAAGAATCCTGAAAAAAAAATGTTTCCAATACTGACAATAAATTAGCTTATTAAAATGATTTCTGACGGATCGTGTGACACTGAAGACTAGAGTAATGATGCTGAAAATTCAGCTTTGCATCACAGAAATAAATTATATTTTAAAGTACATTAAAATAGAAAAACACTATTTTAAATAGCATTAACATTTCACAATATTACAATTTTTTTCTGTATTTTTAATCAAATAAATGCAGCCTTGATGAGCAGAAAAGTCTCCTTTAAAAAGCATTAAAAATCTTACTGATTCCATATGTAACCGTAAAAATATTAGAGATGTTTTTTTTTTCATATCTGAAAACCTGGCAACCCGAGTGACTGAGGGTCTGATGTCCAGATCGCTGTAACATCCATCCAGACTGCAGCGTACAGCTCTGACCCGTGAAAGCCCAGCATGAGGATTACACAACATATCTGCGCTCTCACAACCCTCAAGGTCTCAGTTAAAGGGATTCAATCTTCCTCCCTCGGTGTTCCTCACTAACAGTACAGTTCAAACAGTGGGAATGCGCCTCTCTAATCCATTTACTGGCCTTTGCTGGGATCAAACCGAGGATCACGCTTTGAGAAGTCAGCCTGGGCCTCTCCAAAAGGGATTTGTGGCTCAACTTCTGGGATTTTGATTAAAAAAGAAAAAAGGAATGCTGGATGTTGAGGATGAATGTCATAATTTACTAAAGTTATATTGAGTTGCATCTGAATTAAGACATTTAGTGCATCAGTGTAATGCTGTTTATGAGGAGAAAATCCAGTGAAATCTAACCTTTCAAGAATGCATTCAAGAACACTTTCCATTTTGAATGTGAACAGCCAAACAAACATGCTTACAATGGATGTTCATCAAGTTTCAATGCTTTCACAGGTACAATACTTAAAAAAATGCTTTATTATTATTTAATTTAATTTAATGCAACAGTGTAATGCCGTTCATGAGAAAAGCCAATGCTCGAGTTCAAGAATGCATTAGAGAACAGTTCAGTTTTAATGTCAACAGCCAAACAGGCATATTTACAATGGATATTCATTGACTTCTACATACTTTTTTTTTTTAAATACATTTCAAGAATGCATTCAAGAAAAGTGTACATTTTGAATGCAAACAACCAAAAAAGTGCATTTACGGGGATATTCATCAAGTTTTAATGCTTTTACATGTGCAATACTTAGTTTTCTTCATTCTTAATTTAATTGACTTTAATTTTATTTTATAAATGCACCAGTGTACTGCTGTTTATGAGGAAAAAGTCAATTAAATCCAATATTTCAAGAATGCATTCGAGAAAACTTTCCATTTTGAATGTGAACAACCAAACAGGCATTTATGACAGATATTCATTAGGTTTCAATGCTTCTACATGTAAAATACTTATAAAAGACAAACAAACAAACAAACAAACATTTAATGCAAACTTTGATTTAATGCTACAGATCATGCTGTTTATGAGAAGAAAAGCCAATGAAATTCATCTACAATTCAAGATTGAATACAAAAAAATAAATAAATAATAATTTTGAAAGTGAACAGCCAAAAAAGTGTTTATGATAGATTTATTGATCAAGTTTTAATGCGCACATTTTGAACGTGAACAGCCAAACAGGCATTTATGAGAGTTATTCATTAGATTTAAATATTTCTACATGTAAAATACTTGTAAAATGTAAAATAAATAAATAAACAGCTTTATTTTTAATTTAATGCAACAGATAATGTTGTTTATAAGAAACGCCAATGAAGTTCATCTACAATTCAAGATTGAATTCAGAACAGAACAGAAAAGTGTTTATGATGGATATTTATGGCTTTAATGCTTGTACATGTGCAATGCTTAAACAACTCCTTAACTAATTCTTAATACAACAGTATAATGCAATCCAATGCAATGCATTCAATAAAACTTTTAATTTTTAATGTGAACACGTGTAACTTAAAGAAAAAAGGTTTAATTTAAATGCATTTAAGAAACCTTTAATTTTTAATGTAAACATCCAAAAGTGTGTGTCCATGGTGGATATTCATCAAATTTTAATGCTTTTACATGTGCAAAATGCAATTGTCCTAAATTAGATTAATTGAATGCATCAGTGTAATGCTGTTTATGTGGAGAAAGTCAATGAAATCCATCAATAATTCAAGAATGCATTAAAGAAATCTTTTCATTTTGAATGTGAACGGCCAAACCGCCATATTTACACTGAATATTAATTGAGTTTCAATGCTTCTGCATGTGCAATAGTTAAAATCCTGCTTAATTAATTCTCACATTCAGCAGGGAATTACAAGCAGACCTTCATCTGGAAACAACCTTTCGCTTTATTATCAGGAGAATCCAGCGGTTTATTAATCTATTGCTTTTTATTACAAATGACCTTTCATACCAGTAATATCTTAATTGCTTAATTAAGATGGCCTATAAACCTGCAACAGTAAGCAATATTATTAAACTCAGCTAAAAACGGCACACGGTAGTCATTCTTTTCTTCCCTTTTCTATTTTAGGCTTAAATACTAAAGCGAGCGCCGTCAAGCTTCGCCTCAGGAGCTGATGAGCTCTCGCCTGCGAAATCTTGAGTGACTTAAAGCTCTCAGCTAGAATATAAGAACTCAAACTTTCAGAGTCTTTCTTCTAGTGCAGTTTCACACACAAACTGATCAATAAACCAACAAGAGGAAAAACTTTTTAAGGAGACTTGACTTTAACAACCTTTAGATGATTTATTCAAAATCTGCTCTGGTATAAAGTACTACATCACAACAAAAGACATATTTATATCTCCTTTATGTGTTCACATATAATCATAAAAACAACGCATGATGTGCAGAAACCAGATGATGACCCATAATGCACCACTAAAAGTTATCTCCACATCACCTTCAGATGGTTTTATGACTCAATGGAACAATTACACACTAATCGCTGTGCGTTTAGATAATTGATTGTTTTAAAGCCCCGAAGGCTCTTGTATTACTGATTTAATAGAGAATCCGATAGAAATGTGCACACGCTGAAGGCAGCGGCCCGAAACGCTACACAAACACAATCGAACGGCGCACAGCGCTTCAGGAATAACAACCATTCTGCAGCCCATTTACATCACGATGCTTCAAAAGAACAGCACTTAGATGACTGAAGGAAGTTTTTTGGAGGGAAAACTTTTCGAATGCATCTTCAAAAAATTCCTGGAGAAACAAAACCCGCCAAAAGTGTCACTATGTGTCATCAATGAATAGAGCAGATCAGATCATTTGGAGATAAATTATTGAGTTCATTTTGAGATATTGCAGAGTTTAGTGTCTCTGAGAACAGTTTGAGACGTTAATGGGATCTTCTTTAAAACTAAAGAAGAGAAAAGTGAGATTAACAGTCTTTTTTTTAAGGAGAAACATCAGTATACATCTCAGTTTGATCGCTAGGAGAAACATTTGAGATATTAGAGATCAAATTTATGAATTTACCATTTCATTACACATTAATGAAAACATTTAGATGACTGAAGAAAGCCATGCTGGATTTTTGGAGGAAAAAATTTTCAAATGTATCTTCAAAAATTCCTGGAGAAACAAAATCACCAAAAGTGTCACTATGTGTCATCAATGAAGAGAGCAGCTAAGATCATTTGGAGATAAATGATGTTCATATTAAGATATTGCAGAGTTTGTGTGTCTCTGAGAACAGTTTGAGACGTTAATAAGATCTTCTTTGAAACTAAAGACAGAAAAGTTAGATTAATAGTCATTTTTTAGGAGAAACATCAGTATAAATCTCAGTTTAATCGCTAGGAGAAACATTTGAGATATTAGAGATCCAATTTATGAATTTACTCATTTCATTACACATTAATAAAACAATGTCTAAACACATTTGTGATCCTGGACCGCAAAACCACTCATAAGTCACTAGGGTATATTTGTAGCAATAGTCGAGAATACATTGTATGGGAAAAAAAATAAATAAATACTGATTTCTTTTTTATGCCAAAAATCATTAGGGTATTAAGTAAAGATCATCTTCCATGAAGATACTTAGATGACTGAAGGAAGCCAGGCTGGATTTTTGGAGGGAAAACATTTCAAATGTATCTTTGAAAATTCCTGGAGAAACAAAACCAAAAAAGTGCCAAAAGTGTCACTATGCGTCACCAATGAATAGAGCAGCTCAGATCAGATCATTTGGAGATAAATGATGTTCATATTGAGATACTGCAGAGTTTGGTGTCTCTGAGAACAGTTTGAGATGTTAATGAGATCTTCTTTGAAACTAAAGAAGAGACAAGTGAGATTAACAATCGTTTGATCGCTAGGAGAAACATTTGACATATTAGAGATCCAATTTATGAATTTACTATTTCATTACACATTAATAAAACAATGTCTAAACACATTTGTGACCCTGGACCGCAAAACCAGTCATAAGTCACTGGAGTATATTTGTAGCAATAGTCGAGAATACATTGTATGGGGGAAAAAAAAATACTGATTTCTTTTTTATGCCAAAAATCATTAGGGTATTAAGTAAAGATTATGTTCCATGAAGATACTTAGATGACTGAAGGAAGCCAGGCTGGATTTTTGGAGGGAAAACATTTCAAATGTATCTTTGAAAATTCCTGGAGAAACAAAACCGCCAAAAGTGTCACTATGTGTCATCAATGAATAGAGCAGCTCAGATCAGATAATTTGGAGATAAATTATTGAGTTCATTTTGAGATATTGCAGAGTTTGGTGTCTCTGAGAACAGTTTGAGATGTTAATGAGATCTTCTTTGAAACTAAAGACAGAAAAGTGAGATTAACAGTCTTTTTTTTTTTTTTTAGGAGAAACATCAGTATAAATCTCAGTTTGATCACTAGCTAACATTTGAGATATTAGAGATCCAATTTATGAATTTACTATTTCATTACACATTAATAAAACAATGTCTAAACACATTTGTGATCCTGGACCACTAGGGTATAATTGTAGCAATAGTCAAAAATACATTATATGGGTCAAAATGATTGATTTTACTTTTATACCAAAAATCATTAGGATATTAAGTAAAGATTATGTTCCATGAAGATACTTAGATGACTGAAGGAAGACAGGCTGGATTTTTGGAGGGAAAACTTTTTAAATGTATCTTCAAAAAATTCCTGGAGAAACAAAACCCACCAAAAGTGTCACTATGTGTCATCAATGAATAGAGCAGCTCAGATCATTTGGAGATAAATGATGTTCATATTAAGATATTGCAGAGTCCAGTGTCTCTGAGAACAGTTTGAGACGTTAATGAAATCTTCTTTGAAACTAAAGACAAAAAAGTGAAATTAACGGTCATATTTTAGGAGAAACATCAGTATAAATCTCAGTTTAATCGCTAGGAGAAACATTTGAGATATTAGAGATCCAATTTATGAATGTACTATTTCATTACACATTAATAAAACAATGTCTAAACACATTTGTGACCCTGGACCACAAAACCAGTCTTAAGTCACTAGGGTATATTTGTCAAAGTGTCAAAATGATTGATTTTTCTTTTATGACAAAAATCATTAGGATATTAAATAAAGATCATGTTCAATTAACATATTTTGTAAATTTGAATTTGAATGATTAGTAACACGCATTGCTAAGAGCTTCATTTGGACAACTTTAAAGGTGATTTTCTCAATATTTAGATTTTTTTTGCACCCTCAGATTCCAGATTTTCAAATAGTTGTTTCTCTGCCAAAAACCATACATGAACGGTAAGCTTATTTATTCAGCTTTCAGATGATGTATGAATGTCACTTTCAAAAAATTCACCCTTATGACTTGTTTTGTGGTCCAGGGTCACATTTAGAAACATGTGCAACAGACACTGGATTTAAAAAAAAACAAAATACAGGCCATGATTTTCAAATGTATCAATTACAATATCACACATAAAATAAACTGAACGAATTGCGATTAATTAGACTTTTGTTGTGCGTTTCATGTAATTTCTATTGTTCCAATGAACAATAAGTAAAATAATAAATAATTATATGTTGCCTTAATGATGAAATAAAATTAATTTAAGCTGAAGTACTAAAACTACTAAAAGTAAAACTGAAATAAAATACAACTAAATCAAAATCTATTAGAAAAATGGCATAAGCTCATGAAATTCCAAAAATAAATTTATAATTAAAAATGAAGGCAATTAAAAAAATTAATGGGTCAATGACGTGATGCCTAATTTTTCTGTCTGATTGCATTTTTTTCAGTCAAAAATTCTGTGTTATGTATGTACTCACTTTAACTTTTCAAAAAAAAAAAAAAAAAACATTAGTTATGTGTCATTTTTCTGTTATTCAAAGTGTCAAAATATCATGTGGTGCGACCGTCCAACCATAACTTTGGAAACACCTTATCCTTAATTAATTTAGATTAATTTTCTGCACTATTTGGCATGATTTCCAAAGCGTTCTGTAATCATGTATAAAATTGCAAAGCATTTGTATTTAAATTTACATTACAATATACAAACAAACTTTGTCCGATGATTTCCATTTTTTTTGTGAAATATGGTGCGACCATCAAGAAACTACCATTTTGGGACTTTTGTGTTGAAATCCATTCAAAGATGAGGCATTGCATCATATACCAATTTGCCAAGGTTTGTAACTCTCTTTTAAATTTAGAAAAATAAAATAAAATAACCTTTTTAACGGCTGGTATGTAGTTGCCACATTTGAATATCATGTGGTATGACCTCAAAAAACAAAACAAAACAAAACAAAAACAATACATATTAAGTTAAATAAAAAAATAAATAAATACAAATAAAATAAATAATAAATACAGAAGTTACAATTTTAATCTAAAAAAACTAAAATGAACTAAAATTTACACATTATACATATAAAGAGAAATAAAGACAATAATTAAATCAAAACATCAACTCAGTATGTCTCATGTGCTCAGATTCATCATTATATGAGTATACCAAAGTCTCAAAATGAACAAATGTTTTCATAAAATTCCTCAAAATATCTAAAATTAAGACTCATTTGTGTCTATTTTCATTTCTCCAAAGGAATATTGTAAGAACCATCTGTCGATACCTAAATAAAACATTACTAAGAAACAAATTACATTTTGAGAGCTATGAAAGTGCAACATTTGAGCAATAAGATGTTCCTCCTGTTAAGTTTCATTTGTACCTGGAACTGGCAGCTGTTTTGCTCCATCTGGGAAATTAATCTGGGAGTGCTGTGTATCCCAGCTAACGATCCTGGATCATAAGACACTTTTGCTTTGAACATAAATGAAATATAATTCACACAATCAGTTCATATTTACTGCAAAGATTATTATTATTATTATTTTTTAAGTCGCTTCAGCTCACCAAGGCTGCATTTATTTGATCAAATCTTTAGTAAAATTATGAAATATTATTGCAATTTAAAATAGCTGTTTCCTATGTGAATATATTGTGAAATGTAATTTATCCCTGTGATCAAAGCTGAATTTTCAGCAGTTCTCCAGTCTTCACATTAATCCTTGAGAAAAAAATAGATGCATCACAGTTTCATCAAAAATATTAAATAGGAAAAAAAAAAAAAAAAAAAAAAATATATATATATATATATATATATATATAAACTTTTCAAAATTGATAATAATGAGAACCAATATTACTAACTGAGCACTAATAATAACTGAACAGAAATTCAGCATTTTAATATGATTTCAGAAGGATCATGTGACACTGAAGACTAGAGTAATGATGCTAAAAATTCAGCTTTGACAGACAGCTTTAACAGATATTCACATAGAAAACAGCTATTTTAAATTGCAATAATATTTCATAATAGTTTTATTTATCCAAAGGAATATTGTAAGAACCATCTGTCAATACCTAAATAAGCCATTTTTGTTTTAAACATTAATTAAATATAATTCACACAGTCAGTTCATATTTACTGCAAAGATTTTTTTAAGTCTCTTCTGCTCACCAAGGCTGCATTTATTTGATCAAAGTTTATTAAAATTATGAAATATTATTGAAATTTAAAATAGCCATTTCCTATGTGAATATATTGTGGAATGTAATTTATTTCTATGATGAAAGCTGAATTTTCAGCAGCCAGTTCTCCAGTCTTCACATTAAGCCTGGAGAAAAAATAAAATAAAAAAATAGCATATTAATATGATTTCGGAAGGATCATGTGACACTAAAGACCAGAGTAATGATGCTAAAAATTCAGATTTGATCTCAGAAATAAATTACATTTGTACAGATATTCACATAGAAACAGTTATTTTAAATAGCAATAATATTTCATAATTTTATAAAAATTTGATCAAATAAATGCAGCCTTGGTGACACTAAAAAAAAAAAAAAAAAAAAATCTTATTTATTCCAAACTTTTCAGTGTGTAGCTGATAAATAAATGGACACTGACAGAATGTTTTACAAGCACCGTCTTATACTAGTACACATTTATTTACAGCGGTAAATTACATTGTTAACAGGTGTTCCAGTGGTAAGATCAGGATTCAGATGTTCTCCATCAACTAAAAACCTGCGACAGACACGGAAGAAAAAGAGCTTCAATCACCCAGAACAACAAAGCAAAAGTCTTTTCTGCTTATGCATAGAGTATTTGAACAGAAACTCATCTGAATGAGACTATAACACAGAATGAAACTTAATAATGAATGAGAGAAGCAGCTGGAAACAGTTCAAGATTAATGTCAGATTTTTTTTCTCTTTTGTCATTTCTGGCTTAATGCAATAAATATGTGGAGCTTTGGAGAAGTACATTTCAAGTAGCAACAGATGTTTTCACAAAAAAAAATAAGCAATGGATCTTTTTTGCAACTTCATAAGCAGGCGTGACTGGTTTCATTGACATCATACAGGCTTTTTACGAACACTTTACAAAACAGATTTGGTAAATAATGCCCTGCTGCTCCATTAATGACTCACTGAAGAGATTCGTCCTGATCTGGAACTTCACTCCTAATGTTCTGGGAACACGTGTTTTACAGGAACACTACATCATACGTCATACGTCATACTCATGTATGTACAAACAGCTGTGAACCATAGTAAAATATATCAAATATAATAAGAACTAAAGTGGCTCGAGTGGCAAACGTTGCCTTTATCGACAACTTCGGCCAGAATCTCACGCTACACAAATATACAGACGCGAATGACTGACGTGTGCGTTGGAAGCGTGTGTCACATACTTAACATGTTCTTGTGGCAGTACTATTTTAAAGTAAAATATTAAGCAATGAGCAATGTTGGAGTACTAAAAATTAAATAAAAATAAATAATACATATATAAAATTAGATGCAACGTTTTAAATAAGTATAAATAAAAGCACATCGTAAAATAACAAAATCAAAATGAAAATTAATAAAAAAAGAGTTTAAAAATATAAAAATATAAGGTAAAGATTAAACAATATTTAATTTAATGCATCAGTGAACTGCTGTTTATGACGAGGAAATAAAATATTTAAAAAAGTTTGCTTATGGCAGATATCATAGAGTTTAATGCTTTTAATGTGCATTTAATTTAATTTAATTTAATTTAATTTAATGCATCAGTGTACTGCTGTTTATCAGGAGGAAATACAATATTTTAAAAAGTGTGTTTATGGTAGATATCCATCGAGTTTTAATGCTTTTAATGTGTAATACTTAATTTTCTTAATTTAATTTAATTTAATTTAATTTAATTTAATGCTTTATTTTTCTGCTGTTTATGAGGAGAAAATCCAATATTTCAAGAATTCATTCGAGAAAACGTTCCATTTTAAATGTGAACAGCCAAAAAAGGCATTTATGACAGATATTATTTAAATTAAATTAAAATGAAAACTGAAAATATAAAACTATAAGCTAAATATTAAACAATATTCAATATTAGTGCATTATATTAAACTGAAATATTTAAAAAAAAGTGTGCTTATGGTAGATATCCATCAAATTTTAATGTGCAGTACTTCATTTTCTTAAAAAAATAAATATTTAATTTAATTTAATTTAATTCATATTTCAAGAGAAACTTTCCATTTTGAATGTGAACAGCCAAAAGTTCAATTTAATAATTTAAATTAAATTAAAATGAAAACGGAATATATAAAAATATAAGCTAAATATGAATAAACATTCAACATATTAGTGCATTTCATTAAACTGAAAAATATTTAAATATGATATTACACTTAGAAAAACAAACTAAATGAGCCAAAATGAGCTAAATAAAATATGTTTAAGCTAAAGTATTAGAATTACTAAAAAAGAGTGGAAATGAAAATAAATTAATGCTAAACAAAAATATGACAAAAATGACAAAAGCACACAATAACATTACAAAAAAATAAAAAAAATGAGCTAAAATGAAAATAGAAGTTAATTTAAAATATGAACATACTTCATTAAATTTATTTTATTATTTCAATTCAACAAAATGCTATAATATTTTGAAAAACAAAAAAAGTGCAAAAAACTAATAAAAATAAAACACTTAAGAAAATTATTTAAAAAAATATACATAATACTAAAACAACACTGAACTCCAGGGGGCGACAGAGTCAGTTTTCCAGCTTAACTACTAGTCATGATGAATTAACCATTTGAAGATTATCCTCCTGAGCAAGTTAGTTAACCTCTTGACATGGTTACAGCAGTTGCCTGAATAGCATTTGAGAGAACAACACTGCGCTCGCAAAGCGTCGTCAAACATTCGCATCTTTGCTTGTGTATTTGTGTCACACACACACACTCACTCATGCACACATTAATCGACATAAATTAAGAAGAGCATTTCATCTGGCATCATGGCAGTTGAGCAAATCCAAACTACAAAGTCACTTTACTACAAAGTTTGGCCAGGTTTCTTTTGCGAAGTGACCCCTGCGTTTAAAACTCATGACGGCGAGATGAAAAATACGAACCGATGAGGTCTTCAAGCTTCAGAAGTCGACATACATAAGACGCGCCGGCTAGTTCTCGCTGGACATGCCTGGAAAAAAAAAACTGAAGAAATCCAATCGCTGGATTTTCTCCACGGAAAAGTCCTACCAAAACATTGAAAAAGCCAAAAACCGATGAAGTCTCGACCACATTTAGATGAGAAGCCCAGAATCTGAAATCATCAAGACTATAGACACAATACGACGTCCCGCTGGGCAGAAAAAAAGAGACTCGACATGCCTGGAAAGTAGAAGAAAGGCCTGGAAATCCAAACAAATTCATTTGTGAGATCCTCCATGACCAAACCAAAACATCAAGACGCAAACGCCAACCGAAAAGCAGTGCTGGAGTCTCGGTGAATAGAAAGGACAGTAGATTTATCACAAAACCGCAGTCTCTGTTTGTATTTGAACATATTTACATGCCCTTCGTTGGTGGCTTAACTTTTTTTTCTTCTTCTCTTTTCGTTTCTCTTTTGTGGTATTTTCTGCTTTCTACATTTTGGTCTGAGTTTGTTCGGGGCTGGGAGTGTCTCTGGGCTCCATTACGCTTTGCTGTCGTCCTGTTTTGTGTGGATGCTGTTGTCCGTGTGGACCTTGATCTCGATCAAGTCCGGCTTCAGCACCTCCTTGCCGTTCTCCTCCTTCAGCGGGAGCTTCCTGCAGTCAGAATCAATGTGTTTTAGTCACGATTACCTCATCCCACATGCTCTGTGACACAAACGGGCCGAAGGACGGACAACAGAAGGACGTGACTTTGGAAAGGTCATGCATTAGCAAGCAATGTTCGACACAAACACTCACAGCAAACTGAAAATGTAAGTGGCGTCTGTACATCAGCTGATCGTGTTCATACAAAACAATAGGGCCTAAAACATTTGTCCACACCTGTCAAAGGCCGCTGACTTTTGAAGAGCATGTTGCTAGCATATTGTTAGCATGATTAGCATGTTGCTAACATGTTTCTAACACATTGTTACCATGGTTAGCATGTTGCTAGCATGTTCTTAGTATGAGTAGCATGTTTCTGACATGTTACTAAAATGTTTCTAGCACATTAACACGATTAGCAAATTGCTAGCATATTGTTAGCATGTTGCTAACATGTTTCTAGCACATTGTTACCATGATTAGCATGTTGCTAGCATGTTCTCAGTATGAGTAGCATGTTTCTATCATGTTACTAACATGTTTCTAACACACTGTTAACATAATTGGCAAATTGCTAGCATATTGTTAGCATGGTTAGCATGTTGCTAACATGTTTCTAGCACGTTGTTACCATGATTAGCATGTTATTAGCATGTTCTCAGTATGAGTAGCATGTTTCTAATATGTTACTAACACATTTCTAACACACTGTTATCATAATTGGCAAATTGCTAACACATTGTTAACATGACTAGCATGTTTTTAGCATGTTGCTAACATGTTTCTAGCACACTGTTACCATGATTAGCATGTTGTTAGCATGTTCTTAGTATGAGTAGCATGTTTCTAACATGTTACTAAAATGTTTCTAGTACATTAACATGATTAGCAAATTGCTAACACATTGTTAGCATGATTAGCATTTTGATAACGTTTCTAACAAATTCCTACCATGATTAGCATGTTGCTAGCATGTTTAGTATGAGTAGCATGTTTCTATCATGTTACTAACATGTTTCTAGCACATTAACATGATTAGCAAATTGCTAGCATATTTTTAGCATGTTGCTAACATGTTTCTAACACATTGTTACCATGATTAGCATGTTGCTACCATGTTTTAAGTATGAGTAGCATGTTTCTGACATGTTACTAAAATGTTTCTAGCACATTAACATGATTAGCAAATTGCTAGCATATTGTTAGCATGTTGCTTACATGTTTCTAGCACATTGTTACAATGATTAGCATGTTGCTAGCATGTTCTCAGTATGAGTAGCATGTTTCTAACATGTTACTAACACATTTCTAACACATCATAATTGGCAAATTGCTAGCATATTGTTATCATGATTAGCATGTTTTTAGCATGTCACTAACATGTTTCTAACACACACTGTTAGCATGATTAGCATGTTTCTAGCATGTTCTTAGGATCTTTACCATGTTTCTAACATGTTGTTAACACATTGTTAGCATGATTAGCATGTTTCTAGCTAGTTGCTAGCATGTTTACAACATGTTGCTAACATGGTTCTATCACATTGTTAGCATGATTAGCATGTTTCTAGCTAGTTGCATGTTGCCAACATGGTTCTATCACACTGTTAGCATGATAAGCATGTTTCTAGCTAGTTGCTAGCATGTTTCCAACATGTTGCCAACATGGTTCTATCACACTGTTAGCATGATAAGCATGCTGCTAACATGATTAGTTTTAACATTTAACACGCTGATAACATTTTGAACTGTTGCTAGCATGATTTAGCACAATTCTAGCATTTTAACATGTCTTTATGCATTGCTAGCCTGTTGATAACGTTTCTAGCACATTATTAGCATGATTCACATGTTGCTAGCATGTTGTTAGTATGATTAGCATGATTAGCTTAAATATATTATAATTCATACTGTACAAATGTTTTGAACCCTTCAGTTAAAGTCTATGGGACTTTTCATAGTTTTAATGGTCTGGTTTACGAAAATTTTAAAATAGAACATTGTGAAATTACTAAAGGTATGTTTACACAACAATTATCCATTAAAAATTGTAACGTTTCTCCTTTGAAAAGATTCACTTTCAGACAACAACATGCCGTTCACACACATCCACGAAAACAACTAAAAAAATGCTTCAATTGTAAAAAAAAAACTGAAAATGCTAAAAATGTATAAAGAAACACTATGCACCTTTCACAAAAATGTGTTTTTGTATTTTACACAGACGATAGCGGCATTGTTTTAAAAAACTCGCACTTTGAAACCCATTTTCAAAAGTTCACATTTTTCAGGTCATTGTCTTGTAAATGAACATCCAATAAAACTTATAAAAACTTTTCATTTTTCGCTGAAAAATACCCCTGTAAGTAGTTTCAAGGGCTACTAAGCCAAAAACGTTAAGATATAAACTATAAAAGGAATATGAGACAAGACAAACCTTGAATTTTTGGCTTGATAAAGCCTCGCCTGAGAGTTTAAAAAAGCCTTGATGTTCTTTGAAGGAGATATTAGTAGTTTGGAGGTCACATTCATCTTCAGCATTAGTAAGCCACTGCTAAGGCATTCTGAGTGACAGAACAGACTGAAGGACGGTACTGAGTTTTGGAGAACAGCTTGAAAGGCTCTACAAGGAGCTATAGTCAGAAAGTGTCAGCGATGCTGATGGGATAAAAGTATTCAGAAGCATTCAATGGAGTGTGCTGAAGTTTTTAGTTCGTATCTTAACTGATCTAGGCGTGTTTGGAGTCAGAGATTATGATCTGAGGTAGTCTATTCAAATGTTCAAGATCTGTCTTTTTTGTTCACCAAGGCTGCATTTATTTGATCAAATGACAGTAAAAGCTGGAAAAATGTGAAATATTATTAGAATTTAAAGCTGGTTTCTATGGAAGCCGTTTCTGCCACTGAATAAAAAATCTTTTCTCAGAATTGCGTGATACAAACGTAACATTCTTTTTTTCTCAGAATTGTGAAATATAAACTCACAATTGCGATTTATAAAGTCAGAATTGCGAGATATAAATTTGCAAATCTGTGAAAATATCAGTCTTTTTTTTCTCCTCAGAACTCTAATTGCAAGTTTATATGATGCAATTCTGAGAAAAAAAAGTCTCAGAAAAAAAGAATTGCAAGATAAAAAGTTGAAGAATCGAAATTCTGACATCATTTCTTGCAATTGTGAATTTATATCCTGCAATTCTGACTTCATATCTAGCAATTCCAACTTTATAAATCGCAATTGTGCGTTTATACCTCAGTTCTGAGAAAAAAAGTCAGAATTGTGTGTATATATGATGCAATTCTGAGGAAAAAAAAATTGCAAGATGCAAAGTCTAAATTGCAAGAAAAAAAGTCTGAATTGCAAGATAAAAAGTTGAAGAATTGCAATTCTGACATTATTTCTCGCAATTGTGAATTTATATACCGCAATTCTGACTTTATAACTTGTAACTGTGCACTTATATCTCACAGTTCTTAGAAAAAAGTCAGAATTGCAAGATACTAAGTTGCAATCGCAAAAAAAGTCAGAATTGCGATTCTTTTTATCTTGTAATTCTGACTTTTTTCTTGCAATTGCGTTATATGAACATGCAATTCTGGCTTTTTTCTAAGAACTGTGAGATTATTGTGACATTATTTCTCGCAATTATGAATTTATATCCCGAAATCTGACTTCATATCTAGCAATTCTGACTTTATAACTCGCAATTGTGCATTTATATCTCACAGTTCTGAGAAATAAGTCAGAATTGCGAGTTTTTATGACACAATTCTGAGAAAAAAAAGTCAGAATTGCAAGATAAAAAGTTGAAGAATCACAATTCTGACAATTTCTCGCAACTGAGAATTTATATCTCGCAATTCTGACTTCGTGTCTATCAATTCAGACTTTTTTAACTCACAACTGTGCACTTATATCTGAGTTCTGAGAGAAAAGTCAGAAGTGCAAGATACAAAGTTGCAATTGCAAGAAACAAAAGTTGCAATTACCTTTTTTTATTTTTTAATCAATGGCGGAAACAGGCTTCCATAGATTTCTATGTGAATATATTATGTTAAAATGTAATATAAATTAATACTCCAGTCTTCAGTGTCAGATCCTTCAGAAATCATTCTAATATGCTGATTTGCTGCTCAAGAAACATTTCTGATTATTATCAATGTTGAAAACACTTGTGCTGCCCAATTTTTTTGTGGAAACAGTGATGCATTTTATTTTTCAGGATTCTTTGATAAACAGAAAGTTCAAAAGAACAGCGTTTATTTGAAATAGAACCTTTTGTAACATTAAAAATGTTTTGATCAGTTTAATGCATCCTTACTGAATAAAAATATACTTTTGAAGGTTAAATTAAGGTTGAACATCACTTGTAACGCTCCAAACAGCCTGTGTTGTCTCTGACACACTTCACATTTCAGCTCTAACTCTTACTCTGGCTCAGTCAGAGGAGTCGTCTCATTGGGTTCGTGCACTGGACTGCCGTCCTCCTGGTTTGTAATTCTGTCTTCTTCAGTTCTCATCTCCACGATGGGCTCCTTCGAGCCATCAACCCTACTCACACAAACACACATGCAGGTGTCCATCACACTAAAACACACAGCAACACTACTGCACACTATGGCACACTAACAAACAACTCAACTACAGTGTTAGGGAAAGTTACTTTTTAAAAGTATGCATTACAATATTGCGTTACTCCCTAAAAAGTAACTAATTATGTTACTTAGTTACTTTTTATGGAAATTAATGCGTTATGTTACTTTTGCATTACTTTTTAAATCTGGGCAGGACTTGTTTTAATATAAAAGGTTCAGTTTTTGGCAAATGTAAAAGCCTTTTCACACCAAAAAGTGAAATGAATAAGCCTAAGGCTGAAGGAAAAGTAGTAGGAGTAGGAAGTTCAACACTCGTCAGCAATGAGAAAAATGAAGCACAAATGTTTGTTAATCTAAAGTAAGTTTTGCTTATTAGTGGTTGAATTGGATTAATTAAGGTCAGCAGCAAAGACATTGGTTAATAAAATGGGATTACATGCATAAAGGAAACAAAAAATAATTGGCGTTACTTTTTTGAAAAAGCAACAGATATTTTCTTGCAAATGAAAAAGTACTTTACTACACTGTAAAACAAACACAATTTGTTGAGTCAACTTAAAATAATTTGTTACCCTGCTGCCTTAAATTTTTAAGTCAACTCAAATAAGTTTATTCAAGTTGAAATGTTAAGTTGTACTAAATGACAACTTAGATATTCTAAACTTAACAGCTGTGTTTGTTACTCGGCTGCCTTAAAATTTAAGTTGAATCAACTCAAATATCTAAGTTGTTAAGTGAAACGTAACATTTCAAGTTGACTAAACTTTTTTCGAGTTGACTGAACTTAAAATTTTAAGGCAGCCAGGTAACAAATTATTTACATAATCAGATTACTTTTTTCAAGTAACTAGTAAAGCCCTGCCAAGATTTAAAAAGTAATGCAAAAGTAATGCAACACATTTTTTTTTTTTTTTTATTGCTGAAGAGTGTTGAACTTTTTTCTTCTGTGTTCTACTGTACAGACGTGAATTTACTTTTCCTTCAGTCTGAGGCTTATTCATTTCACTTTTGGTGTAAAAGAGCTTTTACATTTGCTAAAAATATAACTTTTACATTAAAAACAAACAAGCAATATTTGCCCAGATTTTAAAATGTAACCCAAAAGTAACGCAACACATTACTTTCCATAAAAAGTAACTAAGCAATGTAATTAGTTACTTTTTAAGGGAGTAACACAATAATCTAATGTATTATTTTTAAAAGTAACTTTCCCCAACACTGCTCAACTACTATTTTAATGCCAAATACTTACTGTTTATAAATATAATTTTAATTGCATGCTGTTTTACACACTAATTTGACAGAGTATATACTGCTTTAAAGGAAAGGAAAGGTTCACCCAAAGCCCATCAAAGATGTAGATGAGTTTGTTTCTTCATCAGATTTGTAGAAATATGTCATTGCATCACTTGCTCACCAATGGATCCTCTGCAGTGAATGGGTGCCTTCAGAATGAGAGTTCAAACAGCTGATAAACACATCACAATAATCCAATTCTCTCCAAATTCAGACCAGACCACCTTTTCACCAGAGGAAGCGTTATTATGGATTATGGACTCTTGGATATTTTAGTTAAAAACATCTTAATGATGGTTTTGTTTCAGCTTTTGTCTTTTAGGTGCTTGTTTGGATCTCATACTGACGGCACCCATTCACTGCAGAGGATCCATTGCAAGTGATGGACTGACACATCTCTCTAAATAAGATTTTTTAACTATACTTTTGTCTATTAAAGATGCTCATATTTTAAAAAGGACACTTAGGCATGTTTTAATGTAATTTCTTCTTCGTGCACTGTTAGATCTAAAGATTTTATGTTGACTTCTGTCTCAACAGTATATTCACACTATAGCGAGGACGCTGACTGTTTATGTGAGCTATAATATCTGAAAGAATCTTCCATAAGAGTCTCAGATGATGATTATGATGGTAAAGCCACCGACGCTGGACTTAATGTGCCGCTAATGCAAACAGATCAATAGACTCGGGCTTTTATTAGCAAATGAATCTCACGAGGTCTGTGTAATGCTAAAGCAAATGAAACCATCTGTCTGATCATTTACTGAACTCACTCAGCAGAACGTTATTAAACCAGCCGATTACTGCGTATCTATATGTGCATATTATTAACAGCGTTTAATGGTAATGGGAACATATTATGAAATAATTTACTGGAAGTTGAGGGCGAAATTCAACCCTCGTTATTAGATAATGACTGTCAGTTTCTATTAATCAACAGATTCAGAGACAGATGATGACTTCACTAGAAGCTCTTGATATGTGAATGTTAAAATTATTACAAAAACATTGAAATTATGATATTCTGACATTTTTTTTTTTTCAAACAAATGTCTCTCTGAACAGTGGCTGTTCAAATGTTTTCGATCAGTAAATTATAACATAAATATAATTATTTTTTGTGAATCTATGTTAAAATGTAATTTATTTCTGTGAACAAAGCTGAATATTCAGCATCATTACACATTCAGTGTCACACGATCCTTCAGAAATCATTCTGAATCTATGCTGATTTGCTGCTTAAGAAACATTATCAATGTTGAAAACAGTTGTGCTGCCCAGTATCTTTGTGTAAACTCTGATTTTTTTTCAGAATTCTCAGATGAATAGAAAGTTCAAAAGAACAGCATTTATTTAAAATAGAAATCTCTTTTAACATTATATACGTCTTTACTGTCACATTTGACCAATTTAATGGATCCTTGATGAATAAAGGTATCAATTTCAGCACATTGAAAGCCTGACCAGAAAGTTTTTAAAAGTTTTGTAGTTTTCAGTCTGAAATAGTTTGAAGTTTAAAGTACTTTTAAAAGCTTAATGTTTGATCGATAGATAGATACTGCTAGCATGATTAGCATGTTGTTAGCATGTTTCTAGAATGATTAACAAGTTACTAGCATGTTGCTAGCATGATTAGTGTGTTACCAGCATGTTGCTAACATGATTAGCACGTTGCTAACAAGTTGCTAACATGATTAGCATGTTACTATCAAGCTAACATGTTTCTAGCATGATTAGCCAATTACTAGCATGTTTCTAGCATGATTAGTATGTTACTAGCAAGTTGGTAGCATTTTTAACATGCTACTAGCATGTTTCTAGCATGATTAGCAAGTTGCTAGTATGTTTTGTGCATTATTAGCAAGTTGCTAGCATGTTTCTAGCATGATTAGCATGTTACTAGCAATTTGCTAACATGTTTCTAGCATGATTAGCATGTTACTACCATGTTCCTAGCATGATCAGCAAGTTGCTAGTATGATAGATAGATAGATAGATAGATAGATAGGTAGATAGATAGATAGATGTTGCTGGCATAATTAGCATGTTTCTAACATGCTACTAGCATGTTTATCATGTTGTTAGCATTTTTCTAAAATGATTAACAAGTCACTGACATGTTGCTAACATGATTAGCACATTACTATCAAGTTTCTAGCATGTTTTAGCATGATTAGCATGTTACTATCAAGTTGTTAACATGTTTCTAGCATGAATAGCAAGTTACTACCATGTTTTTAGCATGATTAGCAAGTTACTAGCATGTTTCTAGCATGATTAGCAAGTTACTAGCATGTTTCTAGCATGATTAGCAAGATGCTAGCATGATTAGCATGTTACTAGCAAGTTGCTAACATGTTTCTAGCATTATTAGCATGTTACTAGCATGTTCCTAGCATGATCAGCAAGTTGCTAGTATGATAGATAGATAGATAGATAGATAGATGTTGCTGGCATAATTAGCATGTTTCTAACATGCTACTAGCATGTTTATCATGTTAGCATTTTTCTAAAATGATTAACAAGTCACTGACATGTTGCTAACATGATTAGCACATTACTAGCAAGTTTCTAGCATGTTTTAGCATGATTAGCATGTTACTATCAAGTTGTTAACATGTTTCTAGCATGAATAGCAAGTTACTAGCATGTTTTTAGCATGATTAGCAAGTTACTAGCATGTTTCTAGCATGATTAGCAAGATGCTAGCATGTTTCTAGCATGATTAGCATGTTACTAGCAAGTTGCTAACATGTTTCTAGCATTATTAGCATGTTACTAGCATGTTTCTAGTATGATCAGCAAGTTTGCTAGTATGATAGATAGATAGATAGATAGATAGATGGATAAATGTTACTGGCATAATTAGCATGTTTCTAACATGCTACTAGCATGTTTATCATGTTGTTAGCATTTTTCTAACTGACATGTTGCTAACATGATTAGCACATTACTAGCAAGTTTCTAGCATGTTTTAGCATGATTACCATGTTACTATCAAGTTGCTAGCATGTTTCTAGCATGATTAGCATGTTACTAGCAAGTTGCTAACATGTTTCTAGCATTATTAGCATGTTACTAGCATGTTTCTAGCATGATTAACAAGTTGCTAGATAGATAGATAGATAGATAGATGGATAGATAGATTTAGAAATATTATATGAGTTTAAATGGATTAGAAATATAGTACAAAGAAGGGAAGCTTGATTGAGTCTATGGGATTTTCCCCAGTTTTATTTGTAATTTTCAGGAAAATCGTAAGTCTGATATAGCATATAGGTCACTTGTTGAGATCAGTCTGAAGATCTGGGCTGAGTTTGGAATTACGAGTTAGAGTCAACTTTTCTCAAGCCTACTTAACTAACCCAGGTTTGCTGGTTTAAGCTGGTCTAGCTGCTCTTCTAGTCTGAGCAGCGGCTACATTCTCACAAACAGTCATGCATCACATCAAATGAAAGCTCTAGTGCAATGACGAGCGGACAGAGCGAGAGCCGGCGGCGCTCATGCAAATAAACAGCAATGAACTCACAGATACGCTGCTTTGCCCTCCTCCAGCTCTTTGCTCTTGCCGCTGGTGGAGGTTTTCTTGCTGCAGAGCTTGCGGGTGATGCACATGAGGAGGCCGCACTGGCGCAGGAAGAAGCAGCTGACGTCCACCAGCACCAGCAGCAGAAGAAGAGCCGCCACGCCGAGACCCACCACCGCGCCGAGGCCCAGGCCGCTGAACAGGGAATCTGCTGAGACCGGAGAGAAAAACGCACACTCAACAACCGCTCAGATCCATCAGCATGACACTGATGGAGATAAGAGATGAATTTAGCAGCTCAGGGATTCAGACGGTTTCTTCAGGACCAAACCCTCATGTTCTGTTTGTGTCTGAGAGAGACGACAAAGCTTTTAACATCTTAGTATAATTCAGTGCCACTTACATGCAATTTTAAGATAAAAGGAAAAAATGGATTTAATTCCATAACATGCATCAAATGTCCAATTGTTACGCTATTTTTATTTTTCTATCTAGAAATAACAAGAATAAATGCAATGCATCCTACATTTAGTGTAAACACGGTCAGATTTGTTTTGTCATATAGTTCAGTTATTTTTACATTTTTTTTTTTTTTTGCCAGGGTCAAACATTTATTTGTTTAATCACTTACTTATTTATATGTAATTTAATTTTTGAAAAAATCATGTACCATAAATTAAATACAAATTCACATTCTAACACTCCAACATTGGCTAATTGTCGTCCATGTTATTTTAGTATTATTTATAAATTATTATAGTATTTTATTAGTATTTTTAAAATTTTCAATGTAATTTTTTTTTATTTAAAAAAAAAATTGCTGTGCTTTTTGTTTGCAATATTTATATTTAGCTTTATTTTAGCTTTAGTTCAGCTAATTTTAGTAAAACTAAACTAATTTCAGTTTAGTTTTCATCTAATATTTATTTTTTTATTTTATTTTGGTGTTTATTTCATTTTTTTTACAATGAGACTGTTCAGTAAACATACTTTTATAACATCCTGCATTTTTCTATCCATAAAAAAACAACAATAATATATATATATATATATATATATATATATATATATATAACTATATGTATTACTATTATAATAAAACATTTTAATCACATTAAGTTTTAATGTTTTTATTAATTTTAATAATTTTATGTGCTTTTGACATTTTTATTTTTAAATATATTTATAATAATACTTTTATTTATTATTATTTATATTATTTATAGATCTTAGTATAATTCAGTGCCACTTACATGCAATTTTATAATAAAAGCAATTTTATAATAAAAATGTCCAAATGTTACGCTATTTTTATTTTTCTATGTATAAATAACAAGAATAAATGCAATGCATCCAACATTTAGTGTAAACATAGTCAGATTTGTTTTCTTTTTTTCCGTTATTTTTTTCTTTTTTTGCCAGGGTCAAACATTTATTTATTTAATCACTTACTTATTTATATGTAATTTAATTTTGGAAAAATCATGCACATAAATGCAATAAAATTCACACTCTAACACTCCAACATTGGCTAATTGATGTCCATGTTATTTTATTATTATTTATACACTATTATAGTATTTTATTTGTATTTGTTATTTTTTTTATTTTAATTTAAGAATTTGTTTTATTTATTTTTTAATTTAAGAAAAATTCTATGTGCTTTTTGCTTGTAATATTTATATTTAGCTTTATTTTAGTTTTAGTTTGACTCATTTTATTAAGAATATGTTTTCATCTCATATTTATATATTTGTTTTTTTTTATTTCGGTGTTATTTCAATAAACTTTTTTTTTTTTTTGCAGTTTTAGTTTACAATGAAACTGTTCACTAAACATACTTTTATAACATCCTGCATTTTTCTATCTATGAAAAACAATAATATATAGTATATATTACTATACTATTATAATACAAATATTTTAATAGTATTTTAAGTTTTAAGTTTTAAATTCATTTTAATAATATTATGTGCTTTCGACATTTTTATTTTAAAAAATATTAATTTTAATTTTAACTTTTTTATATTATATTATATTATATTATATTATATTATATTATATTTTAACTTGATTTAAATGGATTTAATTTCAGTGTACAATAACAACTCTGGCTGCCAGTCTGTTTGGGTTTGTTTTCTTATATTTTTGCAGGGGTCAAATGTTGATTTATTGGCTAATGGTCAAATTTCTGAAATGTGCATCACTTTTTTATGATACATTTGAAGACGGGGGAAAAAAAAGAGCCAAGATTCTTTACAATACATTGAAATCTTTAAAGATGCAATCCAACAGCTGAGGCCATTACTTGAGCGGTTCTTTATGTACTAAAAGCATGTACCTAATGTAGCTAGACAGAAAACAAACCTTTTAAACGATTTCTCAGTAATCACAGCTTCAGAGAAGTGACTGTTTCTGATGTGTTTAGTCCACAGCTCTTCCCTTATTGATCTGAAGTTAGTGAGAGCTTCAGGGCATGATTCTGCAGTACATCTTTAAGTTGTTATGATGCGTTGTGGATGAAGGCATCAAAGATTCATACACAACATGTTAAGAAATACAAAGAACCAGCGGAGACTGACATTCACCTTCACATTACGGCTTATCGAGCGAGTATGTGGACTGACCCGCAGCGTAAACACCATCCGAAAGCATCTAAATGTCTATTAATGTGCTAAAAACACCTGAAGCACTGATTGATTAGAAGAAAACCCTTAAATATGGGAAGCCTTGAGTCAACATCAGCGCCCCGAACATCTTCAGAGGGTTTCATTGATTCTTATCAAAGGGAGAAACGCGCAGAGCATCAAACGCAAACTGAGAATTCATGTTCAGCGCTGGATGAAGTAAACAGAAATCAAGCTTCAAAACACTCACTTTTGCACAACTATTTAATGCCAAAAAATGTATTTTGTTGAAAATGTGTAGAGTTTGTTTCTTCATCAGATTTGTAGAAATGTGTCATTCCATCACTTGCTCACCAACGGATCACCTGCGGTGAATGGGTGCCGTCAGAATGCAACATATGAAAGCTGAAACAAATCCATTATCAAGACGTTTTAACTAAAATCCAAGTCCATAATCCATAATAACACTTCCTCCAGAGAAAAAAAGTGGTCTGGTCTGAATCAGGAGAGAAATCTGCACAGATCAAGCACTGTTTACGAGTCAAAACAGTCCAAAACACCCAGGCAATCCAGTTTATGAACAGCGAAATGTTCCCCCCATTGTGCCAAAAAAAAAGTGCAATAACCTTATATTTATTTGTTACCACCTCCATTCGAATACATCCCCGCATATATTTCTATTCTATTCTATTCTATTCTATTCTATTCTATTGCCCTTGATTTTGATGTGAGAGACAACAGGAGATGGCCTTTTTCACTGGAGGAAGCGCTATTATGGATTATAGTGGATTATAATTGGTCAATAATAATTAAATATATATATATATTTGTTTATTTAGCCAATTAATTTCTTTCACAACTTGATTATGATTGGTCAATAATTATTATTTATTTATTTTTGTATGATCAGTAGATTTCTTTATGTGTCTCTTCTGAATACCAAACAAATATTGGCCAATTAAAAGAGAAAAAAAAAACAACAACAACAACAACAACAACAAAAACTTTATTTTATTTTATTTTATCTTGTTTTATTTTACGCAATAGTCCTTATGCCTTACATGCTTAAATTAAAAGTCAATAAACACACACACACACACATACACACACACACACACACACACACGTATTTATTTATTTATTATTTATTTTATTTTGACCAAAGTGTTTATTTTATTTTATTTTATTGCCCAATATATGTTCTTATGCTTACATATGTCTAGTTTATGATTAGGCAATTTATTTATTTATTTATTTATTTACCAATACAGTTCCTTGGATTATAGGATTGCTAGATTATGATTTTTCAATAATAACTTACTTCTATAATTAATTAAATAATTTTTATTTTATTTTATTTTATTGACTTACTTATTGACTTACTTTTATTGAAGCGCTATTATGGATTATAGACTTGTATTTGTTGTGTTAACGATGGATTTGCTTTCACTTACATTCAGAGTGAGGAAAAGAGCTCAGAAAATCACCCTGGATTCCTCACATCCAAGCCATTCCCTCTTTGAACTTTTGCCATCTGGCCGACGCTACAGAGCCCCAAATACCAGGACAACCAGGCACAAGAACAGTTTTTTTCCCCCATGCAATCCACCTTATGAACAGCTAAATCTTCACCCAATTGTGCAATAAACAAACTGCAATAACATTATTTTTATTTGTTACCACCTCCATCCTAATACATCCCTGCATCTCTTTCTATTCTATTCTATTCTATTCTATTCTATTGCACAACTGTACATACCACTCTGATAGTGTTTTTGTCTTCTTAAGATGTTAACTAATGGACTGGAGTGGTGTGGATCACTTGAAGATTATTATAATGTTTTTATCAGCTCTCATTCTGACGGCACCCATTCACTGCAGAGGATCCATTGGTGAGCAAGTGTTGGAATAACACATTTCTACACATCTAAACATTTTCAAAGTTCTCATTTTTTGGGTGAACTGTCCCTTTAAACACTGACTATTCATAATTAATGGCACGTTCATGTGCACATAACTCACCAACTCAATCTAAAAAAACTTCAGAAGTTTAAAACAAACTAAAACTGTAAATAAACAACCAGAAGGAGGAGCTTTAATGGAATAAAACTAGTGGTGTCAAAATTGGCATGTATTATTTTTTTCATTTTAATGGTTTCAAAATATTTAACGCAATTAATGCATGGGCGGGGCTAGGCACTCACAACTTCAAAAGAACTGTGTTTATTTAGATGCGCAGAGCGTCTTTACAAGCACATCAAACGGGAGACTTCTCAGACGCACGCTCCAACTTTCAGCACCAGAAACGAGTCAAATGAGCGCAGAAACGGTACCTGTGACGAGGAGCTTCAGAAGAACATCAGTGAACTGTGGTCAGATGAGATGTTGTCAGGCCATTTGTTCGGTAAAAATGCATTGTCAGCCTGTCAGCCGTTATACTGTGATCGTAGCGCACGCTCTTCAAGTGCACGACATTTATTATAATGGGTTGATGTGATGATTGTTTCAAATTCACTTAAATTAGAAGTTTTTTTTTTTTTTTTTTAATAATAAATGTTAAAGTGATCTCAATTTTACTGGAATGTTGAATGGTTATATTCAATGGTTAAATATTAGGGGGGGAAATAGAGACGTCAGTTGGAATCTGTGATACTTGCCTTCAGTCCAAAAAAAGATGGCATTAAACAAATATTACAAATATATATGTTCTACATTCATTTGAATCATGAATGTGAAATTATTGCACTATAAAAGTATAATTAAAAACTTTAATGTCAGGTAGGATTAATCATGATTAATTTCTAGAAAAATGTGCGATTAATTCGTTTTTTTTTCTTTTTTTTTTAATCGATTGACATCACTAAATAAAACCCATTACGGCAAATGAAAGCAGACACAAATCTCTAACATTAATGTGATTAGTTTTTTTTTTTTTTTTTGTCTTTTTAACAACACCGTGCTGTAAATACTCTCTAAAACAGCCTGAAATTTAAAGGATTATTCCACTACCAAAATACAAATTTCCTCATGTCATCCAAGATATTCATGTCTCTGTTTCTTCAGTCTTAAAGAAATTAAGTTTTTTGAGGAAAACATTTCATATGGATTTTTCTCCATATAGAGGACTTCAATGGTGCTCAATGGATTGGAGGTTTTGTCTAGCGAAACGATCTTTCTTTCTTTGATTTTCTACAAAAATATACAATTTATATAATTTTTCACCTCAAATGCTCGTCTTGTCTAGCTCTGTGTGTACTCTGTGCACTCTGGTTCAATAAAGTTAGGGTATGTGGAAAAACTCCCATCTCATTTTCTCCTGCAACTTCAAAATCTTCCTACGTCGCTGCAGAAGTACTGCAGTGTTTAGAAAGTGAACGTGCAAAGAAGATCAAACGCACTTTACAAAAAAAGGTAAAACAGCGATGTAGGATGATTTTGAAGGTGGAGGAGAAAATGAGATGAGAGTTTTTCGACATACCCTAATTGTATTGAACCGGAGTGCGCATCGCAGAGCTAGACGAGACAAGTATTTGAGGTTAAAAACTGTATAAATATATATATTTTTTTAAGAAAATGACAGATTGTTTAGCTAGAAAAGACTTGTATTCCTTGGCTGGGATCATTTCAAGCCCTTTGAAGCTGCAATGAAACTGCATTTTTAACCTTCAATCTGTAGAGCACTACTGAAGTCCACTATATGGAGAAAAATCCTGGAATGTTTTCCTCCAAAAACTTTTTTTTTACTCTTTTTATTTCTTAGCAACTGAAGAAAGAAAGACATGACCTAAGGGGGTGAGTAAATTATCAGGACACTTTTACTCTGAAAGTACAGCAAACCTTTAAACCAGCAAAACATTTTTAAAACATATTTTTATCCCTGGTCTGAGTTATTTCAGTTCGTTAGTGTGCTTTTTCTTTGAGAAACACACTGCCTTTCCGCTGGCGCTGAGTTTCACTAATATTATCCTGCCAATAGAGCGCTAAATGACTCACAAAAATGGCCCTGAGCGCCGCTAAAGTGACCGTCCTGCATGAAGCATCGCTATCATACGATATTACGTGGAGCCAAATGTCCGTATCATCATATTCATGCCCACGCAGCATTTTACAGCTGACCTGAAACCAGCGATCTGTTCCTGAACTACAGAAGCGCCTGCTGTCTGCTGCTCACTACTAAGGGCTCATCTCAGGAGGATTATTTTGGAAAACACTGCATTAGAAAAATCAACAATATTAAACAAATCAGTCAAATAAAATATACACCTGCGCTACTTATGACTGGTTTTGTGCTCCAGGGTCACATGTATTTTTATTAAAAAAATGTTAATTCACCTGATATTTTTCTTGTAGCAAAAGATTGCTGGACAGTTTTAGTTGTTTGAGAGTTATGAGTGCAAAAATGTGAAAGGTGCTAAAATACAGATTACATGTGTTTCTTGGAGGTGAGCTGTAAATTATGTCAATAAATGATGAGGCGAGTCTAAAAAGGAAAGACGACTTATTTTCTTTTTGACTAATGAGCGAAGACAGCATAACCTGCCCAACAACATGATACTACACACACTTCACAAACACAACATCAACAGAGTGTGTGTGAATTTGATGCACAAAACCTGTCCAGATCATATTATATTTTAAAAATAAAAGAAGAAATTAGGAAATTATATTTGATATTAAGAAGATTAAACCTGTTTTAGGTTCAGTGAAATATATTATTGTATAAACAAACAAACAAACAATTACTTACTTACTTCAATACAAATAATAATAATAATAATAATAATAATATTCTAAACTCTAAAAACTAATTTAAAAATACCCAAATTCCCATTACTGTAATAGGGAAAATGCTAAATAAATAAATGTAATTAAAAATTTATATTGTAAAAAAAAGGAAAAAAAAACAAAAACAAAATGTTTAATAAATAAAAATTACTTAATTTTACTAAACTTTTCTAAAAAAGCATACTAAATCTAATACAAATAAAAAAATAAATAAATGAAAAAGAAAATAATTTTAATACAATAATGAGATTCACAAATTCTCATTATTGTAATAGGAAAACCCCAATATTAATTAATTTAAACAAATATTTATACAGTATTTACATAGTAAAGTATCTACACATAGTACTATTTGCTGTACTGCTCAATTTATTAAATTATTAAAATCCTTAATTTTTATTACTACAATAATAAAAATAACATAATCAGTTAAATTATATATTAATACAGTTTAAAAATAATTGCTTAACTGCCCAATTTATGATGACTAAACATGCAATAATTGCAGTAATTAATAAATAAATGTAATGTAAGTAAATTAATAAATAAATGACTACTTACTTACTTACTATAATACAAAAATGAAAAACTAATTAAATTTTAAAAGCAAATTTAAAAAATACCCAAATTATCATTACTGTAATTAAACAACAAAATAATAATAATAATAATAATAATTTAATTAAACAGTAATAAAATATTGAAATTTTGCACATAGTAGAATTTATTGTACTGCACAATATTTTTAAAATCCATCTTGATGGATCTAAAACCAGCTTTGTTTCAGTTTAGCAAAATATCAGTGTTTCTTGATTTTGAGGTGAAATATATTTCAATGAGATTTACCCATTTCTTACAGTCTATGCTTCCAGAAACACTAGTTGAGTTTGTCTGATTAAGTGAGTAAAGCTCAGGTCAAGACGAGGAGCTGCTGGTCGTCTCATGAAGACAGATGAGCTCTTCAAACGGCATCAGCCAATCACACTGCAGCGCTGCATTTGATCTGATCTGATTGGCTGCAGGCATCTCATCTCTACCTGAGAGCCGAATCCACCGTGACTTCACTTTAACATCGCTGTTTTTATCCCATGCCTTCAAACGTCCTTCAGATTATCGTTTCAGTTTATGAGGACGCCAGGAATACGGATGAAGAAAGTTCTTTTCATCTGAAATCTTCTAGAGTTTCCAGCATCTCATGACCCTGTTTAATAAATTGGAAATGAAAAACTTCTACCTGCTGTATGTCACTAGACGTGATGTTTTCAATGACTTGGTTGTGTTTTTGTTTATTAGAGCATCACCTCATTAGCTGATTGACCTGTTGGACTCAACATTGCCACTAAATCAGTCATTTTAGGTAAAAAAAAAAACTAACAAAAACAACAACAACAACAAAACACTTGCTATTAAACTTATGATAACTGACATAAAACAAACACTAACTGAAATAAAATAAATTATAAAAAATAAAAAAAAATATTCTGATATTCATTTACTATAAAATTACTATACCTAACTATTATTAAAAAAAAATTATATAAAAACATTTCATCCATTTTCAGTATGGATGAAAATTACAATATGGAACAAAATTGCTAAAATGTAAACTAAAATGAAAATGGATTAAAATATAAAAAAAAAACATTATAATAATATTATAGTATTACTGTAATATGAAAATTATTATTTTTTATTAATACAAAAATTAATATATATTATTATAATATTCTTTTTTTCTTTTTTTTTTTTTTAAGCAAATGTATTCAGTGGTAATTTGACACAATTCAGCCCTCAAACCACACCCAGCGATCGGGAATGAAGGGTGTGCATTTACCTGTGATGTCAGGTTTCTGCGGCATGAGGAACTGGAAGAAGGTGGGCTCCGACAGGCCTTTGACGTTGCGCGCTGTGATCTCCACGTTGTAGCGTGTGTTCCACTGCAGCGGCTGCAGTAGCGCAAAATCATTCATGCCAGGAACCAGCTTCGTCATCCACTGCTCCTCTTTATCCTGCACACAAACACTTCATTCATTCTGGTCTCACCTGCATCTGTTTCTCACATAAAGTATCACAGGACTTCAGAACGCTGTTATTTTAGTATCATTGAGATCAGGGGTGTAGATTACGCAGAGGACACGGGACACAGGGGTGCGAGGGACGCAGGGGATGCAAGGGATATTGGGGACATTGGGACACAGGGAACAAGGGGCACAGTGACGCAGGAGACACGGGGACAAAGGGGACGCAGGGGATTGGGGACTCTTGGTACACGGGGGACACTAGGATGTGGAAAATGCAGGGGACATGGGGGACATTGGGACACGGGAAGTGGGAGACACAGGGGACATTGGGAACGTTGGGAAATGAGGGGGGGCAGGGGACTTGGGGGACATTGGGACACGGGGAAGTAGGGGACACAGGGGACAAGGGGGACATTGGGACATGGGTGAATTGTGGGAACAGGGGACAAGGGGGATGCAGGGGACATTGCGAAACAGGTGAAGTGGGGGAAAAGGGAACAAGGGGGATGCAGAGGACATTGGGACATGGGGACATAGGGGATGTGGGGGAACAGGGGACATAGGGGACATTGGGGACACGGGCAATGTGGGGGAACAGGGGACGCAGGGGACATTGGAGACATTGGGACACGGGGGACAGAGAATGGGGGGAATGTGGGGGAACAGGGGACAAGAGGGACGGGGGGACACTGGGACACGGGGGACATTGGGACACAGGGGACATTGGGACACAGGGGATGCAGGGGACATTGAGACACGGGGGATGTGGGGGACATGGGGGACACAGGGGACATGCAGGGGAAATTGGGGACACGGGGGATGCAGGGGACATGGGGGACATTGGGACACTGGGGATGTGGGGGACATGGGATGCAGGGGACATTGGGGACATGGAGGATGTGAGGGACATCGGGGACGTGGGGGACATTAGGACACGGGGGACACAGGGGAAATTGGGGACACGGGGGATGCGGGGGACAAAGGATTACTTTAAATATAAGTATTACAAATGACAATAAAAATGAAAAAAAAAAACTAATAAACTAATAAAAATAAATAAATAAATAATAGTATTTTATTTCAGTAACCATTCATTTTATTTTATTATTATTATCATAATTATTTTTTATAGTTGTGTTTTAAATGTAGTTTTCATTACTATAATCGAAAGTGTTTTTAAAACAATTATACTTATTATAAACTATAAATATTTTATTTAGTAATTTTAGTTTATTTAGTTTATTTTTTATTATTATCATTATTTTTTAAAATGCTTCTAGTTGTGCATTTACATTTTGTTTTCCTTACTCATGAACTATTTAATTTAGTAATACAAATTTCCATGTCATATAAATATGTATTCATGTGTACTGATTATATGTTCACCACCATCCAAAAGTTTTAGGGTCAGTAAGTTTTTAATATTTGATTTTATTTAATCAACTATTTATTTGATTAACAATAGCACAATAATAACCCTGCTTGAGAAAACTTGGAAATCGTGCCTTGATTGTGTTTTGGGTCGGGTTTCTTCAAAAGTTTTTACAGAAAAAAGCAATTTTCGAACGACATGAACTTTTGCTAAACTCTTGATCTCCATCTCCACAAACGGCATCAAAAACACAATATAAAACCATACAAAAACTAAGAACAAAAACAAAGATCTAAAGGAGGAATAAAAAATTTATGCAAAGCCAGGAAGTTTAGACAATGTTTCCAATCTTATCCTGACCTGATATGTCTGGAAATATCTGATCTTCTTGAGTTCATCTGCTGTCTGCGGGATTTTAGTAAAGCACTTTGAAGAGATTTCACTTCCCATAAAGCTTTGCAGATTGAACTTCAATCTCATACAAATACTGACACCTTCAATGGGACTTTCTCAGGTGATTGATGGAAACACGTTTTCATTGTCTGATGGAGACAGTCCTTTAATTTCTCTTTTGTGCGTCTTGTAGTCTATAATATGGCATATATGTAGCTTGAGGATTGATATTAATAATCGTAAATTGATTGGATCACGAAGAAGAAAGTTGTTTGGACATTAAGCAAGTTTACAGAAAACAAAACACTGGAGAAACACAAGTAAAGAGAGTGTATTTTGATTTGATGTTGACTTTAAGGTCAAATGTTGGTTGTTGACCTTCTGCGAGCAGGAGATTGAAATCATTGTTGTGTGTCTGATATCTTTTATTTTACACACATGTCCACAAAACGGCCTTCAAAAGCTCTCCTAATGAACGCCAGCCTTGTTTCTTTCTGACACGTTCATCTGTAATGTTGTTTTTTACCGCAGCTCTGATAAACACAGATCAACACAAACAACAGAAAACACAGAAAGAGATTTCACATTTTGAAATTAATTGGATTTCTCTAAAATGTTCATTATTGCAATACAAAGACTTTATTTACTAATCATAATAATAAAAATAGGATACATGGGTGATTAAAATTGTTATTTCAGCATCACTGATATACTATTATTGGTTTTATTAATTATTTTTTTTTTTTCGATTTTCAATTTTAATTTTAGTCAAAGCTATTAATTTTGTTTTGCTTTTGTCATTTTTTGTATTTTTCATATCTATATCAATTTTATTCATTTTTATTTTAGTTTTAGTTGTTTTAAACTAAATTAAAATGCTGTTGCAACTAGTTGAAACTACAATTTAATTTAATTTAAATTTATTTTATTTTATTTTATTTTAAAATTAAATTGATTAAAATGAGAAATGTAGTTGCAACTAGTTGAAACTATAATTTAATTTAATTTAAATCGATTTTATTTTATTTTATTAAAATGAGAAATGTAGCTGTTGCAACTCGTTGAAACTATAATTTAATTTAATTTTAGTCAAAGCTATTAATTTAGTTTTGTTTTTGTCTTTTTTTTTTTTTTTTGTCTTTTTTATATCTATATATTTTTAATATTCATTTTTTTATTTTAGTTTTAGTTGTTTTAATCACAGAATACAATAGGGAAAATTAAAATGTATGGAGAGAAAACAAAAACCCCAAAGACAATAATTGCTATAAATGATTATATTGCCCTAACCCTAACCCTAATCTTTAGAAAAATAAAAGTCTATTTTCTTAAGATTTTCTTTTAAATTTCACATTTTGAAATTAATTGAATTTCCCCCAAAATATTCATTAGTGCAATACAAAGATTTTATTTAATAATAAAAATACTAATAAAAATGGCATATATGATCAAAAATATTTCTCACAAAATACAATGGAAAAAAAAGAGAGAGAGAGAAAAAAAAAAAAAAAACAGAAGACAATAATTACTATAAATTTTGCATGAAAAAAAAAAAAATTACATTGCGGTATTGATTAGATTTCCCCCAAAACTGTCATTACTGTAGTAATTAAACAAATAAATGCTAATCACCTTATTAGAATTTCTGAAGGATCATGTGATAAAGATAAAGATGATGAAAATGTAGCTTTGATCACAGAAATAAATTACATTTCAACAGATATTCACATAGAAAGCAGATATTTGAGATTGCAATAATATTTCACATTTTTCCTGTATTTTTGATCAAATGAATGCAGCCTTAGTGAGCAGAAGAGACTTCTTATTTACTTTTTACATTTCAGTAATGATCATTTGTATCTAAGGGAGCTTACTTTTTTGAATAAATAATGTGAATAAAATCCGAATGGTCCTAAAATAGGCTTCATGATCGTGTTTTTTGAGATTGACGCTGATTAGTGTAGGTGTAACTGTTAGTATTGAGCTCCGGTTGGCTCTTTTTGTTCTTTATATCCGTGACGGAGAGGAAACTCATGGCCAATGGCCTCCTGCTGCTCTTCTGTGGAGAATGGAAGAACATCAAAGCGTTTCTCTCACGCGTCCATATTCTTTAAGCAAATGAGGCCACAGCGTGAGCGAGATCTCACCGCACAGAAAGCAGGATTTCTCTCTGAGAACATTACAGATTCAGTCTCCCAGTGAATTAGGACAGTGTGCAAAGGAAGCTTAAAGGATGCCATAAGTTTTGTCCTTTAGTACAGAACAAACTCAGTGTGTAACAACCATAAAGTTTCCTTCAAACATCCGTGACATTAAATCATAAGTGTTATTATTCAGCTTGCAGCTGTTAACATGTTTGCTTACAGAAATGATTTTACCTGACTGCAGAAGAAGACTAAAATCCTCTTGTGGAAACAGAAAACACATGCATTTACTATGAATTCATGCCCTACACTGATGGTCAAAAGTTATTTAGGTTTTTTAATGTTTTTGAAAGAAGTATCTTCTGAGGCAGCATTTATTTGATCAGAAATACAGTAAAAATTCTTGAATATTATTAGAATTTAAAATAAGTGATTTCTATGTAAATATCTGTTAAAATATAATTTATTTCTGTGATCAAAGCTGAATTTTCAGCATAATTAGGTCAGTCTTCAGTGACACATGATCCTTCAGAAATCATTAGATTATGCTGATTTACAAATTATAAAAAAAAGATAATAAATGTATTGTAAAGGATTTAAAAATATTGTCAATAACACAATATCTGCTGAAAAATGAATAAATAAATACAAATAAAGTTGAGTTTAAAAATTACATTTTCAAAATTAACTTAAAATTAAATATTAGATGGAAAATTAAAACTTAAAAAGCTTCAATGAAAACTAGAAATGTTGCTTTGGCATCTAAATCCAATAAGTTAAAATACTAAAATTATTAAAACTAAAACGTTAATTGAATGTGAAATGAAATGTTTAAAATTGGTATTTCTATTATAATTTACATATTATAGTTTTTTTAATTTATATTCTATATCAGTTTTTATTTTTATATTTTCCTCCAATAAATTAAAATACTAAAATTACTAAAACTAAAACAAAGTTAATTAAAGATTAAATAAAACATTTAAAATTGGTATTTATATTATAATTTACAAATTATTATAGTTTTTAATTTATATTTTATATCAGTTTTTATTTTTATATTTTCCTCCAAAAAATTAAAATACTAAAATTACTAAAAATAAAACAAAAGTTAAAGTTCAAATAAAATGTTTAAAATTGGTTTTTTTTATTATAATTTACATATTATTATAGGTTTTAAATTTATATTTTATATCAGTTTTTATTTTTATATTTACCTCCAAAAAATTAAAATACTAAAATTACTAAAAATAAAACAAAAGTTAAAAGTTCAAATAAAATGTTTAAAATTTGTATTTTTATTATAATTTACATATTATTATAGGTTTTAATTTATATTTTAAATTAGTTTTTATTTTTTTATTTTTCATTTTCACTTTAGTCAAATGATTGATTTTATTTTATTTATTTATTTTTTGCCAATTTTAGTAGGGATTCATTTTTATTTCGGTTTTAGTTATTTTAATACAACAAGTTAAATTAAAATGAGACATCCTGCCTTTCCAACTTGCATAAAAAGTAGTTATAACTGTTTTATTTTATTGTATTTAATTTATTTTATTTTTTATTATTTCAGTTAATGTTTAAATGTAACTTTTATTGGTTTTAATTTTAGTTTTTTAGTAGTAATAACCCTCTAAAACACAACAGCTAACAAAAACACTGAAAAAAGAGATTTTTATACTTAGTATTTTTGTCTCATTTTCTAATATAATTATCTAAACATTCTTGAATCAAGATTAATTTTCTTTACAAGGAAAATTACTTTGGATATTATGTCTCGTTTTCAAAAAAAAAGAAAAAAAGAAAAATAAGAAAAATAATCATAATTCAAGATTATTTTTCTTGCCCCATTGGCAGATATTTTTGCTCATTTTAAGCAAAATTGTAATATTTTATTATTTATTTTAATATTTTTCTTTTTCTTTTCTTTTCTTTTCTTTTATTATTTCTTTTAATATTTTTCTTTTTCTTTTTTTTGGTCTTTTTTGAGTAGGGATTAATTTTTATTTCAGTTTTAGTTATTTGAATACAAAAAGTTAAATTAAAATGAAACTTGCATTAAAAATAGTTATAACTGTTTTATGTTATTGTATTCAATTTAATTTTATTTTTCAATTATTTCAGTTAATGTGTAAAAGTAACATTTATTGGTTTTAATTTTAGTTTCAGTTTTATTTAACTATATTAAAAAAAAAACTTTTATACTTAGTATTTTTGTCTCATTTTCTAATATAATTATCTAAACATTCTTGAATCAAGATTAATTTTCTTTACAAGGAACATTACTTAAAAAAAAAATAAAAATAAAAATAAGAAAAATAAGAAAAATAATCATAATTCAAAGGCTATGATTATTTTTCTTGCCCCATTGGCAGATATTTTTGCTAATTTTAAGCAAAAAATAACAACATTTTGATGATTTTTCCAGAAAATAGCACTAGGTTTTTAATGCTAATTTCTATGCGTCTGTAATTGGCAGTACGCACCGTTTTATATTTGACGATGTACTCCACGATGGGCATCCCGCCATCGTCCTGTTTGATCAGTCCGAGTCTGTAGGCCTTCCCAACGCCTCTCTGTCCGTGAACCGTCGGAGGACTTGGCTCGCCTGAGGAAAACAAGACCATCAGAGTCAACTCAAGACCCGTTCACTGCAGGAGCAGGACACTGAAATCATCAGAAAATGACTTTATAATACAATTCCACACTGTGAAAGATCTCATCGTGCTTGTTGTCAAATGAGGTGAACCTAACAAACGCAGCATGAGAGTTTAAATACATTCAGCTGAAACTGATCAGAGAAAGACTCACGGATGGGTAACGTCTGGAAGGTTTCCGTGTGGCTGAAATCACCCTGACCCTTTCCGTTGATGGCTGCAACGCGGACCTCATATGTTGTGTTGGGCTCCAGGTTTGCCAGAACTACTGTGGCTGACAGACAAGAAAAAAGGAAAGTTTTATATCTGAGGTTTTATTGCAAGTCTTATATCAGAGGTTCTTTTTGTGTTCTAAATCTGGGTCACATAAAATGGGTATAAATGTGAGGTTATTTTCTAAAATGACTAAAACTGAAATAAAAATGTAACAAAAGTTATTATCAAATTATAAAATAAATGAAAAAAAAAAATCATAAAATTTCTAAAACTTAAGCTAAAATAAAAAAATGAATAAAATACAAAAAAAAAAAAAAAAAACACTAACAAAAATGATAAAAGCTAGATTAAAAAAAAAAAAAAAAAAAAAAAAACTGAAAAAAGCTAAAATAAAATAAAATTAATTAAAAAATAAATAAATAAAAACCAAAAAGCTAACTCAAAATATAAAAAACACTAATAAAAATGATATAAGCACAACAAAACTACTAAAACTTAAATAAAAAAAAATAAATAAAAAAAAACTGAAAATAAATATGAATCTAATAAAAATGATAAAAGCACAACAAAACTACTGTTTAAATAAGTAAAAAACAAACAAAACCAAAAAAAAAAAAAACTGAAATAAGCTCAAAAAAGGGTGAAAATACCCCCAGAAAAAGCTAACTTAAAATATTAATACAATATCGAATAAAAATTATAAAAGCACAACAGAATTAATAAAGCTTAAGCTAAAATAAACAAAAAAACAAACAAACAAAAACTTTAAATATTAATAAAATACATATATAAAAACACAACAAAATATATAAAAGCACAACAAAATTACCAAAACGTAAGCTAAAAAAAACCTCAAAATATTAATTAAATATCTATAAAAACACTAATAAAAATAATAATAAAAGCACAACAAAATTACTAAAACTTAAGCTAAAAAAAAACAAAATATTATTAAAATATCTATAAAAACACTAATAAAAATAATAATAAAAGCACAACAAAATTACTAAAACTTAAGCTAAAAAAAAACAAAATATTATTCAAATATCTATAAAAACACTAATAAAAATAATAATAAAAGCACAACAAAATTACTAAAACTTAAGCTAAAAAAAAACAAAATATTATTAAAATATCTATAAAAACACTAATAAAAATAATAATAAAAGCACAACAAAATTACTAAAACTTAAGCTAAAAAAAAACAAAATATTATTCAAATATCTATAAAAACACTAATAAAAATAATAATAAAAGCACAACAAAATTACTAAAACTTAAGCTAAATTAAATGAAAAAGGGGAAAAAACACTAAAAGCTAATTTAAAAAATTAACAAAAATATATATAAAAACACTAATAAAAATAATAAAAGTACAACAAAATTACTAAACACTTAAGATAAAAAAAACCAAAACAAACACACAAAACTTTAAATATTAATACAATATTTATAAAACAACTATAAAAAATGATAAAAGCACAACAAAATTACTAAAACTTAAGCTAAAAAACTCAAAATATTAATAAAATATCTATAAAAACACTAATAAAAATAATAAAAGCACAACAAAATGACTAAAACTTAAGCTAAAATAAATGAAAAAGCTAATTTAAATATTAATAAAATATCTATAAAAACACTAATAAAAATAATAATAAAAGTACAACAAAATTACTAAAACTTAAGCTAAAAAAAACAAAATATTAATAAAATATCTATAAAAACACTAATAAAAATAATAAAAGCACAACAAAATGACTAAAACTTAAGCTAAAATAAATGAAAAAGCTAATTTAAATATTAATAAAATATCTATAAAAACACTAATAAAAATAAAAATAAAAGCACAACAAAATTACTAAAACTTAAGCTAAATTAAATGAAAAAGGGGAAAAAACACTAAAAGCTAATTTAAAAAATTAACAAAAATATATATAAAAAACACTAATAAAAATAATAAAACCACAACCAAATTATTAAAACTTAATAAAGCTAACTCCAAATATAAATAAACACTAAAGTATATAAAAGTTGAAATAACACTGGTAAATCTGGCTACTCAAGGATGTCTGCACATAAGCACTAGGTTTTCAACGGTAAATCCTCATCAAGAGGCTGTAATAATTCTGAAATGGTTCAATATATCCAACCCTGAATATGTATTTGTACATTAAAGCAGTGCTTTAGCCAATCTAAGACCTTGGCCAGTGATTGCAGCCATTCATTTACATGAGAAAGCACTAATAAAAATGAAGCGGCTCAATGAGCGTGCTTATTGTACTTAGTCAAAGAACATTGAGTTCTTAATTAAAAATCCACAAAGAGTATGTGGATGTAATTGAAGTAATTATGCTCTAAATTTGAGTTTGAGACCATAACAAGGACGTTTTTAGACCGACGTCTCATTGAATTTCCCTCGTCGGTCTGATCTTGAACTCATTGTTTTCCATTTTCTGCGATGCATGAAGCTCTGCGGAGTAGAGGAATATATAACTACATGCATTTGAAGGTTTCTATTATTTGTTAGCGTTTTGTACATCACACTTAGCACAATAAGCATTATTTAAAGGCCTAATGCTCAGAGAATTGTTGGGCAAAGGTAAAGCAGTTTAATGAACAAACAGCTTGAAGTCATTATCGCTGCTGCTGCTGAAAGCGCAAATGTGTTTAGATGCTCCAAACGTAATGGAAATGACTGTCGACATCCTGATCCTGCAAAAACACTCGCTTTGAGAAGTGATAATGGCTTTTAGGAAAATACAAGACGCCAAATATGCATTTCCACGAGTTAAATGCTGTTTTTGCTTGTAAAGCTTCACACTTTTGCTCTGAGGATAGAAACACCTCAAAGGAGGTCTGTTTAATAGATTTATTAATATTATTTGCGTTTCTTCTGTCCTAAATGCTAACGTGAATCACATAAATGCTTCAACAATTTATAAATGAAAGCATCTAATACTGTAAATAATTACTTGAGTAATACAATTACTAAAACTGAAATAAAAAACTAAAGCTAAATGGAAATACTAACAAAAAACAATAACAAAATGACAAAATCATATAACAAAAATTACTTGAATTTAGTCATATGTATAGGTTAATGCCAGTTTAATGGTTAATTTAAATAAATCAATAAAAAGTTTGTTGATTGAAATGAAGCTGAAATAAAAAATATATGTAAATATTAGAGAAACAGCTTAACCTTAAATGAAAATTAGAATTTTTTGGCAAATAAGTACACTAAAATTACTGAAACGTAATTAAAAATAATTAAATAATTAAAATTCTTCCAAAAATAAATAATAAAAAACAGTAAAAAATAAAAATGACAAAAGCAGTCATTTAATATCTATTGTAATGTTCATGAACATCTGTGCTAATTTTTACTAAACTTAAACTATCAAAAATACTAAAAAAAAGAGATCAAAACGTAAAACTAGGGCTATTTTTCACTAGAATGAAATTAAGTTAAAATAATAAATAAATATAAAATAATTAAATTATTCAAAATATGTGAGAAAATAAACAAAAACTAATTTAGAAATGTTGTCTAACTGAAATTAAGTTTCAGTTAATACTAAAGTACTAAAATTACTAAAACTGAAATAAAAAAATGTTAAACAGAAATATTTTCAAATAAATAAATAATAAACAACAGTAAATAATAAAAAATAATATATATCGTCATGTCCATGATGTTTCATGTTCAGTTACACCTGTGTTATTTTTAACTAAAACTTAAACTATATATATATATATATATATATATACAAATAAAATAAATATTTCATAAATATTAAATGAAAATCTAAAAATAAAAACCTTAATGGAAAAATGAAATGAAAATGTAAAACTAGTGATAGTTTTAACTAAAATGAAAACACTTAAAAATGGTTTTCATTCATCATTCATCGAAATTAAGTTTAAATAAAATGAAACTTAATTAAATAATTCAAAATATGTGTAAAAAAAAAAAAAAAAAAATTAGAAACTGAAATGAAGTTTCAGTTAGTACCAAAATACTAAAATTACTAAAACTGAAAAAAAGTTAAATAGAAATATTTTTAAATAAATAATAAAAAAACAGTAAGCAATAAAAATGACAAAATTAGTCATTTAATATCTATTGTAATGTCCATGAAGTTTAATGTTCAGTAACACCTGTTATTTTTAACTAAAAGTTAAACTATCAATAATTATAATAATAATAATAAAATAAATATGTAATGAATACTAAATGAATAAAATAATTCAGCATAAATATATTAAAAAATGAGTATATAAACATATAAATATAGTATATAAAATTATTATATAAATAGTGTATTTGAAAAAAATAATAATAAATAAATAAAAAAAAAATAGTATAACTACTGTAATATACTAACCCTATTTCTAATTCTTTTGTATGTAAAAAAAAAAACAAAAAAACAACAACAAAAAAACTCACGTTGTGTCACGTTTACACACAAGCCTCCGAAACATTCATTCGTCATTAAAAAAAAATTATCGGTTAAATTTTTCGCATACAAAAAAGTGCATACCAAAATTTCGGACTCGGTGTGCAAGGACCCTAACCTTAGAGCAAACGGAGACTCTTGTGAACAAGCTGTGATCTGATTTGAGACTCACTCTGAACTCCATGTGATCTGACCGTCCTCCAGTCCTGTGCGCTCGTGTCTTTGTAGTTGATGATATAGTAGCTGATGGGGACGCCGCCGTGAGAATCGGGCTTCATGAAGGAGACGGTGGCGAGACGCTGGGAGACGGCGGTGAGACGAACGGAGTACGGATGCGACGGGACATCTGTGAAAAAACACAAACATGAATGAATATGTGCTTGAGAAGCAACACTTTAATGGGTGAAGGTCACAATTCAACTCAAAACCATACATTTGAGAGCTCAATACACAGTGCTGGGGGTAATGCATTACAAATAACGCAAATTACATAATAATATTACTTTTTTCAAATAACTAGTAAAGTAACGCATTACTTTTTCATTTACAAGAAAATATCTGAGTTACTTTTTCAAAAAAAAACAATGGCAGTTACTTTTTGTTTCCTTTGTATTTAATGAGCAAAAGATGAAATTACGAGAATAAAGTCAAAATACTATGAGAATAAAGTAGAAATTAAGAGAATAAAGTCAAATTGTTTCATGAATAAAGCTGAAATTATGAGAATAAAGTCAAAATATTTCGAGAATAAAGTTGAAATGATGAAAATAAAGTCAAAATGGTTCAAGAATAAAGTTGAAATTATGAGAATAAAGTGGAAATACTATGAGAATAAAGACAAAATTCTACGAGAATAAAGTCAAAATATTTCGAGAATAAAGTTTAAACTACGAGAATAAAGTCAAAATACTATGAGAATAGTAACAAGAGAATAAAGTCAAAATGTTTCAAAAATAAAGATGAAATTATGAGAATAAAGTCTAAATATTTCGAGAATAAAATTGAAATTATGAAACTAAAGTCAAAATCATGAGAATAAAGTCAAAATACTACGAGAATAAAGTCGAAATCATGACAATAGTCAAAATATTTAGAGAATAAAGTTGAAATTACGAAAATAAAGTCGAAATACTACGACGATAAAGTTGAAATACTACAAGAATAAAGTCAAAAATCATGAGAATAAATTCAAAATACTATGAGAATAAAGACGAAATACTACGAGATTAAAGAAGAAATTACGAGAATAAAGTGAAGATGTTTCAAGAATAAAGTTGAAATTATGAAAATAAAGTCGAAATACTAAGTCGAAATTATGAGTATAAAGTTGAAATTACAAGAATAAAGTCTAAATATGAGAATAAAGTCAAAATTACGAGAATAAAGTCTAAATATGAGAATAAAGTCAAAATTACGAGAATAAATTCAAAATACTTTGAGAATAAAGACAAAATACTACGAGAATAAAGACAAAATACTACGAGAATAAAGTGATGTTTCAAGAATAAAGTTGAAATTATGAAAATAAAGTCGAAATACTGAGTCGAAATTATGAGTATAAAGTTGAAATTACAAGAATAAAGTCTAAATATGAGAATAAAGTCAAAATTACGAGAATAAAGTCTAAATATGAGAATAAAGTCAAAATATTTTGAGAATAAAGTCAAAATATTTTGAGAATAAAGTTGAAATTACGAAAATAAAGTCGAAATACTACGACGATAAAGTTGAAATACTACAAGAATAAAGTCGAAATTATGAGAATAGTCAAAATATTTAAAGAATAAAGTTGTAATTATGAAAATAAAGTTGAAATTACAAGAATAAAGTCAAAATACTACGAGAATAAAGTCGAAATTAGGAGAATAAAAAGCAATGCCAGTTACTTTTTGTTTCCTTTGTATTTAATTCCATTTTATCATTTGTGCTTGATTTTTCTCATTGCTGAGGAGCGTTGAACTTCCTTTTCCTACAGTTCTACTGTACAGACGTTAGTTTACTTGTCCTTCAGCCTTAGGCTTATTCAGTTCACTTTTTAGTGTAAAAGGACTTTTACATTTGCTAAAAATCTAAAGGTTTATATTAAAAACAAAAACAAGCAAGCCCTGTGCAGATTTAAAAAGTAAAACAAAAGTAATTGAACGCATTACATTTCATTAAAAAAGTAACTAAGTAGAGTATGAGAATAGTAACAAGAGAATAAAGTCAAAATGTTTCAAAAATAAAGATGAAATTATGAGAATAAAGTGGAAATATTTCGAGAATAAAATTGAAATTATGAAACTAAAGTCAAAATCACGAGAATAAAGTCGAAATCATGACAATAGTCAAAATATTTAGAGAATAAAGTTGAAATTACGAAAATAAAGTCGAAATACTACGACGATAAAGTTGAAATACTACAAGAATAAAGTCGAAACCATGAGAATAAATTCAAAATACTATGAGAATAAAGACGAAATACTACGAGATTAAAGAAGAAATTACGAGAATAAAGTGAAGATGTTTCAAGAATAAAGTTGAAATTATGAAAATAAAGTTGAAATACTGAGTCGAAATTATGAGTATAAAGTTGAAATTACAAGAATAAAGTCTAAATATGAGAATAAAGTCAAAATTACAAGAATAAAGTCTAAATATGAGAATAAAGTCAAAATTACGAGAATAAAGTCTAAATATGAGAATAAAGTCAAAATTACGAGAATAAATTCAAAATACTATGAGAATAAAGACGAAATACTACGAGAATGAAGTAGAAATTACGAGAATAAAGTGAAGATGTTTCAAGAATAATAAACAATAAAGTCGAAATACTGAGTCGAAATTATGAGTATAAAGTTGAAATTACAAGAATAAAGTCTAAATATGAGAATAAAGTCAAAATTACGAGAATAAAGTCAAAATACTATGAGAATAAAGACGAAATTACGAGAATAAAGTCAAAATATTTTGAGAATAAAGTTGAAATTACGAAAATAAAGTCGAAATACTACAACGATAAAGTTGAAATACTACAAGAATAAAGTCGAAATCATGAGAATAAATTCAAAATACTATGAGAATAAAGTCGAAATTATGAGAATAGTCAAAATATTTAAAGAATAAAGTTGTAATTATGAAAATAAAGTTGAAATTACAAGAATAAAGTCAAAATACTACGAGAATAAAGTCGAAATTAGGAGAATAAAAAGCAATGCCAGTTACTTTTTGTTTCCTTTGTATTTAATTCCATTTTATCATTTGTGCTTGATTTTTCTCATTGCTGAGGAGCGTTGAACTTCCTTTTCCTACAGTTCTACTGTACAGACGTTAGTTTACTTGTCCTTCAGCCTTAGGCTTATTTAGTTCACTTTTTAGTGTAAAAGGACTTTTACATTTGCTAAAAATCTAAATGTTTATATTAAAAACAAAAACAAGCAAGCCCTGTCCAGATTTAAAAAGTAAAACAAAAGTAATTGAACGCATTACATTTCATTAAAAAAGTAACTAAGTAGAGTATGAGAATAGTAACAAGAGAATAAAGTCAAAATGTTTCAAAAATAAAGATGAAATTATGAGAATAAAGTCGAAATATTTCGAGAATAAAATTGAAATTATGAAACTAAAGTCAAAATCATGAGGATAAAGTCAAAATACTACAAGAATAAAGTCGAAATCATGACAATAGTCAAAATATTTAGAGAATAAAGTTGAAATTACGAAAATAAAGTCGAAATACTACGACGATAAAGTTGAAATACTACAAGAATAAAGTCGAAACCATGAGAATAAATTCAAAATACTATGAGAATAAAGACGAAATACTACGAGATTAAAGAAGAAATTACGAGAATAAAGTGAAGATGTTTCAAGAATAAAGTTGAAATTATGAAAATAAAGTCGAAATACTGAGTCGAAATTATGAGTATAAAGTTGAAATTACAAGAATAAAGTCTAAATATGAGAATAAAGTCAAAATTACGAGAATAAAGTCAAAATACTATGAGAATAAAGTCGAAATTAGGAGAATAAAGTCAAAATATGAGAATAAAGTCAAAATTACAAGAATAAAGTCAAAATACTATGAGAATAAAGTCGAAATTAGGAGAATAAAAAGCAATGCCAGTTACTTTTTGTTTCCTTTGTATTTAATGCCATCTTATCATTTGTGCTTGATTTTTCTCATTGCTGAAGAGCATTGAACTTTTTTTTCCTACAGTTCTACTGTATAGACGTGGATTTACTTTTCCTTCAGCCTTAGCCTTATTCACTTCACTTTTTAGTGTGAAAGGGCTTTTACATTTGCTAAAAATCTACATTTTTATATTAAAAACAAAAACAAGCAAGCCCTGTCCAGATTTAAATAGTAAAACAAAAGTAATTGAACGCATTACATTTCATTAAAAAAGTGCGCAATTAGCTATTTTTTAGGGAGTAACGCAATATTGTAATGCATTACTTTTAAAAGTAACTTTCCCCAACACTGATAATACACTGAAGAATTCAGTGTTTACACTAGTATTTTATTCTAAACATTTATCTGCACTGCTTCTGTTTGCTGCTTCATTCGTTTTGTGTGAAATAAAGAGGCCGACAGACTTTTCATCCTGTGATAAAGCGCGGATGTGAAATAAACAGATGACAGAGCATCAGATAAAGTGCGGACTGGAGAAACTCAGAAAGCATCATCATTTGTGCGGCTGCTGTGTTAGTGAGTGACGAGAGCTAATAGCGCTTCAGCACCATCGCTCAACAGGAAACAGGCCACGGTTTAACTTCCTGTTGAAGAGGAATCACTCTCGTCACGAAAGACATTCGTCACTGTGAGAGTAAACGCTTCAAACTCTGCTGTAAGGCCATTTGTGTCATCTTTAAGGTATGTTTAATCTACAATGTGTTTCCTCTCTTCAAGATGAAATTCTGCCAGAACACACTTCTGCTCAAAAGCCTCTTCTGCTCAGCAAGGCTGCATGCATTTGATCAACAATACAGTAAAAATGATGAAATATTTTTACAGTTTAAAACAGCTGTTTTCTACAACGGCGTTTTAGTGCCACGTTAAAAAAATAATAATAAAATGAAGATTACGACATTAAAGTTGTAATATTTCAACAATTAAGTTGAAATTACAATAATAAAATAAAAATATTATGACAAAGTCAAAATACTACAAGAATAAGGTTGAAATATTATGGGAGTAAAGTCAAAATACTACAAGAATACAAGAACACAGAAATAAAGTTGAAATTACAAGAATAAAGTCGAAATTATGAGAATAAAGTCGAAATTACATGAATAAAGTCAAAATACAAGAATAAAGTCAAAATTACGAGAATAAAGTCAAAACATTTCAAGAATAAAGTCAAAATTATGAGAATAAAGTCAAAATACTACAAGAATAAAGTCGAAATTCTGAGAATAAAGTTAAAATATTTCAAGAATAAAGTTAAAATGACAAGAATAAAGTCGAAATACTACGAGAATAAAGAAGAAAATAAGAGAATAAAGTAAAAATATTTAGAGAATAGTTAAAAGTACAAGAATAAAGTCGAAATTACGTGAATAAAGTCAAAATACTACAAGAATAAAGTCGAAATTGTGAGAATAAAGTCAAAATACTACAAGAATAAAGTCGAAATTGTGAGAATAAAGTCAAAATACTACAAGAATAAAGTCGAAATTGTGAGAAGTAAAAAAAAATCAAGAATAAAGTTAAAATGACTAGAATAAAGTCGAAATACTACAAGAATAAAGTCAAAATTATGAGAATAAAGTCAAAATACTACAAGAATAAAGTCGAAATTGTGAGAATAAAGTAAAAAAAAAATCAAGAATAAAGTTAAAATGACTAGAATAAAGTCGAAATACTACAAGAATAAAGTCAAAATTATGAGAATAAAGTCAAAATACTACAAGAATAAAGTCGAAATTGTGAGAATAAAGTCAAAATACTACAAGAATAAACTACAAATTGTGAGAATAAAGTAAAAAAATCAAGAATAAAGTTAAAATGACAAGAATAAAGTCAAAATACTACAAGAATAAAGTCGAAATTGTGAGAATAAAGTTAAAATATTTCAAGAATAAAGTTAAAATGACAAGAAAAAAGTCGAAATACTATGAGAATAAAGAAGAAAATAAGAGAATGAAGTAAAAATATTTAAAGAATAGTTAAAATTACAAGAATAAAGTCTAAATTACGTGAATAAAGTCAAAATACTACAAGAATAAAGTCAAAATTATGAGAATAAAGTCAAAATACTACAAGAATAAAGTCGAAATTGTGAGAATAAAGTCAATATATTTAGAGAATAGTTAAAATTACAAGAATAAAGTCAAAATTGCAAGAATAAAGTCAAAATATTTAGAGAATGGTTAAAATTACGAGAATTAAGTCAAAATACTAAAAGAATAAAGTCAAAATTGTAAGAATAAAGTCAAAATATTTCAAGAATAACGTTAAAATTAGAAGAATAAAGTCTAAATACTATGAGTATTTAGTATTTTCTATTTTCTAAATACTATGAGAATGAAGTAGAAATTATGAGAATAAAGTCTAAATATTTTGAGAATACAGTCAAAATATTATGAGAATAAAGTCGAAATTATGAGGTTATATTTATATTATATTTATATTTATATTCTAGCCTATTGTGCATATACAATATTTACAAAATAAATATTATAACTTTAATTTAAATGATTTAAATTCTCTAAATATTTAGACTTTATTCAGAGTCACATGATCCTTCAGAAATTCTAATATGCTGATTTTCTGCTCAAGAAACATTTCTGATTATTATCAATGTTGAAAACAAAAAAAAAAACAAAAAAAAACTGTCATACATTTTACTTTTCAGGATTCACAGATGAATAGAAATGTATTTGAAATAAAAATCTTTTAACATTGTAAATGTCTGCACTGGCACTTTTGATCAATTTAATGCATCTTTGATGAATGAAAGTTAATATTGTAAAAAGTTTAAATATTGGGCAGCAAAACGGTTTTAAACACTGACAATAATCAGAAATGTTTATGGAGCAGCAAATCAGCATATTAGAATGATTTCTGAAGGATCATGTGACATTGAAGACTAGAGTAATGATGGTGAAAATTCAGCTTTATTCACAGGAATCAATTATATGTCACAATATATTCACATAGAAAACAATCAAAAAGTGCAATAATATTATAGATTTTTACTGTATTTTTAATCAAATGAATGCAGCCTTGGTGAGCAGAATAGACTTCTTTTAGTAGTATTAAAAAAATGCAAATTATTAAAAAACTTTTGGAAATGCAATGCTTTCCAATGTGTCTTTATCTATTGAAAAGTTCAAAATATGCAAATGATGCATCACCGGATTAAATATGAATTCATTTGCATATTAGCATACATAAAAAGTGACACAGACCTGAGAGAAAACATCCCAAACGTTACGTGATCAACAACTCGGCGGTTGGTAACCGACAGCAATTTGTTTATTTAACAAAATATTTAATAAAACACTCATGCGCATGTAAATGAAGATGTTTTGCCCTTTTTAAGATGAAAAGGCCCATAAAATGTCAGAGATTTCAAAAACTCCCCAGCAATTAACAGAAATACCACACATGAAGGAATGGATAAAACTAGAGACATTTAATCTGCCACACGATCAAAATGTCACTTTTTGAAAATGCCATTTCGAATACAAGAGATATAAAAACATTTCTATGTCTTAAAATTTGTGTTTAGTATTTGCACCTCATTCTTCTGGATTGCATGCTACTTTGCATCTTGAATGCAGGATTTGTGCATGTGTGTGTGTGTGTAAGTGTGATTGTGTATTCTCTGGGGCTGAATGAAGTCCTCTCTGAAGTGAACTGCAGCTCTTCATGGCATATTAAGCAGCTCTACAGTAAATGGGACAGTACTCCGGTATATTAGCGAGCTCTCTAGTAAATCACGCGGCACTACACAAGATTAGCTCCAGTTAAATTAGCAGCGGCCAGATGGGAAGGACATATTGTTATGGAAAATTTCAATAATACATCAATGCTGAGCACATGACAACAGGCTTAAATCAAACGCAAACCAGTTTCTCAGGTCGACGTGTGGCCTCGTCTGATATTATACAAGTCGATTTCAAGAACACAGAAAATAAGATCAGGCTTCATCTGCATCCAGAAACATCCGGAAAGTCAACATGAAATGCTTGCAAACAATAACTAATAACCCAAAAGGAACACTGGTTTGAAGTGTTTCTGTAATGTTAAAATATCTGTGATTAGAACGTTATTTAAAGGTTATAAAAATGTTTTTTTTTAAACGTTTTCAAGTACAAATAACATCATAAGGATGCAAGAATGTTGACCTAATAGAGTTTCTCTCAATGTTATGAGAACATATATCCAATATTAATAATGTTATAAGAATGTTCCATAAACATTACTTTAAGAACATTTTGTCTTAACATTTATATACCATTTAAACAACATTTTCAAATCATTTCACAGACAAAACAAATCTGAATATAGCTGCAAGCAGCGATTACCGTGCATCATTAAATCACTGATGTAAAAAAAACTAAAACATTTTTGGCAAATCCATTTACCATAGAAATCTGATGATATTTAACATTTATGACTGTTAAAGCACCACAATCTAATTTCCATCTAATCAAATTTCATATTCAAATCGCATAGCTCAATCAGTTTCATGAAGTTTTGAGTTCTTGTTTACAATCTATTTGGGTATAAATAGCCACGCTCCTTTAAAAAATGCATTTAATGTGTAAAGTTCAATATATTTGCATAATTATGGATCTAGAGAATTGCACTGTAGTGTTTTTTTGAGGTTGAGTGTAAAACGTAGGAGCACCGTGAGTCAAACAGACCCACCAAGTTTCGTTCCAATTGACCTCCGTTAACCTTGTCTCACAGATGATCAAAATTTGTCGGCCAATGGTGGTCATGTTTTTGAGATACACAAATTTCCTCATAAACACTTGTGGCACTTTGGACCAAGATCGTTCACACCAATTTGATTGCTGAAAGGACAAATGGTTACGCAGATATAGCAATTTTTATGCTTTTTTCCCTCTAATAGCGCCACCAAGTGGTCAAGCTCTGCAATTTTTTTTCCTGTGACCTCAGATTGACCTCTTCCATGCGTGTTCTGAGTTTGCCGAATAGAACTCATTCTGTTCAGGAGTTAAGAGGCATTTTACTAAAAGTGGTCCAATCTTTCTGCACTGGTTTGGTTTCCGATCAGGCGAAAAACCTAGGACTAGTTCGAAAAAGTAGTTTTTTTTTATTATTATTATTTAAAATGCCAGAAAATTTTGCGATCAAACTCAGTCATTTTTTTTTTTTATTGTACTGCTGCTGTCTACTTTTTTCCAGATTGCGTGAAAAACCTAGGACTGGTTGAAAGTACGTTTTTGACATCTTCTCAATCATTTATCAAATGATTCGATTGACAGCAGTGGTTCTAGAGGCAACGCTGTTCGGAATGAGGAGTTCTATCGTATGATACCAACATCAGCCCTTGAAAATGCAATATCGCCCCCAGTGGCTGATTTCTTTTACATTTCTCTCAGGCCGAGAGTTAAACAGACCCAGCAAGTTTCGTTCTGATTGACCTCCATTAACCTTGTCTAACAGATGCTCAAAATTTGTCGGCCAATGGCGGCCATGTTTTTTGACATACACAAATTTCCTCATGGACACTTGTGGCACTTTGGACCAAGACCGTTCACACCAATTTTACTGTTGAAAGGACAAACGGTTACGCAGTTATAGCAATTTTTATGTTTTTTTCCTCTCTAATATCACCACCAAGTGGTCAAGCTCTGCAATTTTTTTTTCCTGTGAACTCATATTGATCTCTTACATAAGTGTTCTGAGTTTGCTGAATAGAACTCATTCTGTTCAGGAGTTAAGAGGCATTTTTCTAAAAGTGGCCCAATCTTTCTGCACTGGATTGGTTCCGATCAGGTGAAAAACCTAGGACTAGTTCGAAAAAGTAGTTTTTTTATTTTTTATTTTAAATGCCAGAAATTTTTTTTAATTGTACTGCTGCTGTCTACTTTTTTCCAGATTGAGTGAAAAACCTAGGACTGGTTGAAAGTACTGGTTGTAACTGGACTGGTTGTAAGTATGTTTAACTCACATTTCTCTCAGGCTGTGAGTTAAACAGACCCAGCAAGTTTCATTCTGATTGACCTCCATTAACCTTGTCTAACAGATGCTCAAAATTTGTCTGTCAATGGCGGCCATGTTTTTTAAGATACACAAACTTCCTCATAGACACTTGTGGCACTTTGGACCAAGATCGTTCACACCAATTTAATTGTTGAAAGGACAAATGATTATGCAGTTATAGCAATTTTTATGTTTTTTCCCCTCTAATAGCGCCACCAAGTGGCCAAGCTCTGCAATTTTTTCCTGTGACCACAGAATGACCTCTTACATAACTGTTCTGAGTTTGGCAAAAATAACTCGCTTCATTCAGGAGTTGAGAGGCATTTTACTAAAAGTGGTCCAATCTTTCTTTACTGGTTTGGTTCCGATCGGACAAAAAACCTAGGACTAGTTTGCAAAAGTAGGTTTTTGAAAAATTTCAAAATACTAGAAAAATTGGCGACCATGATCTAATCGGTAGGTGTTTTGTCCACAATGAGCCAAGGATTTCAACATCATAAAACACTTGAGCCTGTGACTGACGGTTTCGGAGGTATGAGCGATTTCGTACTTTTGATCGCTGTAGCGCCTCCGTCAGGCTGATTGGGACGAGATTTGGTGATTTTGTAGGTGCTGTGAGTGCTACCATCCCTCCAACTTTCAAGTCTCTACGACTTACGGTTTGGTCTGTGCAAGCAGTTTTACATGGAGACGCTGATTTGTGACCATTCTAAGAATTAAACAGGGTTTCCACACTTTTGAACCCATAAATATATAGAGTTCTGTTGGTGGATATCTAGTTCTTCAAACAAAACTGTAAATATCTTTCATAGACCAGGATTGAAAATTAAAAAGGTGTATTTTGGTTTCATGCTGGACTTGACAGTGAAGTTTAGTGTTAGTGGTAAACACAGACCTGCCTGTGCTAAAATAAACTCTTGTTATCGAGCGCCGATGTTGTTTCTGGCTGTGCAGTTGTAGCGTCCAAAATCCCTGTCAGACACTGGAGTGACCTGTGGATTAACACAAACCAGAGGTGAGGAGAATGAGAATGAAGTGCAAGAATATCGATAGGGCTTTTTAGCAGTATACTAATGTGAAACTAGTTAAAGTAGCAGGTCATGTTCTTAAACCACCTACTGTTAGCTACTGTCATGGCTGAGCAACAGCATTTGAACAGAACAAGTAATGTGCAATGTAAATAAAGCACTAAAAATGCTGTGAGTGCGAAGTTGCTGGACCTCTAGAAGCGATCGGCCCTCTGCGCTGTGAATGCGGATGTTGCTGGTTCCTTGATTGGAGATGGTGAAGCGGTCTCGTCTCCACAGCATGGTCGCCGGAGGGTTGGACTTCACGTCACAGCTGATGTTTACTGGGTTTCCCTCCCATGAATAGAAGATGGTTTGGTTGGTCTGGAACTTCGGAGCATCTGGTAAAGGAGAAAACAGAGATTCAGCAAAATAAAACTGGGAAAAAAATCCAAAGAAGGTCCAAAGTCCATGAAATCTGGCTGATCAACCATCTACACTGTAAAGAAAGAACATAAAACTAAGATTATTGGAGTAGATTTTAGGTGAAAATTATATTTCAGTCTTTCTACTTCAAAAACTCTCATTCAAAAACATTCATTTTTATGTTACATGCTGTTTTTTTTAAATTAAATACTTTTCTTCCAGTCTAGACCAGTTGGCTTATACAAACACACACACACACACACACACAAACACACACACACAAAAAAAACAGCCATTAAAAGCTTGTTATTGAATAAAAAATTAAGGCCTATTCAAAATGTCTTCCATTTCCATCAGGGCTTTAACACAATAATAATAACCAGGGTTATTATAGTCAACAAAAACTAAACCATTAAAAAAAAAAAATAAATAAAAACAATCGTTACTTGAAATTCAATATATGTTAAGTGAAATAATAATTTTAAAAAATGTGAATTTTGTGATGTATTGTAAACTTGATATATCAAAATAACTAAAACTGAAATAAAAATGAATAAACACTATACTGACCTAAAAACAAACAAAAAATAAAAATAATAATAATAATAATAATAATAATAATAAAAATGGAAAAAACACACAACCAAATGACAAAAACATTACTTTTTTAATAAAAAAACAAAAACTGAAAATCTAAAAAAACAAAAAACAAACAAACAAATATTAGTAGAAAATATTAATATAAACTGTATTAGTACTCTTTTATTTGCTTGTATTCCTCAATTAAGATGCTTTGGATAAAAGTGTCTGCTAAAAGAATAAATGTAAATGTAAACACAAAATTATACAAAAATGCTTTAAATTAATGTATGGTTTGGATAGGATAGGACAATATTTGACAGAGATACAACTATGTGGAATGTGGAATCTAAAGTTGCAAAAAAAAAATAAAATCAAATAAAATCAAAATACTGAGAAAATTGCCTTTAAAGTTGTCCAAATGAAGTTCTTAGCAATGCATATTACTAATAAAAAAATAAGTTTTGATATATTTAACAGCATAAATGTACAGAATATCATCATGGATCTTTACTTATATTCCTACTGATTTTTGGCATAAAAAAAATGTGCCCTATACATAGTATTTTTGGCTATTTAAAACTGGTTGTGCGCTCCAGGGTCACAAATGATACAAATATCGCACTGGTCTGAGCAACATCTGACAGATTTTTCCTCCATGCAACTAAAATGTGAAAAATAATTAATAAAAACTATATAGACAAACCATAAAAAATAAAAATAAATAAACAAAAATGGCAAAAAATAATAACACACTAAACTAAATTACTAAAATATGAAATAAAAGTCAAATTAAAAATAGAAAAATAAAAACTGATTCAAAATATTAATGAAAAACTACAATTATATCTATAATAAAATAACACCAGCCTGAACTATTTGTGATGCAGCAGCTTGCATTTCTTTCCACGCGTGTTAATGCATTGGGAAATGTTGATGTGAATCATGTAAAAAGGCCTTTAGAGAAGAGTATTATAGACTGCAACAAAGAAAGATGTTACAGTCTCACTCCATTATGTAAACAGACAAGAGTCATAAAGACGAAATGCATTTTTCCCAGACCTAAAACTTCATAGAGCTTCAGTTTTACACACCGAGGGCGTCTGCATTCATTCAGTATTATGCCGACTAGAAGGCTTCCATTATAGAGAATGATGGCGGGCCGTCCGTCACATCTGAGGAGCAGCGCAGAGACGAGCCTGTACTAAATAAATGAGTTCATTAGCGCCCAGTAACGCTCGGCTGCCTCCTGCCACGCTTTTTCACAACGTCCTTTTTCACACGCCGGCCGTGAACCTCGACGCTAAACGTATGACATGAAGATGCTTCCAACGCATGCCGATGTCAAGGTCGGCGCATGCATTCAGGGACACGAGGCGCTTTATTAGCATCTCATCACATTTGTGGATTGTGACACATGAAGCATTTGCAGTGTTAAACACGAGCGACATAAATGTGCAATGTTACTGAATGCAATTGCAGACGAAAGAATCTGAAGCAGCTTCATATTATTTTCTTTTCTTTTATTTTTATTTGAACTCCTGCATTCAAAACATTGTTAATCTTTTTATTATACTTGGAAAATTTTTCATTCACAAATGCAAATTTGTGCGTAAGAACCCAGTACTGCACATTTTTCGTGTTGACTATAATTCATATGTTTTATCTTTGATGGGCATAAAAAACAAAAAATCATTCAAAAGTCAAAAAATGCTTTCAATGTTTAACCTTATATAATTTCCCTCCGGTTTATGGTCATTATTTATTAATTTATTATTTTTTTAGTTTATTTATTTTACTTTCTATCTTGTATTATATATTATATATATTTGTATTTTGTCTTTTGCTGTTGTATGTTTGAGCTTCTTGTGAAGCATTTTGGCATCAATTAAAAAAAAAGTAAAAAAAAAAAAAAAAAATCTGAAGCAATAAAAACAGACACCGGAAACAAGTGACCTCAACAACGTGTTGGTATTTCAGGAGACAGACCTGGAAATTAATACGAATCTGAGGAATTAATTACTTGGAAAGAATTCCTTCCATAATTGGCCCCGTTGAGATTTTTTTGAGGCCAATAAAGAAAAACTGTGGGGTAGTACAATTATGACGGCCAGCAGAGAGCAAGACACACTGGAAAGGCCACAGAGAAACAGCGTTGCTTTTACATCTAATGTCCAAATGTATTTTTTCAATGCAACACTGTCCCTTTAAGTACTATATGGGTCAATATCATCATAGAGTGCCTTTCAACCCTCACAATAGTCAAAAATGTTGGTTTTAAATTCCCATTCGCTTTATGTCATCTCATAAACAGTACACACTCAAGTACTATACAAACATATTAGCTGAGCTCCCATTTTCATTTTTTTTCCATTATTTATTTATTTATATTTTTAGATAATTATGGGCCATTATTTGAAGCAAAAACCATAAGATATGTCCACCCTGCCATGGACATATATATTACTGTTAAATGCATTTTCATTAAGATGCAAACAATATTTTTTGAAAGGTATTATGTCCCTTTCCTAAACAGGGTTATTTGTTACTTTTAAATTATAAAAACATAAAGGATTTTATATAAACCATTTGGTTTTAAAGAAACTCATACAATTCGCACACGGAGAAAACAGTGATATTTTGCAGTTTTTTTGTTTGTATCTCTTCTTTTTTATTAATTAAAAATATTGTTTTTGTTACTAAATGGTCAATACACTCAAATTGAGTAATCTCTTATTTAACAAAATATTAATAGGAGAGACAAAATTTCAAAATGTTATGATTTGACTATATTCTACTCTCATTTAAATTTAATGGGCAGTACATGGGACATAGCAAAATAACACACATCCTCCTACACAAAACATACAAAACAATTTAGAAAATGCATCTAAAGAGCCAATAAATGCTTTTGTTATAAATATAAAAAGCCTAATATACCACAGCCTTTCATAGTCATTTTTATGTTATTATGGCAAATGAGTTATTTATTGACCCTTATACTATTTTTTATTTATTTGAAAGCAGTTTCATATCAGTCCATTTATTATTCAACTGGTCTAGAGAGATATATCATTTAGAAAGCAATTATTAATAAGTAATGCAATACTGTTTTAGAAAGAGTAATTAGTAATCTAATTAGGAAGGAATTAGTAGTTAGTAATTACTTTTTTAGAGTAACTTACTCAACACTGAAAACAATGCTATATATTTGTAGTTGGTCTAAATGTGTGCATGTGATGTTTTTAGTGCATCTTACACTCAATATCCAGGAACATGCTCTTCTGATGGCCTCCAATCCTGCTGAGAGCTTCACAGTCGAATCGGCCCCAGTCTGAGAGTCGAACGCCGCTGATGGTCAGCATGGATTTTCCGTGGCGTCCGCGCACTTCCACACGGCCGTCCTGACTCTACACCAACACAAACACATCAGCCAACACCAATCAAACAAACGCTGCCACTGTCATTTTTTTACATATTTGCCATTTTTAATTTTAATTTAAAGTTTTAGTTTGCCATTTTAATTATTTTTTGGTGTATATATATATACATTTTTTTTATTATTATCAGTATTTATTGCAGTTTTATTTTGATTTATTTTAGAGTGTTTTAGGTGTCGACTATGGCGTGTGGTTACTAAGGTGTTTTGAGTAGTTGCTCGGGTGTTTCTATGCAGTTGCTAAGGTGTTGTAAGTGTTTGCTAGGACATATAGTTACTAAAGTGTTCTGAGTAGTTGCTAGGGTGTTGCTATGCAGTTGCTAGAGTGTTGCTATGTGGTTGCTGGGATGGTGCTATGCAGTTGCTAGAATGCTCTAGGTGTTTTCTAGGATGTAAAGTTACTAAAGTATTCTGAGTAGTTGCTAGAGTGTTGCTATGCAGTCGCTAAGGTGTTTCTATGTGGTTGCTGGGGTGGTGCTATGCAGTTGCTAGAGTGTTACAGGTGTTTTCTAGGATGTAAAATTACTAAAGTGTTTTGAGTAGTTGCAAGGGAGGGTGTTGCTACGCAGTTGCTGGGGTGTTACTATGTGGTCGCTAGAGTGTTTGAGGTGATTTTTAGGACACAAAAGTTACTAAAGTCTTCTGAGTAGTTGCTAGGGTGTTGCTATGTGGTTACTGGGGTGGTGCTATGCAGTTGCTAGAATTTTCGAGGTGTTTTCTAGGATGTAAAGTTACTAAAGTATTCTGAGTGGTTGCTAGAGTATTGCTATGCAGTCGCTAAGGTGTTTCTATGTGGTTGCTGGGGTGTTGCTATGCAGTTGCTAGAGTGTTACAGGTGTTTTCTAGGATGTAAAATTACTAAAGTCTTCTGAGTAGTTGCTAGGGTGTTGCTATGCGGTTGCTGGGGTGTTGCTATGCAGTTGCTAGAGTGTTCTAGGTGTTTTCTAGGGTGTAAAGTTACTAAGGTCTTCTGAGTAGTTGCTAGGGTGTTGCTACGCAGTTACTGGGGTGTTTGTGTTTTTTGTGTTAACTACTCACATGTTATGTGGTTGCTAGAGTGTTCCAGGTGTTTTTTTGGGCACAAAGCTACTAAAGTGGTGTTGCTATGCAGTTGCTAGAGTGTTCTAGGTGTTTTCTAGGGTGTAAAGTTACTAAGGTCTTCTGAGTAGTTGCTAGGGTGTTGCTACGCAGTTACTGGGGTGTTTGTGTTTTTTGTGTTAACTACTCACATGTTATGTGGTTGCTAGAGTGTTCCAGGTGTTTTTTTGGGCACAAAGCTACTAAAGTCTTCTGAGTAGTTGCTAGAGTGTTGCTATGCAGTTGCTAGGGTGTTCTGGGTGTTTGCTAGGATGTAAAGTCACTAAAGTCTTTTGAGTAGTTGTTTGGGTGCTGCTATGCAGTTACTGGGGTGTTGCTATGAGGTTGCTAGAGTGTTCTAGATGTTTGCTAGGGCATATGGTTTCTACAGTGTTCTGAGTAGTTGCTAGGGTGTTTCTATGCATTTGCTGGGGTGTTACTACAGTTTGCTAGGGTGTTCTAGGGGTTTGCTAGGCCTTATGGTTACTAAGGTGTTTTGAGTAGTTGCTAGGGTGTTTCTATGCATTTGCTGGGGTGTTACTACAGTTTGCTAGGGTGTTCTAGGGGTTTGCTAGGCCTTATGGTTACTAAGGTGTTTTGAGTAGCTGCTAGGGTGTTGCTATGCAGTTGCTAGGGTGTTCTAGGGGTTTGCTAGGCCATATGGTTACTAAGGTGTTTTGAGTAGTTGCTAGGGTGTTGTTATGCAGTAACTAGGGTGTTCTAGGGGTTTGCTAGGCCTTATGGTTACTAAGGTGTTTTGAGTAGTTGCTAGGGTGTTTCTATGCATTTGCTGGGGTGTTACTACAGTTTGCTAGGGTGTTCTAGGGGTTTGCTAGGCCTTATGGTTACTAAGGTGTTTTGAGTAGTTGCTAGGGTGTTTCTATGCATTTGCTGGGGTGTTACTACAGTTTGCTAGGGTGTTCTAGGGGTTTGCTAGGCCATATGGTTACCAAGGTGTTTTGAGTAGTTGCTAGGGTGTTTCTATGCATTTGCTGGGGTGTTACTACAGTTTGCTAGGGTGTTCTAGGGGTTTGCTAGGCCTTATGGTTACTAAGGTGTTTTGAGTAGTTGCTAGGGTGTTTCTATGCATTTGCTGGGGTGTTACTACAGTTTGCTAGGGTGTTCTAGGGGTTTGCTAGGCCATATGGTTACCAAGGTGTTCTGAGTAGCCGCTAGGGTGTGGATATGTGATTACTATAGTGTTCTAGGTGTTTGTTAGGATGTATAGTTACTAAGATGTTCTAAGTAGTTGCTAGGGTGTTCTATGTGTTCATATATTATGAGTGATTTTTGAGTGTTGCTATGTGGTTGTTAGGATGTAATGAACACAAGCAAATTAATATAAACTACAGAACCTCTCACAAACATCCCTGCATAAAAACTGCATCATGAATAAACACAGTTTTAAATCAATTAAATGAATTAAATGAGAAATGTTGCCTTGGCAACTAGATGAAAATAGTTCTTTATATGTGTTTTTATTTTATTTCAAGTAGCAAATAGTTTTTTAAGGTTTTATTTTTAGTTAACTACACTAACCCAGACCATATTAGCAATTCAAGGAAAACGGCAAACTGAGTTTGTGTTAATCAGGTAATGTGTTGTTACAGCAGAGCAAACGAGCTACAATGAATATAAATGCATCACTTTCCCACTGTAATGGGGTCACACTATTTGTGCTTGTGGTGAGATAGGCAACTTTGAATATAAGGGGATTAGATGGAGTCCGTCCCCCAACGCCCACTTTAACGATCAGTGTTCTTCGCCTTCCCTGGAAAATCGATACGTGTCCACCCTCCGCTTGATGCCTCACAGTCTAGAGTGCAGCACTAGCTTTAGCTCCTGACAGTCCTGCAGCGGCTGTGTGTTTTATTTGACAGGAGCCGTTATTGTAGGCTAGCAGATGACCCGCAGGCTTTCCTCCCTTCACACTAAAGCATGAGATTCATTTTTACATGGACAGCAAGAGCTGACGCACCTGCGCCTGGCGTTTCATGCCTGGAGAACATGACACAAACACATACACACGTGTAAACACATGAAAACATAATTACTGAAGAAAATATGACTGCAGTTGGTGGTTGCTAGGGTGTTCTAGCTGTCTGCAATGGAATATCTATATTGTTTTTGGGGTGTTATGAATGATTTTTTTTTATAGTATGTTGCTAAGCAGCTGCTAGGGTGTTGGAAGAGTTTCCTAGGGAATATCTATATGGTTACTAGGTTGCTCTGTATACCACATCTTAGGGTGTTGCTATGTAGTTGCTAGGGTGTCAGCCAGGGCATATCTATATTGTTACTAGGGTGTTTTGAGTAGTTGCTAGGGTGGTGCTATGTAGTTGCTAGGGTGTTCAAAGTGTCTGCCAGGGCATAGCTATATGGTTACTAGGGTGTCCTGAGTAGTTGCTAGGGTGTTGTTATGCAGTTGTTAGGGTGATCAAAGTGTCTGCCAAGGCATATCTATATTGTTACTAGGGTGTTCTGAGTAGTTGCTAGGGTGTTGCTATGCGGTTGCTAGGGTGCTAGGGTGATCAAAGTGTCTGCCAGGGCATATCTATATGGTTACTAGGGTGTCCTGAGTAGTTGCTAGGGTGATCAAATTGTCTGCCAGGGCATAGCTATATGGTTACTAGGGTTTTATGAGAAGTTGCTAGAGTGTTGTTATGTGGTTGCTAGGGTGATCAAAGTGTTTGCCAGGGCATAGCTATACGGTTACTAGGGTGTTCTGAGTAGTTGGTAGGGTGGTGCTACATAGATGCTAGGGTGTTCAAAGTGTCAGCCAGGGCATATCTATATGGTTACTAGGGTGTTCTGAGTAGTTGCTAGGGTGATCACAGTGTCTGCCAGGCAATAGCTATATGTTACTAGGGTGTCCTGAGTAGTTGCTAGGGTGTTGTTATGCGGTTGCTAGGGTGATCAAAGTGTCTGCCAGGGCATAGCTATATGGTTACTAGGGTGTTCTGAGTAGTTGCTAGGGTGGTGCTACGTAGTTGCTAGGGTGTTCTAGGTGTCTGCAAGAGTATATTTATATGGTTACTCAGGTGTTCTGAGTAGTTGCTAAGCTGTTCTAGGTGTCTGCCAGAGCATATGGTTACTAGGGTGTTCTGAGTAGTTGCTAGGGTGTTCTAAGTGTCTGCAAAGGTATATTTATATGGTTACTAAGGTGTTCTAAATAGTTGCTAAGGTATAGTTAGGTCGTTGCTAGGTTGTTCTAGATTATGAGTAGATTTTACAGTGCTTTGCTAAGCGATTTCTAGGGTATTTTAGGTGTTTGAAAGTTTTTTTTTATATATAGTTACTAAAGTGTTCAGACTAGTTGCTAGGGTATAGTTAGGTGGTTGCTAGTTTGTTCTAGATTATGAGTAGATTTTACAGTGCTTTGCTAAGTGGTTTCTAGGGTATTTTAGGTGTTTGAAAGTTTTTTTTTATATAGTTACTAAAGTGTTCAGACTAGTTGCTAGAGTATAGTTAGGTGGTTGCTAGGTTGTTGTAGGTGTCTGGAAGGGTATTTTGTTACTAAGGTGTTTTGAATTTTGTTGTTAGTTGTTAGGGTGTTTGCTAGAGTGCTATGAGTGTTTTTTATAGTGTGCTGTTAAGGTGTTTGCTAGTGCATAGCTCTATAATTATTAAGGTGTTCTGAATACTTGCTAGGGTGTTGCTAGGTGGTTGCCATATTGATTTAGGTGTCTGCCAGTGCATATCTATATGGTTACTAGGGTGTTCTGAATAGTTGCTAGGGTGTTGCTAGGTGGTTGCCATAGTGATTTAGGTGTCTGCCAAGGAATATCCATATGGTTACTAGGGTGTTCTGAATAGTTGCTAGGGTGTTGCTATATGGTTGCTAGGGTGTTTTCAGTGTTTGCTAGAGCTGTGCTGCATGGTTGCTAAGGTGTTATGAATGGGTTTTGAAACACTGCTCTGTGGTTGTAGGATGCTGTACAGTAGATGTTTGGTATGAGCACAAAAACTAGTAAGGACTGAATTAGTAAACAACGCAGCATAAATTTTTAAATCAAAACACATACACACAACCAATGGTGCGTGTGAAGACAAACACATGAATATAAACTACAGAATCCGTCCCTGCATAAAAACAACAGCGCGTCGTGAAAAACCACCTTTCCGACTGAATGAACGTAATAAACAACTAATAAAATCAGCTGCCAGAATCACATTTCTCATTCTGTGGTGTTATGACCTCCAAATACAAATTATATCGGAGAACTGGCCTGTAAGCAGATACCAGAAACTGATCAGTGAGTAAAAACCGCAGACACACACTGTCTCTATCTGTGCGTGTGTGTGTCTGACACCATCTCGCCTTGGGCAGATGCTTCCTGACTATTTGATATGCTACTGAGATCTCTGTGAGACGACACAACCACAGCACACTGGGAGAGAACAGAGGACGACACACAAGCACAAAATGGACTAAAAGACAGACAGACAGATAGATAGATAGCTGACAGATTCTGCTCATTTGGTTCATCAAGTAAACTCCTGTCTTAGACTCCTGCTGTACAGTACAGCGCTGTTGCAGGATGCTGTTCTGCTGGAGGGAAATGAGTGGAAACGAGAGGCGTGGCCGACACAGACGACTGAACACGAATGATTATCTACACAACACTGAACAAGACTTTGAGGAGCTGTCATGTACCTGAATCTTGTAATGATGAAATCATTAGAAATGCTGCCTGTGCTAATGACTATGGAACAGGACGAGCTACATGATCACTGTACCGCATCAACACTGCAGGTGACATTTAAAGGGATAGTTTAGCCAAAAATGAAAATTTACTCACCCTCAGGACATTTAAGATGTAGGTGACTTTTTTCTTCTTCAGCAGAACAGTAAAGATTTGTGATTCATACAATGCAAGTCAATGGCTACCCTCACTTTGAGAGTCAAAAAAGCATATTCAGGCAACACAAAATTAATACCCATGGCTCCTGACAATATATTAAGGCTTTATAAAGTTAAATGATTTATCTGTGCTAGAAACTGAACATTATTTACAACATTACCACATGTAATCCAGAGCCTCAGGCAAACAGGGAAATCCAATCCTTTTCTGTGAACTGATTCTTTTGGACAGTTTGTTTCAATAATTCATTTACATAATCATGCATGGATGTAATCTATATGCAGTTTCATACAACAATTCTTTATAGTCCTACAATCTGCTTGGCTGATAGGAGTATGATATTAAAGCTATATCAGCTGTTTTTGTAATCGTATCACTCCGCTTGAGGTACTTCTTACAGCGAGTGGCCAAATCCAGCGTAATTTTATAAATATTACTGTTTTTGTGCAACAGAATGTTGTTTTAAAAGGTTTTCAGGTGAGAATATGCAGTTTAGTAATGCAGATAACGTCTATTTGAAAATTTGCGTTCACGTTTTCGGACAGGAGACATTTGGATCATCAGCGGCCAAGAGCGCTTTACTTCGGCCATATCTTTTACTGCTGGCTCTGATGTCTCTGTAGTGGTTAAACACGAGATATAATTCGTTATGAGTAAATCTAAATGTAGTCTTTAGTCTCATTAATCTATTATTTGTTCCAGAGAAGATAGTTTTGGCAAAGTCTCATGTTTATGTAAATTCAATGCTATATATCAGAGCGCTGCCTTTGTACGTTTGACTGAATTGCCTAGCAACTTTTATGATGGCTGTTGTTTATTAAATATTGTTTTTCAGTAAATAATATTTTATAGAAATAATAGTATTTAATAATAGTGCTTAGTATTGAGAAATGGTGCATGCTTGTGATGGTGAGTTTAGTGATTTTGTTCCACCATTAGATGGCGACAAGAGACTGTTTTTATGAGTCAGCAGTAAAGACTTTTACATTTAAAAGTTGATGCTATAAAGGGAAGTTATTTTTTAGTTTCAACAACATCTTGACGCAGCGAACAAATGCACTGAGCAGCAAAATCACCCATAACAGATGAAACAATATTAATGTTACGACAAAGATATCGCTTTCCTCAGCAGATATTCAAAGAGTTAATTCTGACAGCAAATTTTGATTTAGTCTTAGTCATAGTCTTCTGACTAAAATGCCATTTAGTTTTAGTCATATTTTAGTCATCTGAATTGTTTTTAGTTTTAGTCTAGTTTTAGTCAACTAAATATCATCAGATTTTAGTCAACTAAATCTACAGTAGATTTAGTCGGCTAAAATTGAATGGGTTTAGTTACAGTGTAATGCATTTATTAAGCATTTCTCTAAAATGACCAAACTCATTGTATAGGTTTGATCTTAAGGTTTTATCATAATAGACACAACCGGGCCAAATTGAGTTCTCTTTTGCGTCATTCATTTTATTCATATATACGTTCTTCACTTACTCCCAGATATTGACATTTTTGATTGTTTTTGAGACGGGCAGCAAATGTATACTCTCTTCCCAAATTGTCCCTACCTAACAATTTTGTTTCGTTTTTATTTGTTGATGAAAATGTCAATATACTGTATTTTCGTCATAGTTTTTGTCATTCAAAATGAGTTTTTGTTTCATTATCGTCTCGTTTTCATCTGTGAAAAATTTTGTTGACAAAAATGATGACGAAATGATTCAAACTAAAGTTTATTGTGAATAAGAGACCGATTTGAAGAATGAATGCTGTATCAGATGCAGGTAATCACACTCGATCACTCCATCTCTTTCTCATAATACTCTACATAATAAAAAAGCTTTTAATACAGCAATACAATAAGCTTTCAATGAAGCAACTCGATGTTCTTTCGTTACTAGTTCTAAAGTGAGGCTTGGGCTCAGTTGTCAGCTTTAGATCTGAATTTGTGGTGGAAGGAAGTAGTTCGGCACAAAAGAGGGCTTTTTTACTCGTAGACATGAGATATGGCTGTATATCAGCATGCTGTGATTACCCACGGCCAAATCACAAGATTTCCACACACACAATATTATTAAAGCACCAATAATTATGTGAAACGTGGATGTTACAGCATATAAAGTGAATTAACTAGTCTTCATCAGCTTACCTTTTTACATAAACAATGAGAAACCATTTAAGTGTTTAGTTCACGCATACTCATATCATCGGTCTTCGGTTCGAGTCGACCTGTTTCCTCAGTTCAGTGACTGCTGGAGGAACTGGAGCACTAAATCAGTTCATTGATCATTTAGGATCAGATACACCGCTATTTTGTCTCATTTCCAGTTGCATCTGAAAGTGAGTTTTGATTAAATAACTTCTGTGCTGCTCTGATTTGAAGAACTGGTTCATTAAGTTCACTTAAAAGAACCAGTTTGTTCACAAACTGAACTGTTTGCCTGAGTTTCTGGATTACAGGTAATATGTTACGTTGCTTGCACAAACTGATCGTTTCACTTCATAAGACCTCAATATATCGTCAAGAGCCTGTATATGAAGAGTTCAGATGCAAAAGCCTCTAAACAGCTTCAGTTTAAGTACTGGTACTTCTGAATAGGTTGAGGCTGGGATTTAGCGCATTTGAAGTGAACATATAATATGTGTGGAGAACATGCACTCAGTATCGTTATCTCATTTTTGACCAAGATGTCTTTCAGAGGCTTTTGCATTGGAACTCTTCGTATGTTTTCTTGACTCTCCGAGAGGATTTCTGGTGCTCCCCTGCCCACCCTTTAAGAACTGTATACATCCAGAGTGAGGAAAAGAGCTCGGAAAATCAAATCATTCTCGATCCCTCACATCTAAGCCATCCCCTCTTTGAACTTTTGCCATCTGGCCGGTGCTACAGAGCCACAAATACCAGGACGACCAGGCACAAGAACAGTTTCTTCCCCCAGGCAATCCACCTTATGAACAGCTAAATGTTCACCCCATTGTGCAATAAAATATGTGCAGTAACCTTATATTCACCATCTCCTATAATACCACCTCCATCCTAATACATCTCAATTATTAATTATTTATTTCTCAATTTATTTTTCCATATATTTCTTGTCTATTTATATTCGTATATGTGTATTTTTTTATTCCCATCTTATTTGTATTGTCTCTGTGTTGTTGTTGTCTCTGTATACTGGAAGCTAATGACAATAAAAACAAATTCCTTGTATGCATACTTGGCAATAAAGCTCTTTCTGATTCTGATTCTGATTCTCTCATAGTGCTGGTAGCCATTGACTTGTATTTTATACACCAATGAATCACCAAGGAGCACACTTTCAGCTAAAACTGTTCTACTAAAAAACGTGGATGGCCTGAGGGCGAGTAAATGAACAGTAAATTGTCCTTTTTAAATGAACTATGCCTTTAAAAATGAAAACTCTGCCATTATTTATTAATTCTAATATCATATCAAACCTGAGTGAAGGCTGAGAGATCTTCAGTTTTTGGGTGAGTTGCATCAGATCAGCGCTATTCACCTTATCTCCATCTGTGAACGTCTGTCCATCACTGGCTCTCCTCCATGAGATTTCGGGCAGCGGTTCTCCTTCCGCCGTACAGGAGATCATAGCAGCGCTTCCCTCCACCGCTGTCACGTTCCTCAGCTGAGTGATGTGGGGCTGGACTGAACAGACAGAGAGACAGAAGTTCAGCGAACAGCTTTGAGTCACTGCAGACGCTTCTGTGAGTTTATTTTAGAATAATTGCTTTAAAATTACATCTCAATTTGCACTAAACACAATCTTCTGTCTGAGAGACATCACACTTGCACTTAAACAGACTTGGTTTCTCCTTCTTATTTTAGAAATAAATAAGTGCAATTTTAAAAAACTAAGCAAAATAAGAAATTATACAAATGAAGTCTGTTTTAATTATTATTATTATTTTATTATTATTTGGTTTTTGCATTTTTTTTTTCAGCACAATTAAGTTTCGCAATAAATTAAATTTACAATTTATTTATTTCACATCTTAGTTGAATGCTGGAATTCGTTGTGAATAATGAGAATTGAAAAGAACGGAACATAATTTCTAAAGACATTTGGAGGTATGAATGCTCTTAATGATCACAAAAATAATTAATAATAAAATAACATTTATTTTAATAACATCAATTTAATGACAAAAATAAATTAAATAAATCAATTTCTAATAATAAAAACATTTACTTTCCTTATTCCTTATGCAAAATCTTTATATATATAGTAAAATCCTTAATTATTTTAATGCAAAATCTTTTCTTCAAACCCCGTCTTTAAGCATTTATTTAACTGTCAAAAAAAAAAAAAAAAATTATATATATATATACACTGCCATTCAAAAGTTTGTGATCAGTAAGATTTTTAATGGTTTTTAAAGACGTTTCTTCTGCTCATCAAGGCTGCATGTATTGAATCAAAAATACAGTAAAAAATGTAATACTGTGAAATATTATTTCAGTTTAAAATAACTGTATTCTATGTGAATATATTTTAAAATGTAATTTATTTCTCTGATACAAATCTACATTTTCAGCATCATTACTGCAGTCTTCATTTTAAATAAATGCTGTTCTTTTTAACATTTTATTTATCAAAGAATCCTAAAAAAAAAAATATCACAGGTTCCAAAAAAAATATTAAGCAGCGAAACTGTTTCCAAAACTGATAATAAATCAGTATATTAAAATGATTTCTAAAGGATCATGTGACACTGAATACTAAAGTAATGATGCTGAAAATTCAGCTTTGCATCACAGGAATAAATTATATTTTACAGTATATTAAAATAAAATACACTATTTTAGATTGCATTAACATTTCACGATATTACAGCTTTTTTCTGTATTTTTAATCAAATAAATGCAGCCATAATGAGCAGAAAAGTCTCCTTTAAAAAGCATTACAAATCTTACTGATCCCAAACTTTTGAGCGGCAGTGTATATATATATATATATATATATATATATATAGTAAAATCCTTAATGTTCTTAATGCAAAATCTTTTCTACTTTCCTTATTCCTTATGCATTTTTTTTTCATGCAAAATCTTTTTTTCCAATTTTGAAAATGTCTTTACACAGTGAATGTGTTTAGGTTTGTAGGTGTGATGTGTTTTCTTACATGAACTCCCTCTCAGATGGAGAGTATCTTTAGCGACACACATCCACATCAGGAAGTTCTTGTTTTATGCTGAACTCACCGATAAACCCTGTTAGAAGTGTGTGTGTGTGTGTGTGTGTGTGTGTGTGTCCCACAGATAAGCTGCTCTATGTATGTTTCTTAGTTTTCCCCTGAACACCAGCGGAGTCGAGGGCAAACAAGTTTCATGAATAACAGCCGTTCCTGCTCTCGCACAGAGCGCCGCTGAATAAATCCATGCTGGAGTGAATGAAACCCAGCAGAAACAGCTCTTCACAGCGCAGCCCTTTGAACAGCGTCTGCGGAGATCAAGGAGTTATTTGTAGCGGGAGACGTCGCAGAAACGCCCAGAGGCAGCGGAGAGCGCGAGCACATGTGTGCTACATACACACGCTCCAGCAAAGACAAACACCACTCCAAGAAACGTCAATGATGTACCGCTCACGGAAACTTGGGTGGCGTTTGCATGTGAGAAACTTGGCAGAAGAGGTTGCCAGAGCGTTTCAAAGGTGTTCTGAACGGTGTAGCCACACACAATGCCTTAGCAACTGCAAAACCACCCCCTAGCAACCATCTTTCTCTTTAAATACTGAGCTATATGTGACCCTGGACCACAAAGGTCCTTTTTTGGAAATTGAGATTTATACATCATCTGAATGATGAATAAATAAGCTCTCATTGATGTATGGTTTGTTAGGATAGGACAACATTTGGCTGAGATACAACTATTTGAAAATCTGCAATCTGAGGGTGCAAAAAAAAAAACCCTATAAAATCAAAATATTGAGGAAAAAATGCCTTTAAAGCTGTCTAAATGAAGTTCTTAGCAAAATTACTAATCAAAAATTAAGTTTTAATATATTTAAAGCAGGACAGTTACAAAATATCTTCATGGAACATGATTTGTACTTAATATCTGAATGATTTTTGCCATAAAATATATATATATATATATATATATATATATATTATAAAATAAAAATTATTATAGTATATATATATATATATATATATTTTTTTTTTTTTTTTTTATTATTATTATATAATAATAATATTTTTGACCCATACAAAATATTGTTGTGCTATAGTCACATATTAAATTATAATTGTATGATATCATTTAAAATTATAAAAATATATTGTTATTATTATATAATTACAATGATTAAATATAATTTCAAATATAAAAATAACATATTTTTTCAAGATGATTTATAAGAATAATTAACTAACTTTTATTTTTTGTGTTTTCGAAATTAATTTTAGTACTATTCAGCATTAATTTATTATTATGTTATTTCAGTTTTAGTTATTATTTAGTTCCATTTAGCATTTTTAGTGTTTCAACTTAAATGTAATTTACATTAAGGCAACATATCTTTTTATTTTTTTAAGTTTTATTTCAAATAACAAAATGTTTTTAAAATTAGTGTTTATTTATTGAACAGAAATAATCATTTTCATATTCCTATATATTACTGTATTTTTCAGTTCTTGTAATTATGCTACGTTAAAAATAATAATAATAATAATAATAATATTTATTATATTGATTAGTATATTATTAATAATATATTTAATTATTAATATTATTAATAATTATTTAATATAATGGCAATTTAATATATTTCAGTATTTATAACCTGACTGTATTGCTGTATTTCTGTTGCCAGATTGATTATTATTATTATTATTATTATTATTATTATATTGTTATTAATAATATATTTTTGATAATGAAGTATAATTATTAATTATATCATATAATGGCAATTTAATATATTTCAAAATTTATAAATTGACTGTATTGCTGAATTTCTGTTGACAGATTGTCTATTTTTTAACCAATATTAAAATAATTCTATATTTTAGTCAATATTTTTATTTCTAGTATCTAGCAGTGTCTAGTTGCCCATAAATAGCTGTCAGACCCTAAACAATTATTTTCATATTTCTATATATTTCATCATTATTTTTTTACTGTATTTCCAGTTCTTGTATATATGCTTCACTGATAATAATATTATTAATATTTATTTTATTGATTATTATTATATTTTTAATCATATATTTAATTATTATTATTATTATTATTAGTATTAGTATTATTACATATTAATAACAACATATTTAATTATTAATTAAATTATGTTTAATAATTATTTAATTATTAATAATGAAATATAATTATTAATTATATCATATAATGGCAATTTACTATATTTCAGTATTTATAACCTGATTGTTTTGCTGAATTTATGTTGACAGACTGTCTATTTTTTTACCAATATTAAAATTATTCTATATTATAATCTATATTTTAATTTCTAATACCTAGCAGCGTCTGACATCTTCATCCTCTTCATTTGTTTGCGTTTTGTTATGTGCTTTGTCTTTGTCACAAAGTATCACCGTTTTCCGCTCCACGTTTTACACAACAAAACTCCCATCCAATACGAGCGTCATATAAAGGTGCGTCTGAAGACCGAGCGTCTGCGGAAAATAAATCTCCATGCATTTCCATACGACAGACAGGAGGTCCAATCAGAATAATCAGTTTGTGAATATGCACAGCGGCTTCATGAAATCAGGAACTGAACGCGGGGCCCCATAAAGAACCGTCTGGAGTTTTTCACGATAATTGAACACTCTTTCATTTCCTCTGAATTGAAATTCCAGATAGCGGCACATTTACGGCGCGTCCGAAGACGCATCGCTTCATTTTCTTCAAGAGAACCTGAGTGGAAAGCAACCAAATGGAAAAAGAAAAGAGGAATCGTCCGCACCGCCGCCGTGAGGAAAGATTCCTCTGAGACAGCCACAACAAAACGCCTCAGAAAAATCAATCAAACGTACAAAAGATGCAAGATGCAAACGTTTCCTCACCGAACACTTTGAGGAAGAGCTGGCTCTCGGAGCTCCCGGCCTTGTTGCTCGCGCGGCACGTATACGGCCCTCCGTCTCCCTGCCGGATGTTTTTGACCGTCAGCGTGCTTTTGCCTCCGTCCAGCGTGTTCAACGCGTACTGCTCCGATCGCTCGATCACATGACCCTTCCTGTGAACACAAACCGTCAGATGAGATGATCGTCTGCAGCTGAAAACTCATTGAACAGTCTACAGAATATGATCAGTGTGACCCTGGAGCACAAAATCAGCCTTGAGTAGCATGGATATACACTATATTGGCAAAAGTATTGGCACACCCCCTTCTAATGAACAGGTTTGAGTACTTTAGTAATTTCCATGAGTACTAATCTTAACGTTTAAGCATATAATGATATTCTAGGGAATTGTAAAAGTTTGGACAGGACCCTTTTTTTTGTAACCTATAGAATAGAATATATATATATATATATATATATATATATGCTAATTTAATTATTATATATATATATATGATAATGTAATTATTATATATATATATATATATATATATATATATATATATATATATATATATATATATATATATTGCAGAAACACATGCATTCAAAAATTAACATCTATTTAATTTAATATATATTTAAAATTATTTTTAAGCCATTAAAGTTTTCAATAATTAAAAATTAATCAAATATGAAAATTTGATGTTGGAACTATTTTCACTCAAAAATTGCTGACATTTTAAAACTTCACAATGAATTAAAATGTGAAACGCACAAACGTGGAAAATTGAAAATTTAAAGTACCACATTAAATTAAATGTAAAAATTTGGAAAATTCAAAATTTAAGGTAACAAATTGAATTAAACATAAAAATTAGGAGGGGGGGGGGGGGGGGGGGGGGGGGAGTAAAATTTGGAAAATTTAAAGTAACATACTGAATTAAATGTAAAAGTGTGAAAAATTCTATATTTAAATATAAAAATTTGGAAAATTTTTATCGTTTGATTAAAATCGTTTTTAATGAAACGATTAATCGCATCCAAAATAAAAGTTTATTTTTACATAATATATGTGTGTTTACTTTGTATAATTATTATGTACATATAAATACACACATACATGTATACATTAAAACAAAATATTATATATATATATATATATATATATATATATATATATACACACACACACACGTATACAATTTAGATTATAAATAAATACAATTTTTTTTAGATATAATTCTAAAATATTTTTCCTTAATATACAGTATACATGCATGTGTGTGTATTTATATATATATATATATATATATATATATATATAGTATGTAAACAAACTTTTGTTTTGGATGCAATTAATTGCGAATAATCGTTTGGCAGCAGTATTCAAAATTGAAAGTAACACATTGAATTAAATGTAAAAAAAATTAGACAATTCTAAATTTAAAGTAACACGTTAAATTAAATATAAAAATTTGATAAATTCGAAATTTGAATTAAAGGTAACAAATTTTTACAATTCTAAATTTAAATTAATACATTGAATTAAACGCAAAAGTTTGGAAAATTCTAAATTTGAAGAGATACATTGAATTAAACCTAAAAATTGTGAAAATTCTAAATTTAAAGTAACATTGAATTTAAATTCTACTAAATGTAAACAATTAAACAACTGAATTAAGCATAAAAAATGGTTGAAAAACTAAAAAGTTGTAAAATATACTCCAATAATCTTCAAAAGGAGGAGCAAATCACGCTACTAATGAGTGAGTCATTGAATCGTTCATTCAACCAGTTCATTCAAACGCTGATTCGTTCAGAAATTAAGCAAGTGACTGTGAATAAATGAATAATTTACTCAATTAGTTCAAAAGCATGTGTCGCTCAGAAAGGCACAACAGCCAATATTCACAATGTGTCTAAATATGTCTAAAACATAACACAATCTTAGCTTCTTGTTTATTAAACTGCTGTTTAAAATCAATGTCAAATTTGTTGTAGTGATATTGCTGTTTGTCATTTTTGCCTCATGTATTGAATATAACTCAATTCTAATAGGCTCCATCATGCAGCTAGTCATCCTCCTGTCTAACAATCATCATGAAAGACAGCTCTGAGCCAAATTATTGCCTTAAATCTACAGCTGTAATAAAGTCTTTTGTGTTTCTCATGGATGGGGTTGAATCAGGGTGAACGAGAGGTCTATAGTGGGAGTCAAGTTGTAACGTCTGAAACCTTTAGACTGAATATTATAGGCACGAAGTGCAGCACAATTATAGTTTTCACTGATTTAAACCTGTGAAAGATTGACACGATCGTTTTCCTAAATTGCTGAAATTAAAGTGCATTAAATTGGAGGTATTTTTGCCGAACAAAGTTCTCTTTAATTCATCCAACTTCAAAATTACAGTTATTTACAGCCGAGATGTTAAAGTGCGTTATATGAGTCATGGCACATGAGGATACTGGGTAGATACATTAATTAATATTTATGCAAGACTTTTATATTCTGTTCAGTTTAACAGACAGAATCTTGCATGTTTCCATTTAATTATTGTTCATTTGATTAATCCATATTTTTATAAATATACTAAAAAGAGTGATGGAACATATTAACATATTAACTGTGCTGTATATTCTCAATTAGATTTGTTTTAGTTAACATTACTAATTAGATTAACAAGCATCAATATTCAGTGTGATAAACATTGATATAAAAAGGTAATGTTCATATAAATTCATGCAATGTTTAATAGCATTTATATTTATATAATATATAAATAATATTGTAATTCAATACTATTTATCATATTATAAAAAAGCTTTATTATGTAAATTGTTTTTAATATGCATACTTATTATTATTTTAAATATAATAATAATAATACTACTAATAATAATAATGCTGTGACCATAAAAATGCATAATATTATTAATTAAAATAATAAGCATCAATAAGTAATTTCCAATTCAATTATATTTACATTGGTATTATAATAGTTATATTTAATGTATTCTATAATTTTTATACATAAAAAACATTTTCATATAAATATATATAAATATATGTGATGTTTAATAACATTTATATTTATATAATATATAAATAATATTCTAATTCAATGCTATTTACCATATTATAAAAAGCTTTATTATGTAATTTTTTTTTTTATATACATATTTATTATTATTTTTCTATGTATTCATCATATATTTTAAATTAGAAATATTTAATTCATGGCATTACCAATATTATTTAATATTTATAAATTATATTTCATATTATTGTTATTATTTAGAGTAATGAACATCAACACTGTACTGTGTTTTATAAAAAGCATTTTCATAAAAATATATGTGATTTTAATAACATTTAGATTTATCATATTTATATTTAAATGTATAAATAAGTGCATTCAAAAATTGAATATTGACACTTGGTTATTGTAATAAATAATTCACTGCGTTTTCTAAAATAATAATAAAAATATCTGCATGGTGTGACCATAAAAATACATAATGTTATTAATTAGAATAATAAGCATCAATAAGTTATATTCCAATTCAATATATATATATATATATATATGAAATAAATAATAAAAAATATACATAAAAACTATTATAATATATTGTAAATAACATTGAATTGCTATTTACAATATATTCTAATAGTTTTTATGTATATTTTTTATTATTTATTTCATGTATATATATATATATATATATATATATATATATATAATTAGAAACATTTAATTAAAGACATTACTAATATTATTTAATATTTATAAATAAATGTATAAATACGTAATGAACATCAATACTGTACTGTGTTTAATAGAAAGCATTTTCAATTAAATATATGTGATATTTAATAACATTTATATTTATCCTATTTATATTGAATATTTATATAAATAAGTGCATTCAAAAATTAAATATTGACACTTATTAATAAATAATTCACTGTGTTTTCTAAAATAATTAAGATAAATCAAAAAAGTTATTAACATTATTAATTATAATGTATTTAATTATAAACATTACATTCATGACATTACTCATGTTGTTTAATATTTATAAATTATATTTTATATTATTGTTATTAGTTAGCTCAATGAGCATCAATACTGTAGTGATTTATATGCTCATATCATCTGCATTATTTCCAGCTGTTAATTAGTTTGCATCTATTCTGTATCTCTTTTTAAAAAAGAAATCTGAACATTCTGCCATCATTAACTTGCCCTCGTGTCGATTTATGACTTCTTCATCTGTGCAACACAAAAGGAGATGTTGAGCAGATGTTCATGTTCATTTTCTCATGACAGAATTGTCATTTTCGATATTGCATCTCATTCCTCTGAAGTCTTTGCTCTGTATGCATTGGTGAGATCTTGTGTTTGCATGAGTTCCTCCACGGCTGCTTCGTTAGCTTGTTAAAGTTTAATTGGCTCCTGCGTGTTCCTCTGTTTTTCCTGATGGCCCAGCGGCTAATTGCGTCTCTGAACAGAGACCTGCGTTCACTTCCCGTAATTGTGGCCTTGTTATTGTGATTGAATTGTTAGCAGTGTGAATCTTCATTTCTATATATAGCGTTGTCTCTGGACTTTTTGTAGCTCAGAAATTCTAAACTAACAAGAAGGGGTATTTTGATTAATTGTTTTTTTTTTTTCAGCAAGGATGCATTGAATTTATAACACTGATAATGTTGCAAATGATTTTGGAAATAAACGCAGTTCTTTTGAACTCTTTATTCGTCTGTGAATTCTAATAAAAATAAAATGTGTGGCAGTTATTTCACAAATATTGAGCAGCACAACTGAAGACTGGAGGAATGATGCTGAAAATTCAGCTTTGCATCATAAGAATAAACTATATTTTAAAATATATTCACATAGAAACCTGCTGTTTTAACTTCTAATAATATTTCACTTTTATATATATATATATATATATATATATATAAACAAGTGCATAAAAAAATAACTCAATTATGTAATGCATAAAAAATATAGCATTTCCTAAAAGCTTAAATATATAAATACATAATTATGTTAATAAATACATGATGTAAATAAATAAATAAATAAATAAATAAATAAATAAATACATGATCTCATTTAATGCAATTAATAAATGTCATGTGACACTGAAGACTGGAGAAATGATGCTGAAAATTCAATGTTGCATCATAAAAAATAAACTACATTTTAAAATAAATTCACATAGAAACCAGCTGTTTTAAATTCTAATAATATTTCACTTTTTTTTAATTTATATATATATATATATATAGAAACAAGTGCATAAAAAAAAAACTCAATTATGTAATGCATAAAAAATATAGCATTTCCTAAAAGCTTAAATATATAAATACATAATTATGTTAATAAATACATGATGTATAATTATGTCTAATATGTTTTAATCTACTTTTTTATAAATTACATATATGAAAAGGCTTTTTATATCAAATAAAGCTATGTTTTGTAATGCATTTTCAGTGCTTATCTCATTTAATGCAATTAATAAATGTCATGTGACACTGAAGACTGGAGAAATGATGCTGAAAATTCAATGTTGCATCATAAAAAATAAACTACATTTTAAAATATATTCACATAGAAACCAGCTGTTTTAAATTCTAATAATATTTCACTTTTTTTTAATTTATATATATATATATATATATATATATATATATATATAAACAAGTGCATAAAAAAATAACTCAATTATGTAATGCATAAAAAATATAGCATTTCCTAAAAGCTTAAATATATAAGTACATAATTATGTTAATAAATACATGATGTATAATTATGTCTAATATGTTTTAATCTACTTCTTTATAAATTACATATATGAAAAGGCTTTTTATATCAAATAAAGCTATGTTTTGTAATGCATTTTCAGTGCTTATCTCATTTAATGCAATTAATAAATGTCATGTGACACTGAAGACTGGAGAAATGATGATGAAAATTCAGCTTTGCATCATAAAAATAAACTATATTTTTAAATATATTCACATAGAAACCTGCTGTTTTAAATTCTAATAATATTTCACTTTATATATATATATATATATATATATATATATATATAGAAACAAGTGCATAAAAAAAACTCAATTATGTAATGCATAAAAAATATAGCATTTCCTAAAAGCTTAAATATATAAATACATAATTATGTTAATAAATACATGATGTATAATTATGTCTAATATGTTTTAATCTACTTTTTTATAAATTACATATATGAAAAGGCTTTTTATATCAAATAAAGCTATGTTTTGTAATGCATTTTCAGTGCTTATCTCATTTAATGCAATTAATAAATGTCATGTGACACTGAAGACTGGAGAAATGATGCTGAAAATTCAATGTTGCATCATAAAAAAGAAACTACATTTTAAAATATATTCACATAGAAACCAGCTGTTTTAAATTCTAATAATATTTAACTTTTTTTTAATTTATATATATATATATATAGAAACAAGTGCATAAAAAAAACTCAATTATGTAATGCATAAAAAATATAGCATTTCCTAAAAGCTTAAATATATAAATACATAATTATGTTAATAAATACATGATGTTTAATTATGTCTAATATGTTTTAATCTACTTCTTTATAAATTACATATATGAAAAGGCTTTTTATATCAAATAAAGCTATGTTTTGTAATGCATTTTCAGTGCTTATCTCATTTAATGCAATTAATAAATGTCATGTGACACCGAAGATTGGAGTAATGATGCTAAAAATTCAATGTTGCATCATAAAAAATAAACTACATTTTAAAATATATTCACATAGAAACCAGCTGTTTTAAATTCTAATATTGCACAATTTTGTATTATATTTTTGATCAAATAAATCATTTATATTATCAATAAAATAATTTAAAATAATAAAAAAAAAAATAACTAAATTGTTTAATGCATAAAATAGCATTTCCTAAAATAAGCTTATTTATGTTTGATTGTGTCTAATATGTTTTAATCTACTTTTTTATAAATAACATATAAAGGCATTTTACATCATAAAGCTATGTTTTGTAATGCATCTTCAATGCTTATCTCATTTAATGCAATTTACAAATCAGCATATTAGAATGATTTTTGAAGATTCATGTGACACTGAAGACTGGAATAATGATGCTGAAAATTCAACTCTGCATCATAAAAATAAACTACATTTTAAAATATATTCACATAGAAACCTGCTGTTTTAAATTCTAATAATATTTCACAATTTTGTACTATATTTGTGATCAAATAAATCAAGGAAGAGACTTCTTGTCTTGATCACGGTCACAATATTTATTATAATAGACATAATATTTATATTATCAAATATTATTATTATCAGAAATAAGTGCATTAAAAATAAATAAAATAAATAAATAAATATATACATTAAATTAATGCATAAAAATATACAGTGGGTACGGAAAGTATTCAGACCCCCTTAAATTTTTCACGCTTTGTTATATTGCAGCAATTTGCTAAAATCATTTAAGTTCATTTTTGTTCCTCAGTAATGTACACACAGCACCCCATATTGACAGAAAAACACAGAACTGTTGACATTTTTGCAGATTTATTAAAAAAGAAAAATTTTAATATCACACGGTCCTAAGTATTCAGACTCTTTGCTCAGTATTTAGTAGAAGCGGACGGCCAGCTCTAGGAAGGGTTCGTCCCAAACGTCTTCCATTTAAGGATTATGGAGGCCATTGTGCTCTTAGGAACCTTAAGTGCAGCAGAAATTTTTTTTGTAACCTTGGCCAGATCTGTGCCTTGCCACAATTCTGTCTCTGAGCTCTTCAGGCAGTTCCTTTGACCTCATGATTCTCATTTGCTCTGACATGCACTGTGAGCTGTAAGGTCTTATATAGACAGATGTGTGGCTTTCCTAATCAAGTCCAATCAGTTTAATCAAACACAGCTGGACTCAAATGAAGGTGTAGAACCATCTCAAGGATGATCAGAAGAAATGGACAGCACCTGAGTTAAATATATGAGTGTCACAGCAAAGGTCTGAATACTTAGGACCATGTGATATTTCAGTTTTTCTTTTTTAATAAATCTGCAAAAATGTCAACAATCCTGTGTTTTTCTGTCAATATGGGGTGCTGTGTGTACATTAATGAGAAAAAAAAAAAGAACTTAAATGATTTTAGCAAATGGCTGCAATATAACAAAGAGAAAAATTTAAGGGGGTCTGAATACTTTCCGTACCCACTGTAGCATTTCCTAAAAAAAAAGTTTAAATATATAAATATGTCCATATTAAATGTTTATTTATGCAATGTTAAATCAAAATATTTCTTTATGTCTAATATGTTTTAATCTGCTTTTAGAAATTACATACATTAAAAGGTTTTTTATATCATATAAAGCTATGTTTTGTAATGTATCTTCAATGCTTTTCTCATTTAATGCAACTTACACTAAATAAACGACATTAAATGATCTTTTGAGGGTAATTTCTTAAAATCGACGTACGATTAATTTGTAATTAACTGGCACACCATGTAATTCATTTGATTTTAATCTAAAATAACAATTTCAATCGCTTGACAGCCTTAGGGTTTATATCTCCAGACAGCAATGAGACTCTAGACTTCCACTAAGATCTTGCCAAAATGTTGCAATGCAACGACTTCTTCAATCCGGTAGGTCAGCCAGCAAACATTTTACAGGGGCACGTTCAATGTCTCCCTCACACAATAGAAAGATCTCCAAGTTTTGAACGTTTCCGGCCCTCACCTCAGTCATCACTGAAGGCTTTGAACGTCTGATCAAAGCGCACATCAGCTCTTCACGGCCCGACGCCACAGAGCCGCTGCCATTTGCATACAGATAGAATAGATGAATCGAGGACACTGTGCCCTATATACTAGCAGCGATGTCCAGCGCCCTACATACTGCACCACACATCACTGCATCTTCAAGGTTTGCTCAACTTTAGGACCAACATGGAGAGTGTCTCTTGACAAACGTTACTGTTACCCACCAGTACCAGGTCACCTGAGGGTCGGGGGAGCCGGACGTGATGCAGGTGAACGTCACTGACTCCTGGTAGTCGGCCGTGGCGTTGAAGGACTGCTGCGGCACTGACAGAACCGGAGGAACTGAAACGAAACCACACATGCATGTTTAACGCATGTTTACATGGCTCTTTCTATACAGGTGAAGTCAGATGTCTGTGTGTGTTATGCCTGGATTAGACTCCAACATTAGCATCTTGAGCAGTCAGTCTGCTCTGATTGTGTCTTCACTGGTTTTTTGTCTAATTTATTCCAATGCATATGACATATACAAGGAAGGGTGATAGTGAAGTACGTTTGCATTTTTTTTTTGCATTTTTTTTTGCCTTTTTTACACTTACTACTATTTTAATAAATAACAGTATTTAAATATACAATAATATTTGTAAATAATAATATATAAATATAAAATTAAAATAAATAATGCATATATATTTAATATAATATAATATATAATATAAATAATGCAATTTAAATAAATAGCAATATTTATTTATTTATCTATCTATCTATCTATCTATCTAGCTAGCTATCTATATATACACACAAAATAATAAATAATATATCAAATAATATAGAATAAAAAATGTTTAATATTTCTGAGAGATTTAGTAAAATGCATATTAAATGTGTACTACAAGACCACAAGCGAAATATATAAAAATATACACAAGTACATAGAATACTGTTGAAGAACCAAGAAAACCGTCTGTTTAAGGCTAGTTTGGATTGTCGTTCTTCTAAAACAGTAAAAATGTTACATTTAAATTTTTAAAAATGTTACATTTAAATTTTTAAAAATGTTACATCAAAAAATAGCAAAAAGGTAAATTAAAAAAGTTCCACTAAAAAAAGCAAAAACATACTTTCATTGAAACTTGAATAAGTTTAATTTAAAAATATAAAAATGTTACATTTAAATATAAAAAAAGTTACAATTAAAAACAGTAAACATGTTAAATAAAAAAACAACTAATAACAATATTTATTTATATTTATTTAAAATGTATTTATTTATATATCCATCTATACACACAAAATAATATATCATATATTAAATAATATGGAATAAACAATATTTAATATTTCTGAGAAATTGAGTAAAATGCATATTAAATGTGTACCACAAGACCACAAGCTAAATATATAAATATATACAACAAGTACATAGAATACTGTTGAAGATTAGTTAAGTAAAAAATAAATGCATAAACAAACAAACAAACACAACCATCTGTTTGGATCTTTGTTCTTCTAGTAATGCCACAGATTACTGTTTAAGAAAAATACAGTTAATTAAAAACAGTAAAAATAATAAATATGTTAAAAAAGTTACATTTAAAAACTTTAATAAATTTAATTTAAAAATAAAATGTTACTTAAAAAAAAACATTTAAAAGTAGTATAAATGCTAAATAATAATAATAATAATAATAATAATAATAATAAAAACATTTAATATAGCAAACATGTTTGATTTTAACTTTAATAAGTTTCATTTAAAAATAAAATGTTACATTTAAATGTTAAAAAGGTTACATTTAAAAATTGTACAAATTTGCTTATGCTTTGCTTATGTAAAGTTTCTCCAAATGACATTTTCTTCTCCACTTTGTCCCTGCTCTGTAAAGAAACTAATTTAATTGTCAAACAGTGTTGCACCAAACTCGTCAGCCATGTGTTTACGTTGTCCCTTTAAGCTGACCCTTTAAATTTCCCAGAGTAATGTCCTTATTTTCAAAACAGCTTTGTGTCATGTCAGATCTGATAGGATGCTTTAAGCAAATCAAACAGACCCTAACAATGTCTCTTTCTGCCCGCCGTGGTCCAACACAATCATTATTCGCCGCTCTGTGATTCACTCCCTGTTAGAATTCGCCCGAGTTCAAAGAGTCTGAAATGAGTCGTTTTTTTTCGACGATGCGTATCAGCGAAGGACGACGCAAATGAGACGCCCTCTATCTCACTGACATTTCCTTTTAAAGGATGAAGCAGACGCAGACAGAAGTCGGCGATTCGCCCCCGTCTGCGCTCAAACCGCTCCTCTGATGATGAAAGTCAGGGTTAAGGGCGCGGAAAGAGCACGCTAACACACGTCTGCATGCTAATCATCGCCGTAAACGCTTCCACGCACACAGATGGACAGGATAGTTAGAAGAAACGCAGACAAGCAAACAAAGAGCAGGCACTTCTTAAGTCATCGCTCAATAATGTGAAGGAATTCTGCAGAAAACACAAGCTCAAGAGTGTCACAAATGCTGGTTAATAGTAAAGACAGGAGAAACACCTGGGATGGTTCATTTATATCGATATCTATATCTGTCTGTATACTGAACATCTATCTTAACTAAATTATTTTTTTGATGGGAAATGAACATGAAGTATATGTGGTTATTAGGGGCCAAGCACTGAAGGTGAGAAGGCACCTATTGTATCCATTGGCATTCTTATTATTTTTTTTTAGTGAATGGCAGCCCATAGCATCGCTTGCGGGAATATTATGAAAGTTGGCACACTAATAGAAGACAGTCTCATCATTAACCATAGCAAGTTTGGAGTCTCTAACTCAAACTCTCTAGCGCCACCACTTGTCCAAATTTTCTCTCATGTTTATGCTAATAACTTCAGTAAAAAGAACAAAAAACGGCAGGTTTAGTTTTTTTAGTGCTAGACGGTTTGTCTGATTTGCATCAGAATTGGCCCAGATCACCTTCAGACCATGCTGGCAAAAAGTTATGGAATTCAAGTCAATTAGTCAAACTGTTTTTGAATGACGCACAAATGAATTTGATGAAAATTACGCAAAAATGGATGCAAGGCTATATGTCCACAACGGATTGACGTATTGAGACCAAACTTGGTGTGTGTTATAACAAGCATGACCTAAGGCTACCTGCACCATTTTAGAGCAGCGCCACCTAGTGGTCAGGAGATATGAAAAATTGCTTCTGAATAATTTGGCTAAAAAAAAATCACAAAACTTGCATGCCGAAGTGAGCCTTAACTTATTTTCCAAATGTCAGGCATTTTGAATTTTGTTATAAAATGTTATATTTTACAAACGTGTTGATGTATCCTTAAGTGTCTTCGGCACCATGCCCTTGACAGTATTAAAAAAGTTTGGATGTTGTGCCACCTTGTGAGCAAAAGTAAGACATTTATAAAATGCTAATAACATTTAATTAAATTGGCTGATTGCAATCTCAATATATTATTGGGGTCATGCTGAGAACATCAATATCAATTATGCCAAAATTGGCCAAACTTCCTGTCCAGTCTTTTGATTAATATTCAAAATCTACTTTTTCGAACTCCTCCTTGAACATTGGTCCAATTTTCACCAAATTTTTGGCTCGGATCATCTTCAGACCATGCTGGCAAAACTTAGTTTTTAGTCCTAGACGGTTTGTCTGATTTGCATCAAAATTGGCTCAGATCACCTTCAGACCATGCTGGCAAACAGTTGAATTCAAGTTGATTAGTAAACCTGTTTTTGAATAAAGCACAAACGAATTTGATGAAAAGCACGCAAAAATGGATGTGAGGCTTTATGTCCACAATGGTTTGACATATTGAGACCAAACTTGGTGTGTGTTATAACAAGCATGATCTAAGGCTACCGGCACCATTTCGGAGCGGCGCCACCTAGTGGTCAGGAGATATGAAAAATGGCTTTTTTTGCATATAAATCACAAAACTCGCATGCCAAAGCGAGCCATAACCAAGTTTCCAAATGTCAGGCATTTTGAATTTTGTTATAAAATGTTATACTTTACAAATGTATTCATGTATTGTTATGTGTCTTCGGCACCATGCCCTTGAAATGACCGAGCACCCACGGAAAAACATGAGATATTCTCGGTTCATTTTAACTAATAAAGAGTGTATTGTAGCTTGTACGACCGTATTCTTGTTTTCATAGTTTATTTGAGGCAGGTTTAGGCATTTTTGTAATGGCAAATGTAAAGAGTGCATTATTGTAATACGAGAGGGTGCCAGTACGAATATCTCGGATTGCAGCGGGCTTGTGAGGGGCTCTGCGCTTCCTCTGATATTACGTGTGCACCCTCAAATTGTGTACACGCGAATAAGTCCTTATTGTAAACAGGTATATATTAAACCATTTTATTCAGTGAAGCACAGCCCTCATAGAAAAAGAGTGTGTGTTGGTTACTAAATAATGTATTTGCAGTACGTGTGTTTCACTTTGCAAGATAAATTTTGTGTAGTGAATTTATCAATGCACCATCCAACGGAGTGTACTCAAGAAAAAAACTAAAACCCAGTATAATAAATTACTGAATAATGAGAATGAAATATTTGAAAATATTAAATTAATTGCCCATGTGTATGATATGTATTCGCAAGGCTATCTCATGGGAATTCATACTTATTTTACAAGGTGGCCAATTCGTAGAATTCGTAAAACCTCACTGTACGATTTTGTACGATTTGCCTAGTCCCCAGTGACGGGTAGGTTTAGGGGCGGGGTTAGGTGAAGGACATTCGTATGAATTCATACGAATTGGGAACCCGTAAAATACTTACGATTTAGCCAAAAACATACAAGTACGAATTTGTACGAATTAGCCACCTCCTAAAATATGTACGAATTGCCGCGAGATCGGCCTGATTCCCTGCTATTATTTAGTCGTGGAAACAGCGGTGAAAATGTGTTTTATTAAAAAAATGTAAACTTTGGGGTGAGGGTTGAGCACCCACGGGCAAAAACATAAATCGGCGCCTATACTTGACAGTATTAAAAAAGTTTGGATGCTGTGCCACCTCATTTTGATTTATATTCAAAACCTACTTTTTCGAACTCCTCCTACAATATCGGTCCAATTTTTGGACCAAATTTGACTCGGATCACCTTCAGACCATGCTGACAAAAAGTTATGGATTTCGTGTTGATATACAAAACACTTTTCTTTTAACACATCAACGAATTTGCTGGAAAGACGCCAAACTGCATCTAAGGCTAAGCTTATCTGCGCTAAGCTTTAACATATTGACTTGCCAACTTTGTATGTGGCATTGTCACCTCACACTGACCACGCCACATCAAATTGGTACCTATTGGTCAAGAGTGATAAACCATTCATTAACCATTAATTTTGAAATGTTCAAAAATGCTATTAACTTTTGATTGCACTAGCCTATTGTAATTAAACTGGTCTCAAAATATTCAATGGGTCATGCCAACAACATCCATTCCAATTATGTTACAGTTCCTATCTGTCATTTTGATTTATGTTGAAAACCTTCTTTTTCAAACTCATCCTATTGTTGTTCCAATTTTCACCAAAATCGACCTGACACAAAATTAAGGCGTTTGTGTCTATAGACAAAACCCTTTTTTGTATAGCAACGCAACAAATTCGAGCCATGATGCCAAAATGACCAAAGCTTTGACATTTTAACAACAAACTTTGTGTGTGTCATTGTCACCTCACACTGACTACACCACATCAATTTGATAATAGTGTTTTGGATTTTTCACCCATTTTGACTAAATTCAACTTAAAATGGCTTCAATTACTCATTGTTTCAATTGCTCTGATGCTTTCTGCCCTGCTTGCCTAGTGCTTGGCCTCACAATTGCTGCTTGCAGCTATATTTGTTATTGAGTTTTGCTGGTTAAGATATCTATGGTGGTAAAGTTTTAGTTAACCAGCGTAAACCAGTTTGAAGAGACCAGTTCAGACTAAAATGCTAGTTTTGCCAAGTTCAACCTAAAATGGGCTTTTTGCATCTCAAATCTACTTTCAGTTTATCAACCCAGCATCTTTACACTAATTTTTCTGCTGACTAGATTTGCGACTAAATGTTTCAATTAGCATAAACTTCAAGCTCCTGTGACTCTCGAGTAAACGGCGACCTTATCTTCACCAATGCTTCACGAAACGCCACCCGTCTTTTCAATGCATTCATTTACCTTGTTCTGCAAAATTAGCCATCTTTAGGATTTGATAGCGCCGAGCTCTGCCTGAACGGACACAATAGTGTTTGCACAACTCATACTTCTTTAAACTGATGTAATAACATGCAAAGACGAATAAAAGTGCGTTGCATTCAATTTAGCATCACCACTTATAGCTTTCAGGAAGATCCAATAAGCTCGCTCAATGAGGCGCGTCCTATTATCCCCAAGACATGGCAAGCGCCGTCTGCCACGGAAACAGAACAACCTGCTGCTTAAATCACTTAGCGAGCGCTGACTAGAAAGCGACGACGCCCGGGTCTCATGTCCAAGACTGGGGATTGAATCCAGAATTTTCCCCTAGATTTATTCCCAGCCTTGGCTGAGCTGCAGCAGATCGTAACATTGTGTTGGAACACTATCCACTGCTATAATGAAACGCTTCGTTCTGCTTTGACCTTCCATCTTGAGTTAACGTGGACATGTTGCATATGTGCGCCATCTGTTCGAAGCTAGTTTGGATCTTTGTTCTTCTAGTAAGGCCACAGATTATAGAGGCTGTTTCAGAGGAATATGATTGGTAATTGAGTCATTCAACTGATATGCTTTGTTCGACAACTAGATTTACAGATGCAAATTCTTAAATGGGTTGTAGTGTTTTAGAAATGTTACATTCAAAAATAGTACAAAATATTAAAAAGAATATATATATATATATATATATATATATATATATATATATACATACATATATATGTATGTATATGTATATATATATATATTTTTTTTTATTTAAAAACACTTTACAATTAATATATATATATATATATATATATATATATATATATATATATATTACATGTGAAAGTAGCAAAAATGTTGACTAATAAAAAAGATAGATCTAAAATAGTAAAAATGTTACAATTGAAAACAGTAAAAAATATTACATTAATATTTAAAAAAGTGTTATACTTGGAAGTAAAAATGACCAGCACCACATTTATATATAAAAAAACTATAGCAAAGTAGCAAAAATGTTAAAATAAAATACTTTTAAAATAGTAAAAATATTTAATTGAAAATTTAAAAAGTTCCATTTAACAATAATAAATATTACATTCAAAAAAGTAACATTTTAAATTTGAAAAAATGTTACAAATAAAAACAGCAAAATATTGCATTAATATTTAAAAATGTGTTACATTTGCAATAAGTAAAAATGTTACATTTAAATAAAAAAACTGTTATATTTGAAAGTAGCAAAAATGTTAAAGTAAAAAATTGTAAATTTAAAATAATAAAAATCTTTGATTGAAATTTTAAAAAGTTCAATTTAACAATTTAAATTTAACATTAAAAAATGCTACAATTAAAACTGTAAAAATTTTACTTTTTAATTAAAACATTACATTTAAAAATAAAAAACAAATACAAATGTTAGATTTAAAATAGTAAAAATGTTACATTTACAAGTAAAAGTACTAATATTTTAAATAAAAATAATACATTAAAATATATATATATATAAAAATTCCATTTTAAAAGGTTATTTAACAATAAAACATGTTACATTTTGATGTTAAAAAAAGTTACATTTAAAATACTAAAAATGTTAAATTTTTAAAAAGTTACATTTAAAATTAAAACGTTAATTTAAATGTTAAAAATGTTACAATTAAAGACAGTAAAACATTTTTTTCAACATGTAAATAAAAAATGCATTAAAAAAAGCATTAAAATATTAAAGCCCTGCCAGCTGAGTCATAGCTCATTAACAATGTGTTTCTATACGAGTTTATGCTTAAATAGCACTGGGATTAAATATTGTGGGATTTAAGAGGACAGTTTTGTCTTAAAGGTCCTAAGTGTAAATATTTATTATATCTAGTGTAAAATAGATGTATAAAAGAAAATGAGGGAGAAATATATATATATATAACCAAACATCAATCTAGCTAAAGCAATAATTCCAACTAAAAATGCTAATTTAGACACTTGACATCTCATTTAAAATCCCATTAAATGTACATTATTTGAAACAACTTTGCTTTATTTGTTCTAGGCAACAAATCAACTTGATTTTCTACGATATTATGTTGACATGATGAGAGCTTTACTTGTACTGTACTCTTAAAATACCTTCATGATGCTTTATAAAACATCTTGTTCTATCAGTGTTATGATATCTCATCTCATTGTTTTTTCACTTTCATTGAATCCTCCAGAACTTGTTGCTTGTTCTCTGCTGACAGGCGTTATTAAGTGAGCTGGTGACAGGTCTGTGTCTGAGACAGTGGAGCGCTGTGCGATTATTGAGCTGTTCAGAGATCAGTGAGGAAGTGAATACAGTGTGTAAAGAACAGCTCTCACCATTGACCAGCACCACAATGTCCCTGAAATCGATTTCTCCTCTGGCCTCCACTCGAGCCTCACAGCGAAACACTCCTTCATCAGCTTTGCTCACTCGCAGGATCTGCAGGTTGTTGCTGGGAAGGACCTGAAATCTGCCTTCAGGAAGAGAAACAAACATAGAAATTTTTAAAAGTTCCATTTAACAATAGCAAATGTTACTTGTAAAAAAAGAGAACATTTTAAATTTAAAAAAGTGTTACATTTGGAAATAATAAAAATGTTACATTAAAAAAAACCTGTTACACTTGAAAGTAGCAAAAATGTTAAAGTAAAAAATGGTACATTTAAAAATAGTAAAAATGTTACAAATTTACATTTAAATAGTAAAAACATTACCATTTAACAATAAAAAAGTTATGGATCCATTAAAAACTGTAAATATGTTACATTTTAATTAAAACATTACATTTAAAAATAGCAAAATTGTTAAATAAAAAATGTTAGATTTAAAAAATGTTACATTTACATTTAAAAAAATGTTACATTACTTTTAAAAATAGTAAAATGTTAAATTAAAACAATGTTACATAAAATATTAAATAAAAATACATTTAAAATAGTAAAAATATTACATTTTAAAAAGTTACATTTGAAAATAAAACATGTTAAATGTAAATGTTAATTGTTACATTTGGAAAAGTGAAAATGTTACATTTAAAAAAAAAACTGTTACACTTGAAAGTAGCAAAAATGTTAAAGTAAAAAATGGTACATTTAAAAATAGTAAAAATGTTACAAAGTTACATTTAAATAGTAAAAATATTAGCATTTAACAATAAAAAAAATATGTATCCATTAAAAACTGTAAATATGTTACATTTTAATTAAAACATTACATTTAAAAATAGTAAAACTGTTAAATAAAAAACACTAGATTTTAAAAAATGTTACATTTACATTTTAACAAAAATGTTACATTACTTTTAAAAATAGTCAAATGTTACATTAAAACAATGTTAAATTAAAATATTAAATAAAAATGCATTTAAATGTTAAAAGTGTTACATTTGGAAAAAGTAAAAATGTTACATTTAAAAAAAGTGTTACACTTGAAAGTAGCAAAAATGTAAAAAAAAAAATGGTACATTTACATTTAAATAGTAAAAATATTACCATTTAACAATAGAAAATGTTACATTAAAAATGTAAAAATGTTACATTTTAATTAAAACATTACATTTAAAAATAGTAAAAGTTTTAAATAAAAACGTTACATTTTAAAAATGTTACATAACTTTTAAAAATAGTAAAATGTAAAATTAAAACAATGTTAAATTAAAATAGTTTTACATTTTTAAAAATAGTATTACATTTTAAAAAGTTATATTTAAAAATAAAACATGTTAAATTTAAATGTTAAAAGTGTTACATTTGGAAAAAGTAAAAATTTTACATTTAAAAAAAAACTGTTACACTTGAAAGTAGCAAAAATGTTAAAGTAAAAAATGGTACATTTAAAACAGTAAAAATATTACCATTTACAATAAAAAATGTTACATTTAAAAAAATGTTCTATTGAAAACTGTAAAAATGTTACATATTCATTAAAACATTACATTTAAAAATAGCAAAATTGTTAAATAAAAAACCTTAGATTTTAAAAATGTTACATTTACATTACATTTTTTTTTACATTACTTAAAAAAATAGTAAAATGTTAAATTAAAACAATGTTACATTAAAATATTAAATAAAAATACATTTAAAATAGTAAAAATATTACATTTTACCACTAAAAAAGGTTACATTTAAAAAAAATGTTACATTAAAAACATTCAATTTAAATGTTAAAAGTGTTACATTTAAAATAGTAAAAAAAAAAATACATTTTAAAAAGTTACATATAAAAAATAAAACTGAGAAAAGTGCCTTGGATTGATCACTAAACTCAAAGCAGCAGGCAAAAGTTTCTAAGAGAACGAAAAGTCATTGTATTTAATTTCAAGCATTTGACAGAAATATAGTCGTGTGTGCGGCAGAAAAAGAAGAAAGGCTCCTTTTTCATCTGTGTGCAATAATAGGAAAATATTATCATCAATCCTCAAAACGACTTCTGCTTCCGTTTCAAGGACATTTGCTAAATGAAACACCTTCAGGATCGCAGACTTTCTTTGGCTTTTGACGTCCCTCGCTGATAAACACGCACCTTTTCTCCTCTCGTTCGGGAGAGATATTTATAACCGGCTCCCTAATTAGAATAAAAATAATCAAATCTCCATCTTTTAATCTCCCGGGCTGGAAAGTGCAGATAGCTTGTCAAAGTTCTGCCTTTGAATTCTAATTAATGGTTTGACACCTAAAACGCAGATGGAAGTTTTTATTCCCTCAGCAGAGAACTTCACTGAATTCTGACGCTGAGTGCGGTTTAATCTGAAATGCATTAAAATATGTATGCGCTTGAATCCGCTGGTGTTTTGATGGTTGTTAATGGATGCTTTTTTAATAACAGAAGAATATGTAAAAGTGTGGTATTTGGAGTTAAAGGTCCCCTGCTGTTGAGGCGCAATAATTAACGTGTTTAACATATTTCATTTACATAAATATATGACTTTTCCATTTGTTGACATGACAGAGATAATTACCATATTTATAATGAAATCATTATATTTAAAAATATGATAATAATCATATCTAAAAAAAATATATACTAATAATGTCATATAATAAATTATAATATTTATATATATATATATATATATATATATATATATATATATATATATATATATATATATGTATATATATATATATATATATATATATATATATATATATATAAATTTGTTTCTGTATTTTTTAAATTAATAAAAGCCTTTTAGATTTAAAAAAAAAAAATAAAAATCAGGTAATTGCAACATTTTATCTCACAATTCAGACTATTTCACGCAATTCTGACTTCTTTTCACATGCTTGTGAAAAAATAAATTAAAATGGTACAATTTTTTAACTGAAATTTTTAAAAAGTTTCATTTAACAATAACACATTATATGTTAAAAACTATATATTGTATTTAAGTCTTTGGTCATTGTGTTAAGACGTTGTTGTCAATTTTTGTATCTTTCTGAGCAATAAAAAAAAAAAAACTATATATTTTAAATTTGAAAAATATTACAAAAAAAAACACTACAAATATTTTAAAAAGTGTTAAATTTGCAAAATATAAAAATGTTATGTTTAAATAAAAAAACTTACACTTGAAAGTCGCGAAAATGTTAAAGTAAAAATGGTACATTTAAAAATACTAAAAATGTTACAAATTTACATTTAAAATAGTACAAATATTATATTTTAATGGTACATTTAAAAATAAAACGTTTAATTTCTAATTAATGTTCTAATTTATATTTAATGTTCTAAGTATTTATTATTACTATTACTACTACTACTATTATTATTATTATTATTATTATTATTATTATTTATTTATTTATTTTCTGAATTATGGAGTGTCAAAATTACCCAAAATTCCCTCTGTTAAAACATTTGACTCTAATATGTCAAAAAAAAAAACAATAATTTTGAAACTGACTTCATCCAGTGTTTAGATTTTTGTACTAAAAATGTTAAATAATTAAATAATGCCTCATTTGCATATTTAAACCTAACATTTTTGAAAACTTGTAATACAAAAACATCAACTGGTCAAGTAAGGCTATACCTATTAGTTCATTTATTTACCCTATTCACCTACAGTGTCTCGCCTTAATGTACTTTGGAATACTGTGTTTTATATACAAATATAAGTGTGTATATGAATTGTGTTCTTACTGTTGGGTTCAGATGTGATTTCTCTGTTCTTGTAGAACCAGGACACAGCCGGCACTGGTGAACTAATGACATCACAGATAACCTCAGCGTCCTCGCCCTGACGAAACTCCTGCGGCGTCTTCACCTCGCGAAACGTCAGCTTTTCTGAGAGCAAACAAACACAGACATATCACAGCAGGAACTGCAGAAAACAAACCCTCAGAGATCAAAAAGGGACAGTTCACCCAAAAATTAAAATTATTCTCGTATTATTTCAACTTTATTCTCGTAATATTACCACTTTATTCTCGTATTATTTCAACTTTATTCTTGTAGTATTTCGACTTTATTCTCATAATATTTCGATTTTATTCTCGTAGTATTTCGACTTTATTCTCTTAATATTTCGATTTTATTCTCGTAGTATTTCGACTTTATTCTCGTAATATTTCGACTTTATTCTCGTAGTATTTCGACTTTATTCTCGTAGTATTTCAACTTTATTCTCGTAGTATTTCAACTTTATTCTCGTAATATTCCGACTTTATTCTCATAGTATTTCGACTTTATTCTCGTAGTATTTCGACTTTATTCTCGTAGGATTTCGACTTTATTCTCGTAGTATTTCAACTTTATTCTCATAGTATTTCGCCTTTATTCTCGTAGTATTTCGACTTTATTCTCGTAGTATTTCAACTTTATTCTCGTAGTATTTCAACTTTATTCTCGTAATATTCCGACTTTATTCTCATAGTATTTCGACTTTATTCTCGTAGTATTCCGACTTTATTCTCATAGTATTTCGACTTTATTCTCGTAGTATTTCGACTTTATTCTCATAATATTACGACTTTATTCTCGTAGTATTTCGACTTTATTCTTGTAGTATTTCGACTTTATTCTCGTAGTATTTCGACTTTATTCTCGTAGTATTTCGACTTTATTCTTGTAGTATTTCGACTTTATTCTCGTAGTATTTCGACTTTATTCTCGTAGTATTTCAACTTTATTCTCGTAATATTCCGACTTTATTCTCATAGTATTTCGACTTTATTCTTGTAGTATTTCGACTTTATTCTCGTAGTATTTCGACTTTATTCTCGTAGTATTTCAACTTTATTCTCGTAATATTCCGACTTTATTCTCGTAGTATTTCGACTTTATTCTCGTAGTATTTCAACTTTATTCTCGTAATATTACGACTTTATTCTCGTAGTATTTCGACTTTATTCTTGTAGTATTTCGACTTTATTCTCGTAGTATTTCGACTTTATTCTCGTAGTATTTCAACTTTATTCTCGTAGTATTTCAACTTTATTCTCGTAATATTCCGACTTTATTCTCATAGTATTTCGACTTTATTCTCGTAGTATTCCGACTTTATTCTCATAGTATTTCGACTTTATTCTCGTAGTATTTCGACTTTATTCTCATAATATTACGACTTTATTCTCGTAGTATTTCGACTTTATTCTTGTAGTATTTCGACTTTATTCTCGTAGTATTTCAACTTTATTCTCGTAATATTCCGACTTTATTCTCATAGTATTTCGACTTTATTCTCGTAGTATTTCGACTTTATTCTCGTAGTATTTCAACTTTATTCTCGTTTTCCAACTTCAACTTTATTCTCGTTTTTTTTATTCTCGTTTTCAACTTTATTTCAACTTTATTCTCGTTTTCAACTTTATTCTCGTTTTCAACTTTATTCCTTATTCTCGTAGTATTTCGACTTTATTCTCGTAGTATTTCGACTTTTTTCTCGTAGTATTAAGATTTTATTTTCGTAGTATTTCGACTTTATTCACGTAATATCCCGACTTTATTCTTGTAGTATTTCGACTTTATTCTCATAGTATTACGACTTTATTCTCGTAGTATTTCGACTTTATTCTCGTAGTATTTCGACTTTATTCTCATAGTATTTCGACTTTATTCTCGTAGTATTTCGACTTTATTCTCATAGTATTACGACTTTATTCTCGTAGTATTTCGACTTTATTCTCGTAGTATTTCAACTTTATTCTCGTAATATTTCGACTTTATTCTCATAATATTTCGACTTTATTCTCATAGTATTTCAACTTTATTCTCGTAATATTTCGACTTTATACAGTATTCTCGTAGTATTTCGACTTTATTCACGTAATATTCCGACTTTATTCTCATAGTATTTCGACTTTATTCTCGTAGTATTTCGACTTTATTCTCGTAGTATTTCAACTTTATTCTCGTAATATTTCGACTTTATTCTCATAATATTTCGACTTTATTCTCATAGTATTTCAACTTTATTCTCGTAATATTTCGACTTTATACAGTATTCTCGTAGTATTTCGACTTTATTCACGTAATATTCCGACTTTATTCTCATAGTATTTCGACTTTATTCTCGTAATATTTCGACTTTATTCAGTATTCTCATAGTATTTCGACTTTATTCTCATAGTATTTCGACTTTATTCTCATAATATTTCGACTTTATTCTCGTAGTATTTCAATTTTATTCTCAAAATATCTCAACTTTATTCAAGTAATTTCGACTTTATTCACAAAATATTATGACTTTAATCTATTTTTTTTTATGTGCCACTAAAACTCTGTCGTACATTTTTTTCTATTTATGGTTACCCTTTATTTCAATACTCCACTTCAGACATTCTCTCTAGTGACTTTGCAACCATAACTCTCATTAGAGTATTAGACTGTTAGGTTAAGGTAGGCAGAAAAAGTTGGCATGACATAAAAGTGAAGTACCCTATCTAAACAAAGTGTTGCCCTGTTTATTTCTCCACTGTTCTCCTGAGTGATGAAAGAGCAAGCACTGAGTTCTGTGCACAAACATGTACAGTACCTCGGTGAAACCAACTTGATTTCTCAATGAAATGCTTCTCTTTTAACTCAAAGTGTATTGACAGTCACGAATCGAATGAATCAAGCGGTTTCCCTGGCTAATCAAAATTATTTTCTTTTTGCCCTGGTCTCTGCATGCTTTGAATGTGATTGCATTCATTCTCTCAGCATTTGCAAAAGCATGCTTGTAAACAGACAGAATCTCTTTCTGTTTGGCTGAAATCATGTTTCTGTTCTCAATCTCATCATTTGGCTGGAGATGTGAGGTCAGGGCAGAGTGCCACACTGAGTCTGTTTCTACACTATTACACACATTTTTTCAGCATTTGACCCACTGAAAACACTGAAGATCTCAGTTGATTTCAGCACGAGGATGCTGTGAATGCTGTCCAAATGGACTCTACTGAAGGTCAACTCACAGAAATCACTGGATGAGAAAAGAAAACGGTCTTGGTTTGATTCAGTCCGAAACAAAGTGCAATGAGACTGATTTGTTTTTATTTTCTGTGTTTTTTTTTTTGTGTATTGACCTTAGATGGGAACTGAGAACTGGTTCTTATCTGGTTATTTTTTTCTGAATAAAATAAAATAAAATAAAATAGAGTAAATAATAAAATAGAAAATCTAATAAATAAATAAATAAATAAATAAATAAAAATTCCCCAGTGAGCTTTCCAGGCAGATTGGTGCAGGGTGACTCCTGAAAGTTAAATCTAGCCAATCAGATTTAACCTGCCAATTGTTTCGACATAAAATAAAATAAAATAAAATAAAATAAAATAAAATAAAATAAAATAAAATAATGTTAGAAAACCCAAGTGACCCCAGCTGTTACTAGGCGGATTAGTGGAGGGTGACTCCTGAAAGTTAAATAGTTAAATCTAGCCAATCAGATTTAACCTACCAATTGTTTTGAAATAAAATAAAATTAAATTAAATTAAGTTAACCTGAGGTAGAAAATCTAATAAATAAATAAATAAATAAATAACAATTACCCAGTGAGCTCCTCTGTTTCCAGGCAGATTGGTGCTCCTGAAAGTTAAATCTAGCCAATCAGATTTAACCTGCCAATTGTTTTAAAATTAAATTAAATTAAATAACATAACATAAAATAAATAATAATAAAATGTTAGAAAATCCAAGAAAATGCAAATTTAGCAAATTTAACAAATTTTGTAGCTATAAAATAAAATAAAATAAAATAAAATGTTAGAAAACCCAAGTGAACCCAGCTGTTACTAGGCAGATTAGTGCAGGGTGACTCCTGAAAGTTAAATCTGGATTTAACCTGCCAAGTTTTTTTTTTTAATAAAATAAAATAAAATAAAATAAAATAAAATAAAATAAAATAAAATAAAATAAAATACTACATTAGAAAACCCAAGTGAATGCAGCTGTTTCTAGGCGGATTGGTTTAGGGTGACTCCTGAAAGTTAAATCTAGCCATTTAGATTTAACCTGCCAATTTTTGGGCGGCAAAAATATAATAAAATGGAGTTAAATCTAAAAAAAAACAAAAAAATGTGCAAAATGCATAAGACTGTCAGCACACTGACTATGAACGAGTCTGAAAATGAGAAAATTTTCACCTCAACATGCAGGTTGTACAAGTACAGCTAGCTGATTTCTAATGCTATTCGCTCTTGAATGAAATCTTAAGTGAAAATGTGACCGTTCTGATGTTATTTAACCTCACAGGTCTCTGCTGATTTCCTCTATTTCAGATGAAATGGTGCTTTGAATAAGAGCTGTGCAGGAGGACAGCGTGTGGCTTCAGTTCTGCCGGATCTGAATTATCAGTGTCAATGTGTCAGGCCTCGTTTAAGTTCGCTGCTAATTTGCCTCAGTATTAATAAAATCTACATAAAACTGTCTTTTTTGTCAGGTGAACAAGCTCAACTCTGCCGAGAAACACTGCAGTATTCATGGAAGACTTACTGAAGACAATGATGTCTGATAATAATAAGCATTATAACATCACTTTATAGGCTCACATTATTATTACATCAGTATCTATCTATCTATCTATCTATTATGATCTTAACAAAATGCAATAAAAAAGGCACTCATTTTTTATATTACATATTCTAATATATTATAAAAGGTTTCATTTTTATAATATAAATAATATAAATATTTTCTAATATATAATTATGACTCTGCAAGCATTCCTTCATTATGATCTTGCCATAATTTATTAAAAAAGCTGAAAAACACAGAATTTTTATATTAAATCTTTTTTGTTTGTTTGTTTGTTTGTTTTTACATTTATCTAATATAATATTTTTAATCCTAAGCATTCTAGATTTAGAATTTATTAAAACCGCAATATACATATAGCATACTTCATTATAATCTTGAAATAAATATAAAATAAAACTATATTAAAAAAGCAAATTTTTTACATTACATTTTAATATATTACATTATTATTACTATTTATACATTTTTGTTAATCATCTTTTTTTTACATTTTTGATAATATATTTCATATATATTATAAAATAAATGTACACACACACACACACACATATATATTTTTTTATTTTTATTTTTTATCTAATATAATATTTTGACACCTAAGCATTCTAGATTTAGAATTTAGATTTAGAATTTATTAATAATATATATATATATATATATATATATATATATATATATAGCATTCCTTCATTATGATCTTGACATAATTTATAAAGTAAATTAACACCATTTTACATTTATATATATATATATATATATATATATATATACACTACTGTTCAAAAGTTTGGGGTCAGTAAGACTTGCAATTATTTTTAATGAAGTCAAGGCTGCATTTATTTTATCAAAAATACAGAAAATAAACTGTAATATTACAAAATGTTATTACAATAGAAAATAATGGTTTTTATTTTCATATACTTTAAAATATTATTTATTCCTGTGATGCAATGCTGATTTTTCATCAGCTGTTACTCAGTTTCCTAGGCTTAAGTGTCACATGATCTCTCAGAAATCATTCTGATATTCTGGATTATTAGTAGAATTATCAGTTTTGGAAACAGTTTTTTTTTTTTTTTTTTGAACCTGTATTTTTTTCTTTCAAGAACAACATTTATTCAAACTACACATCTTTTCTAGCAATGTAAATCTATTATGTCACTTTTTATTAATGTAACAATTTATTCATTTCTTTCAAAAAAAAAAAAAAAAAGAATGAATAAACACTTACTGACCCCAAACTTTTGTACGGTAGTGTATATATATATATATATATATATATATATTTTTTTTTTTTTTTTTTTTTTTTTTTTCTCTAATATAAAACATATAGGATCATTTTTTGTTGTTGTTGTTGTTGTTTTACAATTATCCAAGAAAACATTATTATGACTCTGTAAGCATTCCTCCAAGATGATCTCATGACTGTCCTGGATTTCCTGCAGTAACTCACGGTAAATCTCCAGCACCACTGTGGCCTCCTGGCTTTGTCCCTTGGCGTCCACAGCCTGGCATCGGTAAATCCCAGCATCCTCGATGATGGCGTTGTAGATGGTCAGCCTGGAGCGCACGCCCTCCGTATGAACAATGACTCTCTGGTTGGAGATGATGCGCTCTCCTTGAGGACTGAACCAGTTTATGCTCACCGGCTCACCAATGGCTGAAAAATACAAACAACATGTAAGTCACGTGTTGGGGGTAATGCATTACAAGTAACGCAAGTAACGTAATAATACTACTTATTTCAAGTAACTAGTAAAGTAACGCATTACTTTTTCATTTACAAGAAAATATCTGAGTTACTTTTTGTTTTCTTTATGTATTTAATTTCATCTTATTAACCAATGACTTTGTTGCTGACCTTTGTTGATCCAATTCAACCAAACACTGCAAAAATACTTTTCTTACTTACATTTTTTGTCTCGTTTCCAGCTAAAAAAAATCTTAAATCAAGCAGGATTTTCTAGACAAGTAAATAATTATTTTCTTGTTTTCAGAAAAAAAAACTAGTCAAAATTAAGTGAGTTTTTGATAAGAACAAGAAAAATAATCTGCCAATGAGGTAAGCAATTTTTTTAAATTTCAAACAGAAAACAAGTTTATTTAGCTTACCCCTTTGGGAGATTATTTTGCTTGTTCTTATCAAAAACTCACTTAATTTTGACTAGTTTTTTTTTTTTTTTTTCTGAAAATATTTTTACTTGTCTAGAAAATCCTTCTTGATTTAAGAATTGTTTTTATATTTTGGCTAGAAACAAGACAACAAATCTAAGTAAGAAAAGCATTTTTTGCAGTGTACTAATAAGCAAAACTTACTTCAGATTAACTAACATTTGTGCTTTTTTCTCATTGCTGAAGAGTGTTGAACTTTCTTTTCCTACAGTTCTACTGTACAGACGTCAATTTAATTTTCCTTTAGCCTTAGCCTTATTCACTTCATTTCATGGTGCGAAAGGGCTTTTACATTAGCTAAGAATCTAAATGTTATATTAAAACAAGCAAGCCCTGCCCAGATTTAAAAAGCAACACAAAAGTAATGCAAAATAAATGTAACGCATTACTTTCCATTAAAAGTAACTAAGTAACTTAATTAGTTACTTTTTTAGGGAGTAACGCAATATCGTAACGCATTACTTTTAAAATTAACTTATAATGTTATAAAATTATGCTTATAATGCAGTTAGAAGTAAAAGCTCACATGCATCCCACAGAACCCATTTCTGCACCAAAACTCCTCAAAGCTCAAATGCATCTGAACGAACGTCTGATCTGGCTTTGTGCTGTAATTGACGACAGCTCTTTAGCTCTTGCCTCCAGTGGCTTTAATGAGGGCCCACATGGAGAAGAGCGAGTGCCATATGCAAACTCCAGGTGCTCTGCTCCGTAAAGCTGCTCAGCTGAAGGTCATAAAGCGGCCGTGTGGGAGTCTGTATTTCTGGCCCTCTGCAATCAGAAGGGCCTGAACTCTCTAACCTCCCTGTGAGAGCGCTGGAGTCCCGGGACGGGTCACGAGAACAGCCAAGGGGAGATGGTTGTTAGCAAGTTAGAAAGATGAGGAGAGAGGAACTGAGGAAAGAGTTGCATGGACAAAAAAGTGGAGCTTTAATCTGCCGGATGAACTGAGGTGATGTTTGTGTCATTTGCTTCCATGATAAAACACCGCACTGCAAAAATGCTTTTCTTACCTAGATTTTTTGTCTTATTTCCAGCCAAAATATCTCAAAATTCTTAAATCAAGAAGAATTTTCTAAACAAGTAAAAATTGTTTTGTTTTCAGAAAAAAAAGTTTTTCTGCCAAAAAAAAAAATGAGTTTCAAGATGAAAACTAGAGTATTTTGCTTATCCCAATGACAGATTATTTTGCTTGTTTCAAGTAAAAACTCACTTAATTTTTACATCCTTTTTCTGTAAACAAGAGTTTTAAGAATTTAAGAATCTTTAGATAATTTGGCTGGAAACAAGACAAAAACTCTAAGTAAGAAAAGCATGCAGTTTTGCAGTGCAGATTAGCAGATTAGAAGTCATCATTTATGATTATGTACATATCTGCTATCCTTTTTTAACTTATTTTTTTAAATTTAAATTTTAAATTTGGCTCATTTGATCATGTTTTCAGCGACCAAAAATAATGCAATATCCTAGTTCTGTTTTTTTTTCTTTTATTCACAAATTACTTTATTTTTTAAATGGAAAGAGAAAGGACAAGTTTACAATGTATAAAAGTATACAATGACCAATCTTATACTGTAGATCAGTACCAACCCAAGCTAATTATGACTTTATTCTCGAAATATCTCGAATTATTCAAGTATTTCAAATTTATTCTTGTAATATTTTAACTTAACTATACAAAAGAGTAAAGTTAAAATATTACAAGAATAAATTTGTAAATAAATATTACAAAACAAAAACAAAAACAAATATATATATATATATATATATATATATATTGTGCTGGGCAATAATTAATTGTGATTAATTGCAGCCAAAAAAAAAAAAAAATATATATATATATATATATATATATATATGTGTGTGTGTGTGTGTGTGTGTGTGTGTGTGTGTGTGCATGTTGTGTACTGTGTATATTATATATATATATATATATATATATATATATATATATATATATATATATATATTATGTGTATATATATATATACACAAACACACACACACACACACACACACACACATATACATTCACAAAAATGTATTTTCTTTACATATTAAATATATTTATACATAACACAAATTATATATATATATATATATATATATATATATATATATACACACACACACACACACACACACAGGTGAATTTATTTTTAAATATACATTATATGTGTGTATGTGTACATACATAATAAATATACAGATCACACAAACATATATATATATATATATTCCTCCGTTGTGATCTTGACTAGGTCAATTATTGGTTTACAGATGCTCAGGTTGACTGAATAAGTATGTATTTTAAGAAAGAAAGTCCAAATTGTAAGATAAAATGTCACGATTACCTTTGTGATGTCAGAACATATAAATATAAAGAACATTTAGTGAAAAGTTCCATGAATGTTAAAGGTGCACATACAAAAACAACAAATGTTAGTCAAACATTGTGTTAGTCAAACATTGTCAAACATTGTGATGCACAATGAGATCAATCGAAACAGAAAACAGTCTGTATGTGAAACTGTATTCATAATGTCAGATCACTCTAAAGCGCAGCAGTGAAGTGAGTGAAACAGTGAGTGCTGGTTTATAGTGTGTCTCTGATCAATCTCTTCCTGTTCTTGTGCTATTATATTGACAGAGCTCCGGCGAGACGCTTCCCGCTCAGACGCACAACCAAATTCACAAATGCACTTACGGCCGGCTGGTGTATGAACGACGCAAAGAAATCAATTTGTGGTCATGGCGACAGTGTGGGTAATTGGGCGATGAAAAAGATAATCACTCCGCTGCCATACAGCCCTCCAACAGGTGAAACGCAACAGGTGAGCAGAGAAACTCAAACCACTGCAATTTAACTCGTTTTTTGGTTCTATTCAAGGAACATAATTATTATACACTGCCGGTCAAAAGTTTGGGATCGGAAAGATTTATAATGTATTTTAAATATGCTCATCAAGGCTGTTTATTTGATCAAAAATGCAGAAAAAAAAAAAAAAAAAAAAAAAAAAAAAAAAAAATATATATATATATATATATATATATATATATATATATATATATATAATAAAAATATATAATAAATTAAAAATATAATATATTAATATATAATATATAAAAAATATAAAATATTAATATATAATATATTAAAACTATATATATTATTATATATATTATTATACATTAAATTTTTATTTATTTCTGTGATCAAAGCTGCATTTTTCAGCATCATTATTAATTATGATTCCTTCAGAAATCACTCTAATATAGTGATTTATTATGAATGTTTTTTTTTTGGAACCTGTGATATACATATATATGTATATATATATATATATATATATTTTTTTTTTTTTTTTTTAAGTTAAAAATAACAGCATTTATTAAAAATAGAAAGGTTTTCTAACAATATACACTACTGTTTAAAAGTTTGGGGTGAGTACATTTTTATTCTTTCTTTTTTATATAAGAAATTAATACTTGTATTTACCAAGGATGCGTTAAATAAAAAAAAGTGATAGCACAGATTTACAATTTTAGAAAAGATTTATATTTTGAATAAATTATGTTCTTTTTAACTTGTTATCCATCAAAGAATCCTGAAAAAAAGAATCACAGGTTGAACATTTTAATAAATGTATAATAAAAGTAATAAATCAGTATATTATAATGATTTCTGAAGGATCATGTGACACTTAAGACTGCAGTAATGATGATGAAAATTCAGCTTTGCATCACAGCTAATAACCTTTATCACACAATAACCTTTATTTTATATTGTAATAACATTTTGCAGTATTATTGTTTTTTCCTGTATTTTTGATGAGCATAAAAGACTACTTTAAAAACATTACAAGTCTTACTGATTTCAAACTTTTGAGCAGCAGTGTACAGAAACTTTGTGCACTTTAACTGAGATCATATGCATATTTCTATAGTTATATCTCTAATTAACTGAGATGTAACATATATTTTTAATTACTGTACATAACTGCAAATGTTTTTTCTCTAATATTCTCATTTTAAACGGTTATATTTAATAATCTTACAGTGTTCATTACAGAAAACACAGTAAATGCTGTATTGCATAATTGTTGCCTTGAGCTTAATTTACTGCATAGTTGCGCTTCTGCTGAGAGTAATTACACTATCATTCAGAAACATTTCCGAAGGAAATTAATACTTTTTTTCATCAAGGACATATTAAACTGATCAAAAGTGAGAGTAAAGACATTTATAATGTTACAAAATATTTCTATTTCAAATAAATGCTGTTCTTTTGAACTTTTTATTCACCTGTGAATCCCGAAAACTAAAATGCATCACCGTTTCAACAAAAATATTTTCAACACAATGATCAGAAATATTTCTCAAAGAGCAAATCAGAATATTAGAATGATTTCTGAAGCATTATGTGACACTGAAGACTTGAGAAACGATACTGAAAATGCAGCTTTGATCAGAGAAATAAATTACATTTTAACAGATATTTACATAGAAAATGCCTATTTGAAATTCTAATATTATTTCACAATTTTACTGTATTTTTAATAGAAGAGACCACTTTCAGAAACATTAAAAAATGAAAAAGTTTGAACCGTTTTAAGACGTATTGCAAGTGTTATGCCACAATTATCTGAAAATGCTCAGACCCTGTTGTGATGAATATTTTAAAACCACATACATGTGAATTGTGATGTGTGTTAATATGTCAGCAGGTTTTTATCTTACCTGTGCATGTGAAGAATTTGGACTCTCCAACACTCAGCTCCACTTTATTCAGTGATATTGACACCTGAAGCACCGCTGTGACAAACAGAAAGAAACGCAGAATTATTCATCATATTCATGTCACATTTATTTCTACAGAGGGTCTAAAATTAACACACGCCAAGCGCCAAATGAGAGTAAAAACCGTAGTCTTAAATGACCGTAAAAAGTTCTCCATCACGTGCATCAGATTTTAAAGACGCAGTGCTGCTTTTAATGTGAAACCTACTATAGTCATTCATGTATCAAAAATACTGTCTGGTTTGCTCCAACATGTCACACTTTCACACTAAATATGATGCACTTTTTAGCACTTTTGCTTTTGACAACCACTTGTAAGGTGAAAATTCTCGTATCATCACTTAATAGCAGAAAAAAACACCAGAGAAACATGATTCTTGTTTGAATCTGAGCCAACCATTTGTTCAATTCTCAGCCCATTTATACGCATGCATGATTCTGAAGATATTATTTATTTTATACATTATTTTATTCTGATTTTAAGGTCAGAATTACAGCCAGATACAGAAGATGCCAACATGAGCCTGATGTTTTCTTAGTGTTTTAGTGCATCCAAACAGACACTGAAAATCACAGATTTTATGAAAAAGAAATGTATTTTGTAAAGTGAAAAAGCCATTAAGAACATATTTTTGCACTAACTTGAAGACTGTAAATTAAATGATACATTAAATACAAGTTTTTGCCATGAAAACAGACATTTATGACATTTAACTCATAAAAAAGGTTCACAATATAAAATTTAAGATTCATGTATTTGAACCTCATATGATATTACATGATATTATAATGTCACTCAATGTAATGCATGTTTTTTCAGTAATATAAAAATACGATTTCTGTCATTTTATTCATAAACTGACTGCCTTAAAGAACACAATAACCTGGTTTATATAAGTGCATTAAATTAAGTATTTGAACATATTATCCCACTCATTTGAAGATTGTAAGTTAAATAATACATTAAATACTACTTTTTGTCACTGAAACAGAAACTTTTGACATTTAACTCAGATAAAATAAATAAATAAATAAATAAAAATCTGAATTTAAGATGAATGTATTTGAATTAAAATAAACATTCCATGCATTTGGATTATAGTTTTATATGTCACTTAATGTAATGCATATTTTTCATAAAATCTCACCTTTTTCTTATATGCATCACAATAGGAGTTTTAATTTATTTAAAAAACATGTGTAATCCAATTTTTTATGTAATTTAGCTTTTGTATATATATATATATATATATATATATATATATATATATATATATATATATATAAACTTAATGGAAAGCTCCTATTAGGCTTTCTTTCCAAATCAGCAGATTGTTTTTTAAGGTGCATCTACAAAACCAGTTTTAATTTTTCAAATTCAAGGTCAGAAGCCAGTCACAGAAGAAAATGCAAACAGGAGCCATATGTTTTCTGCTTCATCTATCAGTGTTTTTAGTGCATCCAAACAGATTTTTTTAAGGTGCATGTACAAAACCAGTTTTAATCTTTCTAATTTTGTTCTTAATTTGATCTTCAGACCTCACAAAACAGCCCAACATGCATCCGGATGACAGAATCTAAATCAGCAGATGCATGTACAAAACCAGTTTTAATCTTTCTAATTTAGTTTTCAAAATGCATGTTTATTCAAATGACACAATGCATCATAATAGGTGTATTAATGTTAAAATGCATGTTTATTCAAAGTATGCATGCAAAAAAATTAACAGAACTTAGACAATATTAGTTTTTTTTTTTTTTTTTTTTTCTAAATCAGCAGATGCATGTACAAAACTAGTTTTAATCTTTCTAATTTAGTTTTCAATTTGCTCTTCAGATCTCACAAAACAGCTCAGAATGCATTTTTATTTTTCAAATCAGCAGATTTTTTTTAAGGTGCATGTACAAAACTAGTTTTAATCTTTCTAATTTAGTTCTCAATTTGCTCTTCAGACCTCAGAAAACAGCTCAGCATGCATCAGGATGACAGAATGCATCACAATAGGTGTATTAATTTATGTTAAAATACATGTTTATTCACATTTTGTATTTAAAAAACAATGGAAAGTTAGGTAATATCAGACTTTTTTTTCCCAAATCAGCATATTTTTTAAGATATACAAAACCAGTTTTAATCTTTCTAATTTAGTTCTCAATTTGCTCTTCAGACCTCACAAAACAGCCCAGCATGTATCCGGATGACAGAATGCATCACAATAGGTGTATTAATGTTAAAATTTAACAGAACTTAGACAATATTTTTTTTTTTTTTCTAAATCAGCAGATGCATGTATAAAACCAGTTTTAATCTTTCTAATTTAGTTTTCAGTTTGCTCTTCAGATCTCACAAAACAGCCCAGCATGCATCAGGATGACAGCATGCATCTCAATAGGTGTATTAATGTTAAAATGCATGTTTATTCAAATTTTGCATGCAAAAAAATTAGAAAAACAGAACTTAGACAATATTCTTTTTTTTTTTTTTTTCAGTAGATGCATGTACAAAACCAGTTTTAATCTTACTAATTTAGTTTTCAATTTGCTCTTCAGATTTCACAAAACAGCCCAGCATGCATGTGGATGACAAAATGCATCACAATAGGTGTATTAATTTATGTTTATTCCAATTTTGTATGTAAAAAATCATAATGGAAAGTTAGGTAATATTAGGCTTTTTTTTTTCTCTCAAATCAGAATATTTTTTAAGGTGCATGTGCAAAACCAGTTTTAATCTTTCAAATTTTGTTTTCAATTTGTTCTTCAGATCTCCCAAAATGGCTCAGCATGCATCCGGATGACACAATGCATCATAATAGGTGTATTAATGTTAAAATGCATGCTTATTCAAAGTAAAAAAATTAACAGAACTTAGACAATATTAGTTTTTTTTTTTTCTCTAAATCAGCAGATGCATGTACAAAACTAGTTTTAATCTTTCTAATTTAGCTTTCAATTTGCTCTTCAGATCTCACAAAACAGCTCAGCATGCATTTTTATTTTTCAAATCAGCAGATTTTTTTAGGGTGCATGTACAAAACCAGTTTTAATCTTTCTAATTTAGTTCTCAATTTGCTCTTCAGATCTCCCTAAACAGCTCAGCATGCATCCGGATGACACAATTCATCACAATAGGTGTATTAATTTATATTAAAATGCATGTTTATTCCAATTTTGTATGTAAAAACAATGGAAAGTTAGGTAATATTATTATTATTTTATTTTTAATTTTTTCCCAAATCAGCATATTGTTTAAGGTGCATGTACAAAACCAGTTTTAATCTTTCTAATTTAGTTTTCAATTTGCTCTTCAGACCTCACAAAACAGCCCAGCATGCATCAGGATGACAAAATGTATCACAATAGGTGTATTAATGTATGTTTATTCCAATTTTGTATGTAAAAAAACATAATGGAAAGTTAGGTAATATTAGTTTTTTTTTTTTTTTTTTTAAATCCGCATATTTTTTAAGGTGCGTGTACAAAACCAGTTTTAATCTTTCTAATTGAGTTTGGAATTTAAACTTCAGACCTCACAAAACAGCCCAGCATGCATCAGGATGACAGAGAGCATCACAATAGGTGTATTAATTTATGTTTATTCCATTTAATCAACGTATGCATGCAAAAAAACTTAACAGAACTTAGACAATATTAGTTTTTTTTCTAAATCAGCAGATGCATGTACAAAACCGGTTTTAATCTTTCTAATTTAGTTTTCAATTTGCTCTTCAGATCTCCCGAAACAGCCCAGCATGCATCAGCACCCTATAGATGGCAGTGCGGCGACGGCAGCGCGATTCCTCCGCAGTCGCTGTGTAAATCTTTAACACGTCAAGCGTGCGGCTGATTTATTCCTGTCAGGGATGAGGGTGGAGAGGAAGCAGCCTGTCCTTTTATTGTCGGCCTGTTGTAGTTTTTCGCGCTCCAACCGCCGCTCATCTCCTCAGACTCTGCTAACTGCTGCTCGTCTGGCGAGGACGTCTAATTTGGGAAGCCACGGGCTGATTAATGACCAAAGCGCGGCCCTGAACTCCGCAATTAGAGACTACGGCTGGCACAGGACTGACTTTGATGGCTGCCACCTGAGGTGGAAAGGAAATGTCACCGGAGCCATAAGAGGCGAAGGCGCGTGTGCGTCGGCTAGCTTTAGTGCCACCGAGCTCGTTTTGCATTTTAAAGCTGAAAAGGAAAATTCTGTCATCATTTATTCACCCGCGGGTCGTTCCGAACCAAAACACGGAGCACAAAAGAAGACGTGGGCGAGTCGGCGCCGACAGAATTGTCATTTTGCGCTCAGCTAAAAAAAGTATTTGGAGTGTAACTGAAGACTTGAAGTGAATTAATGATCCAGATGCCGTTCGGAGACAATAAAAAACAACACGGAGCTTGTTTGTGGGACTAATCGGATTAGTGCGCTCATTCATTCGCGGCCGTTTGGCAGGTGTGAAAATTAATCTGAAATCGTGCCCACGCTAAATAATAAAACACAAACCTGTGCGAGTCATTAAACTCCAGAAGCGACGTAAACAATCTTTCTAACAAGCTCAAGACAGCTTAGCAGGACTAACTTCACTAATAAATGAGTGTTTACTGTTTAAGAGAGAGCTTTGCTGAGATATGCCATCTACCATTACTGTTACTCATTTAGACAAGCTTCGCAGAAAAACAGGTCTCTTCTGCTTATCAAGGCTGCCTTTGTTTGATCAAAAATACTGGAAAATTGTGAAATATTATTACTATTTAAAATAGCTGTTTTCTGCATGAATATATATTGAAATGTAATTTATTCCTGTGATCAAAGTTGCATTTTTAGCATCATTGCTCCAGTCTTCAGTGTCACATGATCCTTCAGAAATCATTCCAATTTGCTGATTTGCTGCTCAACAAACATTTCTGATTATTATCAGCGTTGAAAACACTTGTGCTTCCCAATATTTTTGTGGAAACAGTAATAAATTTGATTTTTCTGTATTCACAGATGACTAGAAAGTTCAAAAGAACAGTATTTATTTCTTTAAATATTACAATAAAAAGTCAATAATGACCAAAAGTTGATATTGTGTGACACTAAGTCATAATTACATTATAGATAGAGATAAAAAGTCAGATTGTGGAAATTGAGACCTTGCCATTGAGACCTTTAATTGAGAATTTGTCATAATTGAAAGTAAAATAATGAGATAAAAAGGATTAATCAGGAGATAAAGTCATAATTATGCCATAAAAAGTTTAAATTATAATATTCTTTGATGCATAGAAAATTGCAAATGCAACAGCATTTATTTGAAATGTTATGTGAAAAAGTTGACATTATGCAATACTAAGACATAATTATGTCAGAGAAAGGCAAAGTTATTATCCAAAGTTGAAATTATGAGACAAAATGTCATAATGACATAGAAAATGAGATGCTACGTCATAATTACAATAAAAAGTCACAATTACGAGATAAAAAGTCAAAATTTAAATCAGAATTATGAGATAAAAGGCTTATTTAGGAGATAAAGTCATAATTATGACACAAATTTGAAATTAAATATTCTTTGATGAACAGAAAGTTAAAAAGAACAGCATATATTTAAAATAAAACCTTAAACACTTTACACAATAAAACACTTATTTTATGCGTTCTTGATGAATAATTTAGCTGCTCAAAAAACATTTCTGATTATTATCAACGTCAAAAACAGTTGTGCTTTAATATTTTTTGTGGAAACTGTCATACACTTTTTTTTAGGATTCACAGATGAATAGAAAGTTCAAAAGAACAGTATTTATTTATTTAAACATTAGAAATAAAAAGTCAATAATGACCAAAAGTTAAAATTATGAGATACTAAGTCGAAATTATGAGATAAAATGTCTGAATTATGACATGTGGAAACTGAGACCTTGTCATTGAGACCTTTACTTGAGAATTTGCCAGAATTAAAAATCAAAATAATGAGATAAAAAAGGATTCATGAGTAGATAAAGTCAGAATTCTGACACAAAAAGTTTAAATTATAATATTATTTGATGCATAGAAAGAAGAAACACAAAAAAACAGCATTTATTTGAAATATTATGACAGAGAAAGGCAAAATTATGAGATACAAAGTTGAAATTATGAGATAAAATGTCATAATGAAATAGAAAATTAGATACTATGTCATAATTACAAGAAAAAAGGTCACAATTAGGAGATAAAAAGTCAGAATTAAGAAAAGTATAGAGTCATAATTATGACACAAATTCAAAATTAAATATTCTTTAATGAAGAGAAAGATAAAAAGAACAGCATATATTTAAAATATAAATATTTTGTAACTTTATAAATGTCTTTACTGGCACTTTTGGTTTATTTAATGTGTTCTTGATGAATAATTTAGTGCCTCAAAAAACATTTCTGATTATTATCAATGTTAAAAACACTTGTGCTGCACAATATTTTTGTGGAAACAGTCTTGCATTTGATTTTTTTAGGATTCACAGTTGAAAAAAACTTTCAAAAGAACATTTGTTTTTTGTAATATTAAGGCAATAGTGAAAAAGTTGACATTATGCAATACTAAGTCATAATTATGTTACAGAAGGGCAAAATTATGGGACACCAAGTCAAAATTATGAGATAAAAAGTCAGAATTAAGACATAGATGGAAACTGAGACCTTGTGATTGAGACCTTTAACTAAGAAATTGTCATAAAAGAGAAAAAGTCAAAATTATAATATTCTTTGATGAATATAAAGTTAAATGAACTGCATTTATTTGGAATATGTTAAAAAGTTGACATTATGCAATACTAAGACACAATTATGTTGATCTATTTAGTGTGCTCTTGATGAAGAAAAATATTAATTTATTTAAAAAAAAAAAATTCCAGCTAACCCTAAACTTTTGAACAAAGTGAATGAAAGTGGACAAAGTGTGAACGTACAAAACAATTTATCTTTTGTTTTCCCTAAATACATTGTTAAAATTACAGGGTAACATAATTAAAAACGAAACTGAATGGAGGCAAATGCTAATCATAGCCAAGAGAAAATAGAAAATTGTTAAGAAAATAGAGAAAATCATCTCATTTAGTTACAGTTACCTCTGCTTTGACCTCAATCATCGCATAAATACTTTCATACAAAGTAATTAGGCAAATTAATTTACCTTAGAGCAAATGCTGTTCTAATTTGAATGAAAAGATTTGCTCTTTAAAAAAAATAAATGAACACCTTTATTCATCAAGGATGCATTAAATAGATCAGGAGTGACAGCAAAGACATTTATAATGTTACGAAAGATTCCTATTACAATTAAAATGCTGTTCTTTTTAACTTTTTACTCATCTGTGAATCCTGAAATAATAAAATGCATGACAGTTTTCACTAAAATATTGGGCAGCATAATTGTTTTCAACATTGACAATATTAAGAAAAGTTTCTTGAGCAGCCAATCAGCATATTAGGATGATTTCTGAAGAATTATGTGACACTGAAGACTGGAGTAATGATGCTGAAAATGTAGCTTTGATCACAGAAATAAATTAAGTTTTAATAGTTATTCACATAGAAACAGCTATTTTAAATGAAAAAAATATATATATTTGACAATTTTACCTAGAAATTTCAAAAGAACAGGATTTTTTTGAAATGTTATAAGGTTGACATTATGCAATACTAAGACATAATTGTGCCAGAAAAAGGCTAAATTATGGGATGCTAAGTCGAAATTATGAGATAAAAAGTCAGAATTTTGACATAGATGAAAACTGAAACCTTGTCATTGAGAATGTCATAATTGCAAAAAAAGAAAAAAAAGAAAAAAAGTCTTAATGAGGAGATAAAGTCATAATTATGACATAAAAAGTAAAAAATATATTATTCTTTCATTCTTAGAAAGTTAAAAGAACAGCATTTATTTAAAACAGAAACCTTTCATAACATTTTAAATGTCTTTACTGTCACTCTTGACCTATTTAATGTGTTCTTGATGAATAAAAGTAGGCCTATTAATTTAAAAATATAACATTTATAATGTTATGAAAGATTTATATTTCTTATACTTAAATATGCTGTTCTTTTGAACTTTTTATTCATCTGTGAATCCTAAAAAAACAAAAAAAAAAACAAATATATGACAGATTCCACTAAAATATTGGGCTGTTTTATTACATATTAGAATGATTTCTGTAGGATCATGTGACACTGAAGACTCAAGTGACGCTGCTAAAAATGCAGATTTGGTCCCATAAATAAATTACATTTTAATATATATACACATAGAAAACATCTATTTTAAACGTAAAAAACATTTTACAATTTTAATCAAATAAATACACCCTTGCCGGGCAAAAGAGACTTCTTTAAAAAAAGTTTAACCTTCACTAACGCATTATCATTCAAATCAGCCTCACCTAGACAGTTCAAAAGAACAACATTTATTTGAAATATGTTAAAAAATCAACATTATGCAATACTAAGACACAATTATGTCAGAGAAAGGCAAAACGAATGGGATACTAAATCAAAATTATGAGATTAAAAGTCAGAATTATGATGGTGGAAACATTTATAATGTCATGAAAGGTTTATTTTTCTTATAAATGCAGTTTTTGTTTTTTAACTTTTTATTCATCTGTGAAAATAATAATAATGTATGACAGTTTCCACTCAATTGTTTTCAGCATTGATCATAATCAGAAATGTTTTGTTTTTTTTTTAGCAGCAAATCAGCATATTAGAATGATTTCTGTAGGATCATGTGACACTGAAGACTCAAGTGACGCTGCTAAAAATGCAGATTTGGTCCCATAAATAAATTACATTTTAATATATATTCACATAGAAAACATCTATTTTAAACGTAAAAAACATTTTACAATTTTAATCAAATAAATACACCCTTGCTGGGCAAAAGAGACTTCTTTAAAAAAAAAGTTTAACCTTCACTAACGCATTATCATTTAGAGCAGCTTCACCTAGAAAGTTCAAAAGAACAACATTTATTTGAAATATGTGAAAAAGTCAATATTATGCAATACTAAGACATAATTATGTCAGAAACAGGCAAAATTAATGGGATACTAAATCAAAATTACGAGATTAAAAGTCAGAATTATGATGGTGGAAACATTTATAATGTCATGAAAGATTTATATTTCTTATAAATGCTGTTTTTGTTTTTTAACTTTTTATTCATCTGTGAATCCTAAAAAAAAAAAAAAATTATGTATGACAGTTTCCACTCAATTGTTTTCAGCATTGATCATAATCAGAAATGTTTTTTTTTTAGCAGCAAATCAGCATATTAGAATGATTTCTGTAGGATCATGTGACACTGAAGACTCAAGTGACGCTGCTAAAAATGCAGATTTGGTCCCATAAATAAATTACATTTTAATATATATTCACATAGAAAACATCTATTTTAAACGTAAAAAACATTTTACAATTTTAATCAAATAAATACACCCTTGCCGGGCAAAAGAGACTTCTTTAAAAAAAAAGTTTAACCTTCACTAACGCATTATCATTTAGAGCAGCTTCACCTAGAAAGTTCAAAAGAACAACATTTATTTGAAATATGTTAAAAAATCAACATTATGCAATACTAAGACACAATTATGTCAGAGAAAGGCAAAACGAATGGGATACTAAATCAAAATTATGAGATTAAAAGTCAGAATTATGATGGTGGAAACATTTATAATGTCATGAAAGGTTTATTTTTCTTATAAATGCAGTTTTTGTTTTTTAACTTTTTATTCATCTGTGAAAATAATAATAATGTATGACAGTTTCCACTCAATTGTTTTCAGCATTGATCATAATCAGAAATGTTTTGTTTTTTTTTTAGCAGCAAATCAGCATATTAGAATGATTTCTGTAGGATCATGTGACACTGAAGACTCAAGTGACGCTGCTAAAAATGCAGATTTGGTCCCATAAATAAATTACATTTTAATATATATTCACATAGAAAACATCTATTTTAAACGTAAAAAACATTTTACAATTTTAATCAAATAAATACACCCTTGCTGGGCAAAAGAGACTTCTTTAAAAAAAAAGTTTAACCTTCACTAACGCATTATCATTTAGAGCAGCTTCACCTAGAAAGTTCAAAAGAACAACATTTATTTGAAATATGTGAAAAAGTCAATATTATGCAATACTAAGACATAATTATGTCAGAAACAGGCAAAATTAATGGGATACTAAATCAAAATTACGAGATTAAAAGTCAGAATTATGATGGTGGAAACATTTATAATGTCATGAAAGATTTATATTTCTTATAAATGCTGTTTTTGTTTTTTAACTTTTTATTCATCTGTGAATCCTAAAAAAAAAAAAAAATTATGTATGACAGTTTCCACTCAATTGTTTTCAGCATTGATCATAATCAGAAATGTTTTTTTTTTAGCAGCAAATCAGCATATTAGAATGATTTCTGTAGGATCATGTGACACTGAAGACTCAAGTGACGCTGCTAAAAATGCAGATTTGGTCCCATAAATAAATTACATTTTAATATATATTCACATAGAAAACATCTATTTTAAACGTAAAAAACATTTTACAATTTTAATCAAATAAATACACCCTTGCCGGGCAAAAGAGACTTCTTTAAAAAAAAAGTTTAACCTTCACTAACGCATTATCATTTAGAGCAGCTTCACCTAGAAAGTTCAAAAGAACAACATTTATTTGAAATATGTGAAAAAGTCAATATTATGCAATACTAAGACACAATTATGTCAGAGAAAGGCAAAACGAATGGGATACTAAATCGAAATTATGAGATTAAAAGTCAGAATTATGATGGTGGAAACATTTATAATGTCATGAAAGATTTATATTTCTTATAAATGCTGTTTTTGTTTTTTAACTTTTTATTCATCTGTGAATCCTAAAAAAAAAAATAATAATAATGTATGACAGTTTCCACTCAATTGTTTTCAGCATTGATCATAATCAGAAATGTTTTTTTTTTTTTAGCAGCAAATCAGCATATTAGAATGATTTCTGTAGGATCATGTGACACTGAAGACTCAAGTGACGCTGCTAAAAATGCAGATTTGGTCCCATAAATAAATTACATTTTAATATATATACACATAGAAAACATCTATTTTAAACGTAAAAAACATTTACAATTTTAATCAAATAAATACACCCTTGCTGGGCAAAAGAGACTTCTTTTAAAAAAAGTTTAACCTTAACTAAAGCAGCCTCACCTAGAAAGTTCACAATAACAACATCTATTTGAAATATGTTAAAAAAGTCAACATTATGTAATACTAAGACACAATTAAAGGCAAAATGAATGGGATACTAAATCAAAATTATGAGATTAAACGTCAGAATTATGCTGGTGGAAACATTTATAATGTTATGAAAGGTTTATATTTCTTATAACTGCTGTTTTTGTTTTTTAACTTTTTATTCATCTGTGAATCCTAAAAAAAAAAAAATAATAATAATGTATGACAGTTTCCACTCAATTGTTTTCAGCATTGATCATAATCAGAAATGTTTTTTTTTTTTTTAGCAGCAAATCAGCATATTAGAATGATTTCTGTAGGATCATGTGACACTGAAGACTCAAGTGACGCTGCTAAAAATGCAGATTTGGTCCCATAAATAAATTATATTTTAATATATATACACATAGAAAACATCTATTTTAAACGTAAAAAACATTTTACAATTTTAATCAAATAAATACACCCTTGCCGGGCAAAAGAGACTTCTTTAAAAAAAAGTTTAACCTTCACTAACGCATTATCATTTAGAGCAGCTTCACCTAGAAAGTTCAAAAGAACAACATTTATTTGAAATATGTGAAAAAGTCAATATTATGCAATACTAAGACACAATTATGTCAGAGAAAGGCAAAACGAATGGGATACTAAATCGAAATTATGAGATTAAAAGTCAGAATTATGATGGTGGAAACATTTATAATGTCATGAAAGGTTTTTTTTTCTTATAAATGCAGTTTTTGTTTTTTAACTTTTTATTCATCTGTGAAAAAAATAATAATGTATGACAGTTTCCACTCAATTATTTTCAGCATTGATCATAATCAGAAATGTTTTTTTTTTTTTTTAGCAGCAAATCAGCATATTAGAATGATTTCTGTAGGATCATGTGACACTGAAGACTCAAGTGACGCTGCTAAAAATGCAGATTTGGTCCCATAAATAAATTACATTTTAATATATATTCACATAGAAAACATCTATTTTAAACGTAAAAAAACATTTTACAATTTTAATCAAATAAATACACCCTTGCTGGGCAAAAGAGACTTCTTTTAAAAAAAGTTTAACCTTAACTAAAGCAGCCTCACCTAGAAAGTTCACAATAACAACATCTATTTGAAATATGTTAAAAAAGTCAACATTATGTAATACTAAGACACAATTAAAGGCAAAATGAATGGGATACTAAATCAAAATTATGAGATTAAACGTCAGAATTATGCTGGTGGAAACATTTATAATGTTATGAAAGGTTTATATTTCTTATAACTGCTGTTTTTGTATTTTAACTTTTTATTCATCTGTGAATCCTAAAAAAAAAAAATAATAATAATAATGTATGACAGTTTCCACTCAATTGTTTTCAGCATTGATCATAATCAGAAATGTTTTTTTTTTTTTTTAGCAGCAAATCAGCATATTAGAATGATTTCTGTAGGATCATGTGACACTGAAGACTCAAGTGACGCTGCTAAAAATGCAGATTTGGTCCCATAAATAAATTATATTTTAATATATATACACATAGAAAACATCTATTTTAAACGTAAAAAACATTTTACAATTTTAATCAAATAAATACACCCTTGCTGGGCAAAAGAGACTTCTTTAAAAAAAAAGTTTAACCTTCACTAACGCATTATCATTTAGAGCAGCTTCACCTAGAAAGTTCAAAAGAACAACATTTATTTGAAATATGTGAAAAAGTCAATATTATGCAATACTAAGACATAATTATGTCAGAAACAGGCAAAATTAATGGGATACTAAATCAAAATTACGAGATTAAACGTCAGAATTATGATGGTGGAAACATTTATAATGTCATGAAAGATTTATATTTCTTATAACTGCTGTTTTTGTTTTTTAACTTTTTATTCATCTGTGAATCCTAAAAAAAAATAATAATAATAATGTATGACAGTTTCCACTCAATTGTTTTCAGCATTGATCATAATCAGAAATGTTTTTTTTTTTTTTTTAGCAGCAAATCAGCATATTAGAATGATTTCTGTAGGATCATGTGACACTGAAGACTCAAGTGACGCTGCTAAAAATGCAGATTTGGTCCCATAAATAAATTACATTTTAATATATATTCACATAGAAAACATCTATTTTAAACGTAAAAAACATTTTACAATTTTAATCAAATAAATACACCCTTGCTGGGCAAAAGAGACTTTAACCTTCACTAAGGCATTATCATTCAGAGCAGCTTCACCTTGTATTAAGTGTAATTAAGCACACAGACGGGACGTGCCGAGGGGCAAACGACACCCCTGCTGTAATTGACTGTGATTTGACAGAAATCTGACAGAGTCTCCGCGGACGTACAGAGGGTTAACGTTGGGTAGGAGCGCCACAGAGGCACTAAAAGCGCGGCGGTGCATGCTGGGATGCGCTTCAGAACAGAACGGGGGGCTTGTGTGACACAGGCGCATGCTGAGGCGCCCTCAGGCGTAAATACGGCTGCTGCTTCCCACCTGGGACTGCAGAGAAGAAGGTTTGTGTCAGCGATCCTCTTTGAGCGCGTCGATGTTTAAATGCGCTCTAAAGTCCCACACGCACCTGTGAGAATCCGTGCGCAACAGCTGCAGATTTACCCCGTTTACCGCGGTACGCTCGCCCGAAGCGATGCTGCTCCTGCCTGAACCTTTGGAGTTCATAGTATCTAGGAGGAGTAAATAAATACTGTACTGACACAGCAGTATATGGTGTGCAGCCGGGAATCGTAAGGAGTTTAGCGTTTCTGCTTCTGATACACAATTCTGCTTGCTTAAAAAGTGCGTTAATGACTTTTGAGTAAGCTAAATTGAAAATTATTAAAAGAATGACGTGCGTTTTAGTATGTAAAGAAGCAGATTAGATTATTTTGACTCATTTGTGACCCTGGAAAACAAAAGTCTTAGAGAAATAGCCAAAAATATGTTGCATGAGTTGAAATGATCATTTTTTCTTTTATGCCAAAAATCATTAGGATATTAAGTAACACTCATGTTCCATGACGATATTTTCTAAATATATCAAAACTTAATTTTTGATTAGTAATATGCATTGCTAAGAAGTTCATCTGGACAACTTTAAAGGTGATTTTCTCAATATTTAGATTTTTTTGCACCCTCAGATTGCAGATTTTAAAATAGTTGTATCTCAGCCAAATATTGGAAATGGAAATTTATTTATTTATTTTTTTTTTTTTTCAGATTATTTGTTATTTTGTTTTCAGATTATGTATCTCAATAAAAAAATAAATAAATAAATAAAAAATAAAGATAATAATAATTGCCTTTATGACTGATTTTGTGGTCCAGAGTCACATTTATTGAAATAACTGACTCAGAAAAATAGTTTGTTGGTAAATCAGTAATTTTCATTTTATTTTGGTAACATTTTATGTATTTATTAATATACAACATTTGTTTTTGTCATTTTTATTAATAATAAAAAAAAATGTATATTGCTTTATTAAATATGTTTATATATAAATATATGGTAATGTTATTTTTTTATAATTTTATATGAAATATAGACAGCTAATTGTGGTATAAATATATACAAAATTTCATAAAATATGAAAAAGTAAAAATATAAAAAAAATATAAAAAAATATACAAAAAAAAATTATATAATATTAAAATAGTCATTAATGTTTAGAATTTGCTTTCATTTTATAGTTTTCATTTTAATTCTGGTAAAATTATAGTAATTTTGTTTTGTTTTTAATTTTTCAATATTTCTATATTGCGTTAATTTCAGTTTTAGCACGTCTAACACTTGAGCTTAAAATAACAACAAACAAACAAGCAAAAAACATAAACACAAATAGTCAATAGTTTTTATTTTTAGTTTTCAGTCAATAGTTTAGGTTTACTTTTCATATTAGAATTTCAGTTTAAATTTTCATTTTGTTAAAATTGTAGCAATTTTGTATTGCTTTTTTTTGTCATTTTTAGTATTTTGTAAACATTTCTAGATTATTTAATTTTTTTTATTATTAAATCTATTCATCTAACAAAGAAGCTACTCAATTTAAAGTAAAAAAAAAAAATAAATAATAATAATAATCATCATAATAATATATATATATATATATATATATATAAACATTTCTAAATTATATATATCTTAATCTAGATGATAAATATATATATATATATATATATATATATATATTAATCTATTTGTATTACTTTTGTGTTTTTGTCATTTTTAGTATTTTGTAATCTATTTATTTAATAAAAATAAATAAAGTTTAAAAAACAAACAAACAAAAAGTCAATAGTTTTTATTTTTGCCTTTCAGACAATAGCTTAGGTTTAGCTTACATTTAATTATTTCAGTTTTAAATGTAATTTTGTTAAAATTGTAACAATTTTGTATTTTGTATTTTTGTAGTATTTTGTAAACATTTCTAGATTATTTTTTATATTAAATGTATTTATCTAACAAAAAATAAATTCACAATTTTTTTTAGTTATTAAGTTTAGCTTTCATTTTAGAATTTCATTTCAATTTTGTATTTTTTAGTATTTTATTTAGCATTTTTAGTATTTTATTTTGTCTTTTGTAAAAATTTCTAGATGATTATATTTTTTTATATTAAATCTATTTATAAATAAAAATAAAATCTAAAATTTTTAAGCTATTCAATTTTTAAATCTATAGTTTTTATTTTTAGCTTTCAGTCAATAGTTTATGTTTAGTCAACAGCAACAACACTGGTACAAAAAACTAACAAAACAAACAATGCAGACATTAAAGTACTTCACTGAATGTCACAAAATTTATATTTAGTTTAGCTATCATTATTATTATAATTTTTTTTTTATTGATTCCCAGCCTTAATTTGGTCTCTTTCCTTTAGAAGGAGAGCTGTATTCCTTATATAAAATAAAGTATCAAAAGTAGCCTCTGATGGATTCCTTATATAAAAACACATTTGTGCAGCAGTCGACCCACGACTTGAGTTTCACCTCCATGTTAAAGAACACGCTCCCAGAGCGGCAGTCAGTGTCCCAGCATGCATTGCATTCTGACAGCATCTCGTGCCGCTTTCATTTCACCGAGAAGTTCTCCAGCCACATCAGCTCACGACACCCACGGGTGTCAGAGCGGCTCGTCTAATGTGGCGTGTGGGAGCTGAACTTCTGCAGTCCCAGAGGATCGCTCCTCAGCGAACGCCAGCGCTGCCCAAACTACACTAAACAGCACATCCGTCAGAAACACTAATAGTGGCATGTGTCTGAACGCCGCTCAGGGCCTTTAGTCCTTCAGTACTGAAGCATGTTTACCACACAAATGTCATTTGTGAAGTCTTTGACGTTGTGTTTACGCCGGCGGTGATTTCAAATGATGGAGACGTCCAGCAGATCCAAAACACATTTGAGCTGCTGAACGCTTCATGCAACCTGCTCATTCTGAAACAGGACAATTGTATGATCCTGAATGAATAATAAAATAATAAAATACTTCATACAAAAAAGCTGGTAACACTTACAAGTATGTCAATAAAGTCTAATTAGTTAAAGTTAGTTGGTGGATAAATTAACATGAACTAACTATGGAGTTTTGGCTGAATTTATTACCCAGAAGAGATCAGATGTGCTAAAACACTAGCCACATTTAAATCCAGACTAAAAACTCATCTGTTCAGTTGTGCATTTAATGAATGAGCACTGTGCTACGTCCGAACTTATTGCACTGTATTTTATGTATAATCATTTTTATTCCTGTTTTAATTCATTTTAAATCTTTTTTTTTTTTTTTAATCATTTTAATTGTTTTATTGTTGTGATTATTACTTTTTATGATTATTTTAATTCATATTCTTATGATTTTATTATTTCCTTTTATGTAAAGCACTTTGAATTACCATTGTGTATGAAATGTGCTATATAAATAAACTTGCCTTGCCTTGCCTTGCCTTTATAGAATAATTTTGGTAATATTTTGCTTTATGTATGTATGTATGTATTTATTTATTTATTTATTTATTTATTTATTTATGCAGCTTAAGTACTTTTAAAAAGTCAACTTAAATAGTTGACAAGGCTCTAATCTGTTAAAAAAAATAATAATGACAATTTTTTTTCAAAAGTGTTTCTCAATTTTAAGTTTCCATTCAGCTTTATTATGATTGGAAATAAATAAATGCATTATTATTGCGTGTTTGCAAAAAATAAATGCAGATTTATTGATACATTAAACATGATTATTTTTGAAGTATTTATTAAATAATAAAAAAAATAAAAAAATAATAATGACAATTTTTTTTTTCAAAAGCGTTTCTCAATTTTAAGTTTCCATTCAGCTTTATTATGATTGGAAATAAATAAATGCATTATTATTGCGTGTTTGCAAAAAATAAATGCAGATTTATTGATACATTAAACATGATTATTTTTGAAGTATTTATTAACTTAATGCAAGGAACAAATTAAATGTGACATTTTGAAGTAGAAAGACTGAAATAGTATAAAACATACTCAAATAATCTTTGTTTTATTTACAACTTCCAAAAATGAATGAATGAATAAATAAATAAATGAATAAATAATCATGAAATGATCATGAAACCTGAAAAGTTTTACTGAAAAATCTCAATCTGTTTTGTATAAACGATAAAATAAATTAATAAATAATGATTCTTAAACTTGATCATGTCACACAAGTTGTCTCAGAACTGAAATTTGGATAAAAGCATCTGCTAAATAACTAAATGTAAATGTAAATGAAAAATGTAAATGTTTAGCTTTCATTTTATAATTTCAGTTTAATTTAAATTTTGGTACATTTTTGCTAATTGTTTTGCTTTTGTGCTTTTGTCTTTTTTTTTAACATTTCTAGATAATTTTAAGTTCAGTTTTAGTACTTCAAATACTTGAACTTAAATCTATTTATTTATCTAAAACTAAAAAAACTCAAATTTTTAAGTTATTCAATTTAAAGTTTCCATTCAGCTTTATTTTAATAATAATAAAAAACATACAAACAAATAGTCAATAGTTTTTATTTGTAGCTTTCAGTCAATAGTTTAGCTTTCATCTTAGCTTTCAAGAGATATGCAATTTTTACAGCATATATTAACCTTTGTTAATGAATTTTGGTAATGTTTTGCTTATTTATTTATTTATTTTATTATTATTATTTTCAGTTTAAGTGCTTTTAATAATTCAACTTAAATAGCTGACAAGGCTCTAATCTGTTAAAAAAAATGTTTTCAAAAGTGTTTTTCAATTTTAAGCTTCCATTCAGCTTTATTACAATTAAAAAAAAAAAAAATAAAATATATATATATATATATATATATATATATATATATATATGTGGTTTAAAAAATATTATTTTAAGGTATTTATTTATAGGCAAGGAACAAATTTAATGTGACATTTTGAAAAAGAAAGACTGAAATTGTATAAAACATACTCAAATAAACTTTATTTTAAATTCGCAACTTAGAAAAAAAAAATCGAGTTCCATTTTTTGAAAAAATATTTTTTATAAATGATTAAATAAATAACTAAATAGAAATTCTTAAACTTAGTCTCAAAACTCAAATTGATTTAATATGCATCTCAAACAGCAGAGCATGGACTGAAAACTCTAAGGAAATGCATGAGCGGATCAAATGTAAACCTTCAATGTAATTAAAGTCACTTCGGATAAAATCATCTGCCAAATGCATGAACGTAAAAATGCAAATGAGCCCACAGCATAAGAATTTACCACAGTAAAGTGCTCATGGTCCTGACAGTAAAGGGCTAATATTCCATATTCTGCCATAAAGCCATAATGCTTAAATGGACTTTATGGGTCATAACGCTGCTTCTGCTTAGTCGTCGCTTTGAGCAAGTGACAAATAAAACACATAAAATGTATATTATCTTAACACGCTAATCATACCAAAAGCCATTAGAACTGGATGTGTGCACAAGATCAAATTTATAATTGATGGGTTGGTATATTTTAGGTATCTTTATTTCTAGATCCTCCTGGTTCTGTTGCTCTTTTATGCCTCGTCTCGTCGGGTTAATTAAATGAGCCGTATGTTCTCGGTGTGACAGTATTTGGCCCTTTAGGTGCTCAGGTGAGTCTCACTGAGAGCTTGAGATCTAAAAATACAGAAGGACTAAGTGCAGTCGTAGATATTCACACACAGACCCTCAATGGAGAAGACACACCAGTGGAGGAAAACTAAGCTGTGCAACTTTTATAACTTACTAAGAGTACTAGAGCACATTTAACAGGCCATTTTCCCCCCCAGATTTTGTACTGTGAAATTCTTTAAGTCAGTGTGTTAATTTCTTAGCACACACATTTTAGGCAAGACATACAGTACTTAAGGCAAGACATGACTGTTTTGTTTTATGATGTTTCTTAAAAAGTCATGTTCTTATTAAATATGCAAACATTCCTAGAAAATAAATCTGATTATTGGATAAAGCCAAGTTCTAAATTCTTGTTTGATTTTGTTGACATATTGGAGTCAAATGATCTCTTTGGATCACTCCATATATCAGAAAATACTGTCAACAGACATAAAAAACACATTTTCATCAGTATATAAATCCTTTCATAACTATATAATGTTGTATAAAACCAGGAGAATGATATTTGAGCAAACCTCTCAGTAAAACCATTCAGAATATAGATAGGAATAAATCTGTAAGGTTTTGGTATATGTATGTATTACAGAAGTGGACATCAAAACTTTTTTTAAATGTATGCATTGCAACTGAAATTGGCAGACAAAAAATGGATAAAGTGTAAAAATGATATATGAACAAACCCCTCAGCTAAAACCCTTCAGAATATAGACAGGAATTAATCTGTAAGTTTTGGTCTATGTAAGTGCAGTTGAAGTGGACAGCAAAACCTTTTAAATATATGTATTGTAATTGAAATCCCCACATGCAAATACTGTAGATAAAGTGCAAGTATAAAACCAGGTGAATGATATATGAACAAACCTCTCAGCTAAAACTGTCAGATTGTAGATAGGAACAAAACTGTAAAGTTTGGGCTAAGTAAGAGCTATTGAAGTGGACAACAAAACTATTGTAACTGAAATCTGCAGACGTAAATAGATAAAGTGTAACAATAAAACCAGCTGAATGATATATGAACAAATCCCTGAGCAAAACCCTTAGGAATATAGACATGAATAAATCTGTATGTTTTGCTGTAAGTGCAGTTGAAGTGGACAACAAAACTTTTTAAATATATGTGTTGTAATTGAAACCTGCACATGCAAATATTGTTGATGCAAGTATAAAATCAGGTGAATGATATATGAACAAATCCCTCAGTAAAACCATTCACAATATAGAAATGAATACATTTGTAAGTTTTGGTCTATGTAAGTGTTACTGAAGTGGAGAACAAAACTTTTTAAATGTACGCACTGTAATTGAAATCTGCAGACGCAAATAGATAAAATGCAAAAATAAAACCAGGTGAATGATATATGAACAAACCCCTCAGTAAAACCTTTCAGAATACAGAAATTAATAAATCTGTAAGTTTTGGTCTATGTAAGTATTACTGAAGTGGAGAACAAAACGTTTTAAATGTATGCATTGTAATTAAAATCTGCAGACGCAAATAGATAAAATGCAAAAATAAAGCCAGGTGAATGATATATGAACAACCCCCTCAGTAAAACCATTCACAATATAGAAATGAATAAATCTGTAAGTTTTGGTCTATGTAAGTGTTACTGAAGTGGAGAACAAAACTTTTTTAAATGTATGCATTGTAATTAAAATATGCAGACACAAAATGATGAAGTGCAAAAATAAAGCCAGGTGAATGATATATGAACAAACCCCTCACTAAAACCATTCACAATATAGAAATTAATAAATTTGTAAGTTTTGGTCTATATAAGTATTACTGAAGTGGAGAGCAAACTTTTTAAATGTACGCATTGTAATTGAAATATGCAGAGGCACATAGATGAGGTGCAAAAATAAAACCAGGTGAATGATATATGAACAAATCCCTCAGTAAAACCCTTCAGAATATAGAAATTAATAAATCTGTAAGTTTTGGTCTATATAAGTATTACTGAAGTGGAGAACAAAACTTTTTTAAATGTATGCATTGTAATTAAAATATGCAGACACAAAATGATGAAGTGCAAAAATAAAGCCAGGTGAATGATATATGAACAAACCCCTCACTAAAACCATTCACAATATAGAAATTAATAAATTTGTAAGTTTTGGTCTATATAAGTATTACTGAAGTGGAGAGCAAACTTTTTAAATGTACGCATTGTAATTGAAATATGCAGAGGCACATAGATGAGGTGCAAAAATAAAACCAGGTGAATGATATATGAACAAATCCCTCAGTAAAACCCTTCAGAATATAGAAATTAATAAATCTGTAAGTTTTGGTCTATATAAGTATTACTGAAGTGGAGAACAAAACTTTTTTAAATGTATGCATTGTAATTAAAATATGCAGACACAAAATGATGAAGTGCAAAAATAAAGCCAGGTGAATGATATATGAACAAACCCCTCACTAAAACCATTCACAATATAGAAATTAATAAATTTGTAAGTTTTGGTCTATATAAGTATTACTGAAGTGGAGAACAAAACGTTTTAAATGTATGCATTGTAATTAAAATCTGCAGACGCAAATAGATAAAATGCAAAAATAAAACCAGGTGAATGATATATGAACAAACCCCTCAGTAAAACCATTCACAATATAGAAATGAATAAATCTGTAAGTTTTGGTCTATGTAAGTGTTACTGAAGTGGAGAACAAAACTTTTTAAATGTATGCATTGTAATTAAAATCTGCAGACGCAAATAGATAAAATGCAAAAATAAAACCAGGTGAACTATATATGAAGAAACCTTTCAGTAAAACTATTCAGAATATAGAAATGAACAAATCTGTAGGTTTTGGTCTATGTAAGTGCAGTTGAAGTGGACACCAAAACTTGTTAAATATATGTATTGTTACTGAAATTTCCACATGCAAATACTGTAGATGAAGTGCAAATATAAAACCAGGTAAATGATACATGAACAAATCCCACATTAAAAACTTTCAGAATATAGATAGGAATAAAACTAAGTTTTGGTGTATGAAAGTGCTGCTGAAGTGGAGAAACAAACTCATTTTGAGTGAATGACCTGAAATATACAGACTCAAATGGGTAAAGTGCAATAATAAAACCAAGCGAATGACTGAACAAATGAACAAATGCCTCACTAAAACCCTTCAGAATATAGATAGAAATAAATCTTGACTCTAATGTATGCAAGTGCAGCTGAAGTGAAGGTACACATTTTTTAAATGTATGTATTGTAATAGAAATCTTCAGACACATTGCAACTGAAATTGGCAGACAAAAAATGAATAAAGTGTAAAAATGATATATGAACAAACCCCTCAGCTAAAACCCTTCAGAATATAGACAGGAATTAATCTGTAAGTTTTGGTCTATGTAAGTGCAGTTGAAGTGGACAGCAAAACCTTTTAAATATATGTATTGTAATTGAAATCTCCACATGCAAATACTGTAGATAAAGTGCAAGTATAAAACCAGGTGAATGATATATGAACAAACCCCTCAGCTAAAACTGTCAGATTGTAGATAGGAACAAAACTGTAAAGTTTGGGCTAAGTAAGAGCTATTGAAGTGGACAACAAAACTATTGTAACTGAAATCTGCAGACGTAAATAGATAAAGTGTAAAAATAAAACCAGCTGAATGATATATGAACAAATCCCTGAGCAAAACCCTTAGGAATATAGACAGGAATAAATCTGTATGTTTTGCTGTAAGTGCAGTTGAAGTGGACAACAAAACTTTTTAAATATATGTGTTGTAATTGAAACCAGCACATGCAAATATTGTTGATGCAAGTATAAAATCAGGTGAATGATATATGAACAAATCCCTCAGTAAAACCATTCACAATATAGAAATGAATACATTTGTAAGTTTTGGTCTATGTAAGTGTTACTGAAGTGGAGAACAAAACTTTTTAAATGTACGCACTGTAATTGAAATCTGCAGACGCAAATAGATAAAATGCAAAAATAAAACCAGGTGAATGATATATGAACAAACCCCTCACTAAAACCATTCACAATATAGAAATTAATAAATGTGTAAGTTTTGGTCTATATAAGTATTACTGAAGTGGAGAACAAAACGTTTTAAATGTATGCATTGTAATTAAAATCTGCAGATGCAAATAGATAAAATGCAAAAATAAAACCAGGTAAATGATATATGAACAAACCCCTCAGTAAAACCTTTCAGAATATAGAAATTAATAAATCTGTAAGTTTTGGTCTATGTAAGTGTTACTGAAGTGGAGAACAAAACTTTTTTAAATGTATGCATTGTAATTAAAATATGCAGACACAAAATTATGAAGTGCAAAAATAAAGCCAGGTGAATGATATATGAACAAACCCCTCACTAAAACCATTCACAATATAGAAATTAATAAATGTGTAAGTTTTGGTCTATATAAGTATTACTGAAGTGGAGAACAAAACGTTTTAAATGTATGCATTGTAATTAAAATCTGCAGATGCAAATAGATAAAATGCAAAAATAAAACCAGGTAAATGATATATGAACAAACCCCTCAGTAAAACCTTTCAGAATATAGAAATTAATAAATCTGTAAGTTTTGGTCTATGTAAGTGTTACTGAAGTGGAGAACAAAACTTTTTTAAATGTATGCATTGTAATTAAAATATGCAGACACAAAATTATGAAGTGCAAAAATAAAGCCAGGTGAATGATATATGAACAAACCCCTCACTAAAACCATTCACAATATAGAAATTAATAAATTTGTAAGTTTTGGTCTATATAAGTATTACTGAAGTGGAGAACAAAACGTTTTAAATGTATGCATTGTAATTAAAATCTGCAGACGCAAATAGATAAAATGCAAAAATAAAACCAGGTGAACTATATATGAAGAAACCTTTCAGTAAAACTATTCAGAATATAGAAATGAATAAATCTGTAGGTTTTGGTCTATGTAAGTGCAGTTGAAGTGGACACCAAAACTTGTTAAATATATGTATTGTTACTGAAATTTCCACATGCAAATACTGTAGATAAAGTGCAAATATAAAACCAGGTAAATGATACATGAACAAATCCCACATTAAAAACATTCAGAATATAGATAGGAATAAAACTGTAAGTTTTGGTGTATGAAAGTGCTGCTGAAGTGGAGAAACAAACTCATTTTGAGTGAATGACCTGAAATATACAGACACAAATGGGTAAAGTGCAATAATAAAACCAAGCGAATGACTGAACAAATGAACAAATGCCTCACTAAAACCCTTCAGAATATAGATAGAAATAAATCTTGACTCTAATGTATGCAAGTGCAGCTGAAGTGAAGGTACACATTTTTTAAATGTATGTATTGTAATAGAAATCTTCAGACACAAATAGATAAAGTCCAAAATTAAAACCAGGTCAATGATATATGAACAAACCCCTCATTAAAACTCTTCTGAATAAAGATAGGAATAAATCTGTAAGTTTTGATTTATGTTAAGTGCTGCTAAAGTGGAGAAAAACAACTAATTTTGAGAAAATTACCTGAAATCTACAGACACACATAGATAAAGTGTAATAATAAAACCAAGCGAAACAAATGTGTCAGTATAACCCTTCAGAATATACAGTAAGTAGCAATAAAACTGCTAAGTTTAGTCTTTGATGTGGAAGAATTCTTGCAACGCAAGAAAAAAAGAAACTCATTTTAAGAAACAACATATTATAGCTGTCGTAAATAGATAAAGTAGAAAAATAAAACCAGGTGAAAGACATATAAACAAACCCCTCAGTAGAAACTATGAGAATATGTCAAGAATGTGTAAGTTCTGCTGAAGTGGAGAACAAAACTTTATAAATATATGTTTTGGAATTAAAATCTGCAGATGCAAATGGCTCAATAAAGCCCAATAAAACACTTAAAAGTGTATTTTGGGTTGCTTTCCCCCCACTAGTCTGACTCTGAAATAAGACATTGTGGAAACAAAGTAGCACAAAATCTCAAAATGTAAATGGTTAAACGGTCATGTAATGTAATGTAAAGTAATGTAATCCTACAAATGTTCATACAGTATATGATCATACATGAACTCATGATCTGTTCAGGATCTTTGTCAAGGTCACACTGCAAATAAAGGCTTATCTTAGTATTTTTGTCTTATTTCTACTCAAAATCTAAAAATTCCTAAATTAAGATTATTAACATTTATTAAATAAGCAAAATAGTGCAGTTTGCTTAAAACAAGACAAAAGAGAAAAGACAAAATATTGTTTTTACTTATCTAGTAAATGCATCTTAATTTAAGATTTTTTTGGTATTTTGACTAGCAAAAGGACACCACTAACAGTTTAATTATTGTAAATTGTAATTCTAAGGGAAATACATCAGAATTGAAATATAAACTCAAAAAAAATAAAATAAAAAAATAATAAAAATAATAAAAATAAAAATAATATTTCAGAGCAATAAATAAATAACAAATTAAAAAAAATATATAACTCAGAATTCTGAAGAAAATTACATATAACGAAAAAGAAAAAGGAAGAATTTAGATATAAACTTATTTGCAAGGGGAAAAATTTGAATTGTAAGGTAAAAGTCACAATAAAACAAAATAAAATAAAATAATAAAAAAAAAATGACATAAGATTCTTAAATTAAGTGCAGTTTGCTTGAAATAAGTAAACTTATGGGGGGAAAAAACTAAATTAAGTGCATTTTGCTCAAAACAAGACTAAATATTGTTTTTGCTTATCTAGTAAATGCATCTTAATGTAAGAATTGGACAAAAATACTAAGTTTTATTTTATTTTATTTTATTTTTATTGCATTGCATTGCATTGATAAAAGTTTGACCAAACAGATTTTTACATAACTCTTCTTGAAGATGTGCATTATGGCCCTGATGTCCTTCACCACCTGCTACTTCCTCTGAGAAGCTTTAAGTAAAGATTTCAACCAATAATACTTTCATCATTTACCAACTCACAGCCATTTCACAGTTAACAGGCCGATCTGAACTGTTAGTGTGACTCCACACCGAGGGAAACCGGCTTTCACACGCAGCGGATCCCCGCGGCGAAGAGGACTGTTACCACACCAGAACTTTCTCTTTCAGCCCAAAACACCAGCAACAGTGTTTGCCCGAGGGTCTGCGCCCGCTGTGAGGATGGCAGACAGCAGACACGGCTCTGCGGACCCCCGCTGACACGCTCAACACCGCAGACACCGAATATTCAACCACTATATAACACGTCAACACAATGAAGGCCTTACAACACAGCAGGAAAATGCTAGTTTGCATGAAAAACATCTGAGAAATAACCACAGAATTCAACCCTGCTGGACATTTTTTTCATCTAGTTTCACTCTAAAACGTCGCCTTATGTAAGTAAAATGCAGTAGTCTGAAAATATTGTTTTTTTGGATTGTACTTTTTGTAAGAGAAAACATCATCTGCTGAACGCTGTTCATGAAAGCTTATTTATGCTATGGACATACCTTTTATGTATGTATGCATGCATGTATGTATTTATTTATTTAAATTGTGTGTTTATATTTCAGAGTTTTAACAAAAAAAAAAAAAACTAATAGTAAGATAGAAAAAAAGAGTATTTTTCAGAAGAAAAAAAAAAGAAAAAATACACTGCAAAATAAATACATAAATATTATTAATAATAATAGTAATAATTATTGTAACTTGAACTGTAACTTGCAATTCTAAGGGAAAAACATCAGAATTGAGATATAAACTATATACATAAAATAGCTAAAAAGTTGCAATTACCTTTTACAGTTTTTACTTCAGAGTAATAAATCAATAAATAATGAATTGCAAGATATAACTCAGAATTCTAAAGAAAATTTTATATATAACTTGAAATTCTAAGGGGAAAAAATAAAGAATTTAGATATAAACCTATTTGCAAGGAAAACAAATCTGAATTGGAAGGTAAAAGTCACAATAAAATAAAATAAAATAATGTGGAGTGTAAAACTGAGAAGAACTGTCAGAATTGCTAGATAAAAAGTTGCAATTATTTTTTTTATTACGTAGCTTATTAATAGCTCTAATATGCTGAAAAACAATAAGTAGCTTATTTGTGTCATGGACATACCATTCATTCATTCATTCATTCATTCATTTTATTTGTGTGTTTACATTTCACAGTTTTAAATAGAAAAAAAGTCTTTCAGAAAAAAATTTACTCCAAAATAAATAAAAAATAATAATAATTATTATTGTAACTTAAAAAAAAAGCAATAAACAAATAACTAATTGTAAGATATAACTCAGAATTCAGAAGAAAATAATATATAGTATAAAATTTCTATATATATATATATATATACACACACACACACACACACACACACACACACACATATATATATATATAGACATTTAAAGTCTAAGAGGAAAAAAGAAAGAATTTAGATATAAACTCATTTGCAAGGGGGAAAAAAAATCTGAATTGTAAGGTAAAAAGTCCAGAATAAAAAAAATAAATAAAATAAAAAAAATTATGGAGTGTAAAAAAAGTCAAAGACATTTTTTTTTTCTGTGTCTTAAAATAGCTTCAATATCTCTGTCTCTCAATATTCTGAAAAACAAGAAGTTACAGACGTGACAAAAGACAAAACGTGACAAAAAGGTGAAATAAAGCAAATGAAATCTTTGACACTAATAACAGCACAATCTCAGCATCCGCTGCTTTCTGTTCTCACATTTAAGTCAGAACACAAGCTGATTTGCTTTGCTAGATGATAGAGATGAGAGCGAGCTTTACAGCAACGGGAACCATATTAAACAGCAAAGCCGCTCTCAGAGCTCTCGCTGTCCTCATAACAAATAATAAAGACAACGGCTTTCAGGAGCATCAGGACAAATCAACGCTTATATCACACTCGTGTTGGTGAATCCTGAAAGATGTGGAGAACATGTCCAGGTCATATTCACTACAAAAACTGAGGAAATAACACATGCAGAAAGAAAATAAAGACTACGCAGTGTTCTAGCTACATTTTCTTTGTTTTATATACACTGCCGCTCATCAAGGCTGCGTTTCTTTAATTAAAATTACTGAAAAAAACTGTAATATTGTCAAATGTCAATGCAATTTAAAATAGTGGTTTTCTATTTTAATATACTTTAAAATATAATTTATTCCTGTGATGCAAACCTGATCTATTATCAGTGTTAAAACATTTGTGCTGCTTAATATATATATATATATATATATATATATATGAACACATGCTTGCTGAATAAAAATAATAATTTCTTTCAAAAAATGTACTGTCAATTTGGATTAAAAACAAACGTGGAGCAGTTCATATTAGGGTTATAATCGTTAACTAAAACTAAAATTAAAACTAAATTAATACTAAAAATTAAACATTAAAATAAATATGTTCAATATTTGAAATAAAATAATTATTTTATCATTGTATAGTATATTATCAATATTAATTAATCAGATAAACATTTTATTTCAGCTAGAAAATCAATTATTTTATACAATTTTTTATTACATGTTATTATTATATTATATTATATTATATTATATTATATTATATTATATTATATTATATTGTTCAATTTTGATAAAAATGAATGTGGAGCAGTTCATATCAGGGTTATTATCGTTAAATAAATTAAAACAACAAAAAAAGAAACATTAAAATAAATTAAATATTGATTATTTTATTAGTGCATAATATATTATCAATAATAAATAATCAGATAAACATTTTATTTCAGCTACAAAATAGATTATTTTATTATAAAAAGTTACAAAAACAAAATTACAAAAACTTAAATAATTCAGCTTTGATCACAGAAATAAACTAGATTTTTTTCAGTGTTTTTGACCAAATAAACACATGAGCATTAGAAACTTATTTCAAATGCATTAAAAATTGAACTGATCCCAAAATTTTGACCGGCAGTGTATATTACATGAAACAAAAAAATAATTATAAATATTGAAAAATAAAGCTTGGTGAACTGCAAACGCAACACAAATCTTCAAAAAAGTACCATGTATTATATTATATTATATTATATTATATTATATTATATTATATTATATTATATTATATTATATTATATTATCAATAATAAATAATCAGATAAACATTTTATTTCAGCTAGAAAATAGATTTTTTTATCATTAAAAAAAAAAAAAAAATATATATATATATATATATATATATATATATATTTTAGATGACAAAGGTAAATAATTCAGAAGAAATAAAAATTACAAAAACAACAAAATTACAAAAACCTACAAATTTTTAAACTGCTTAAAAACTATATTGCTTAAAAATAATAAAAAATAATGAAACACAAAATTAAAAAAGAAAAAAAAAAAGAACTTGGAGCAGTTCATATCAGGGTTATCATTGTTAAAAAATGTTTTTTATTATTTTATTATTGTAAAATATATTATCAATAATAAATAATCAGATAAACATTTTATTCCAGCTAGAAAATGTTTTATTTTATTATTAAAAAAATGTATATTTTTTAGATGACAAAGATAAAATAAAACTAAACTAAACCAAATTACAAAAACTTGATCACTTGATAAATGAGTTTTTTAACGTGTATTAACGGTACTTTACATTGTAATAATATTTCACAATTTTACTTTTTTCTGTATTTTTGACCAAATAATGAGCATTAGAAGCTTATTTAAAATGCATTAAAAATCGTACTGATACCAAACTTTTGACCGCCAGTGTATATTATATGAAACAAAAATAATTTTAAATATTGAAAAATAAAGCCTGATGAACTGCAAACGCAACAAAAATCTTCAAAAAACTACCGTGTGCCTTGTATCTCGATGTAAATAGCATTGACTGACACTGCAGTGGATTGTTGTCTCTGAAGGCCCTGTGATTCTGTTTGTCTTTCCATCGGTTTGATTCCTCAGGTCATTCCCGTCTGTAACTCTGGGCCAGCGGGACATCAAACACGTGAGAGCGTGCATCTATTTTCAATTATTCATCGGCGCGCCGTTCCAGGAATGCCGTCTAACAGTTCATCTGATCCAGATCCCAGCAGATATTGTTAAGGCGTCTCAGGGAAAGGTCACATCGCAGTCGCAGTCGCTGCCGCTCTCCTGTTATCTCTGTGTCCCGTCTGTGTGTCATTTCCACTTTATTCCTGTCCTATTTCCCTGACAGCACAACAACAACTCACCAAATCTGCCCTGAAAGCCTTTGAAATGGTTCGGGGAGCTGAAGACATACAGAAACGGACTGCAGATGGGATTCAGTCTAAGAATGAATGTGAATGCTAAATGAAGCGGTTCCTCTGAAACAGCTCATGGAATAAAACAGCGTTCCACGTTTCTGCAGTCCATGAGCGGACATAAGGGACTACTGATGAATATTAGCCAGCGTTGGCTAAATCTGGCACATTTTACATATTTTTATGTATTTTTATAAAAAAAAAAAAAAAAAAAAAATATATATATATATATATATATATATATATATATATATATATATATATATATATATATATACATATTTTTATGTATTTTTATAAAAAAAAAAAATATATATATATATATATATATATATATATATATATATTTTTTTTTTTTTTTTTTTTTTTTTAGATGACAAAGGTAAATAATTCAGAAGAAATAAAAATTACAAAAACAACAAAATTACAAAAACCTACAAATTTTTAAACTGCTTAAAAACTATTATTGCTAAAAAATAATGAAACACAAAATTAAAAAAGAAAAAAAATGAACTTGGAGCAGTTCATATCAGGGTTATCATTGTTAAAAAAAAAAACAAAAAAAAAAACACTACAATTAAAACAAAAAAAATAAACACATTAAAATAAATATGTTCAATACCTGAAATAAAATAATAATTATTTTATTATTGTAAAATATATTATCAATAATAAATAATCAGATAAACATTTTATTCCATTTAATCAGTGCACTGGTGCCTGATTAAATAAACAAATGAAAATAAAATAAACTGTCAATTACATTTTTTTTTGATTTTTAAAATATTCTTCTGAAATAAGCATTTTTGCTCACCAAAGCTGCATTTATTTGATCAAAAATACAATAAAAACAGAAAAATATTTTTACAAATTAAAATAGCTGTTATCCATATGAATATCTGTTAAAATGTAATTTATTTCTGTGACCAAAGCTGAATTTTCAGCATCATTACTACAGTCTTCAGTGTCACATGATCCTTCAGAAATCATTCTAATATACGGATTTGATGCTCAAACATTTTTGATTATTATCAATATTTATGTGGAAACTGTGATCCATTTTATTTTTCAGGATTCACAGATGTAACATTATAAATGTTGTTAGTGTCACTTTTGACTAATTTATTGTTACCCTGATGAATTAAAAAAACAATTTACTTTTAAAATTTTAAAATCTTTAGCAAATAATCTTTTGAACAAAATATTACAAAGAGATTTTTTTTACAATTTTAGAGAATATTTTCTGTTTACACTACTGTTGAAAAAGTGAGATTTTTTTAATTATTCTTAAATAAGCATTTTTTTTGCTCACCACAGCTGCATTTATTTGATCAAAAATACAGTAAAAACTGAAAAACTGATGTTTACAATTTAAAACAGCTGTTTTCTATGTGAATATCTGTTAAAATGTAATTTATTTCTGTGCACAAAGTTGAATCTGCAGCATAATTACTCTAGTTTTCAGTGTCACATGATCATTTTAATATACTGATTTATTATCAGTGTTGAAAACAATTGTGCTGATGAATTAAATAATTAATTTACTTCTAAAATAAAATATTTAGCAAATATTTTTTTAGCATATACTGTCAATTACAATTGTTTGATTTTTTATTTTATTTATTCAGTTTTTTTATTTGAGAGAATATTTCCTATTTATACTACCATTCAAAAAGTGTGCTTTTTTAAAAATGCTCCAGAAATGAGCATTCTTCACTTACCAAGGCTACATTTATTTGATCAAAAACACAGTAAAAACAGTAAAACTGTGAAATATTTTTATAATTTCAAACAGCTGTGTTCTATGTGAATATCTGTTAAAATATAATTTATTCCTGTGACCAAAGCTGAATTTTCAGCATCATTACTCCTGCCTTCAGTGTCACATGATCCTTCAGAAATCATTCTAATATACTGATTTATTACTTTTATTATCAATGTTGAAAACAGTTGTGCTGATGAATTAAAGTATCAATTTACTTCTAAAATAACATAAATATTTAGCAAATAATCTTTAGAACAAACTATTACAATTATTACAATTTTTATTGAAATAATACTTTCTGTTTACACTACCGTTCAAAAAGTGGGATTTTTTTAAATGCTCCAGAAATAAGCATTTTTTTGCTCACCACAGCTGCATTTATTTAATCAAAAATACAGTAAACTCTGTAAAAATGTGAAATATTTTTTACAATTTAAAATAGCTGTTTTCTATATAAATATATGTTAAAATGAAGTTTATTTCTGTGATCAAATCTGCATTTTCAGTATCATTGCTCCAGTCTTCAGTGTCACATGATCCTTCAGAAATCATTCTGATATACTGATTTGCTGCTCAGGAAACATTTCTGATTATTATCAATATTTAAACATTTATACAATAACTGTATATGATAACTGTGATGTAAAATGACTCATAGCGTGAGTCTGGTGTCTGTAAACTCATGATCTGCAGATGGTTTGCGTCTCTCGACCCGGTGATTGATTCGGTTTGTTTCTTCCTCCAGTAATGGGTCGTTAGCGTGGGCCAATGACATCTCTGCTTACTGATAATTAGATGCTGCTGTGCCATTTCCAATCAAACAGAGAAATAATTACAGGCCTTTACATCAGTTCCTGTAATTGAAGCCTTTTGTTACAGGATGCCTCGTGTGAAAGGATATTACATGACATTACTAGAGTAAACAAAGAGTCCAGTGGAGCTTAGTGAGAGGAATTACTGATCACATGAAACTCATTTATAGATTCACTCATGTTTCATTATGCTTTCACTTTTATCTCAGATGTTTCTTCTAAAATTCCCTCGGAGGAAGAGAATAGAGATATAAAACATGTGGAGAAGTTCAGATCAGGGTTATTAGCGTTAACTAAAAATAAATAAACAAACTAAACAAAAACAAAAAATAATAAATAAAGTATTTTAATTAAATTAAATTAAATTAAATAAGAACTATTTTATTATTATATATTATATAATCAATAATAATTAAATATAAAAAATAAATAAATATAAAAAAAACTGTTTATTTTAGCTAGAAAAAATATTAATATTATTAAATAATTCAGAAATATTAAAAATAACAAAAACAACAAAATTAAAAATAAAACATTTAGAAAATTGTTAAACATGAGATTGCTTAACAATACCAATAAAACAACAAAATCTCAAAAGATTTTACATTTTGATTAAAAATGAATGTGTGGCAGTTCATATTAGGGTTATTATTGTTCACTAAAACTAAAATAGAAACAAAATAAAATAAACACATTCAAATCAATATGTTCAATACTTGAAATAAAATTATTATTTTATTATTAAACTTTATATTATCAATAATAAAAAATCAGATAAAAAAATAAACATTTTATTTCAGCTAGAAAAAAAGAGTATTTAGATTTCAAAGATAAATAATTCAGAACTATATAAACACACTTAATAAATATATAAAAAAACCCAACACAATTACAAAAACCTAAACATTTTGAAAATAATGAAAAATGATATGCTTAAAAAATGTCAAAAACTTTACAATTTATTTTAAAAACAAATGTGGAGGGTTATTATTGTTAACTAAAACTAAAATGAAAACAAATTACTTATTACTTATTTTTATAAAGATAAATCAGAACTATATAAACACTTAATAAATATGAAAAATGACAAAAACAATTAAATTACAAAAAAAATGAAAAATAAAAATATTAAAATTGCTGAAAGCACACAACAAAATTACAAAAACATAAATGTTATAAATAAATAGTCAAAAGCTATTGACATGCTTAAAGTATTAAATTAAACTAAATTAAATTAAAAATTACAAAATAGAATTTTGATAATTCTAAAAAAAAAATCTAAAAAATAGCGAAATACAATTTTAAAAATGTTCATAAAAAATCTCAATATTCAAAAAGTATTAATAAAAACTAAGTATATCAATGATAAATAACACTGGTTCATACTGAGATCTGGTCAAATCTGAGCACAGTTTGAGACAAGGACAAATGTCTGAGAAACACAAGAGACTTCAGTGAACGACCTCAGATCTTATTTTTAATTTCTCAAACCTGCATAAATGTAGTCTAAGGTTGCTTTGACATTTATACGAAACACAAGTCTCATCTGTTGCTCGATCTCCGCACACATTCCCCCAAAGTACATTTAGAGCTCAAGACCTTCCTCTGAATCTTCTTTGTTAGTCGTCTCTGGCGAGTATTGATCAGAATGAAATGGATGTGAACGCTGCCCTGCTGCTTCATTGTAAGTGACCATTCCTTCCTGAAATCGATAGACGGCCGGTGGACGTGAAGCGCTCTACAAGCCTTAACAGCCGCTGACGCTCCCTATAAAGTCTACAGCTGAATATTACACTGGTGGGACTGACCAAAGAGTCCATTTCAATCATATCCAAGTGACCAAAACTCCCCTAAACACGTCTTTGCTCGTTATCTTCAACAGAGACATCAGAACGCCATCCATCTTGACTTTTACAGCTGGTCAGTGCACCATGTCTCATTGATCTCATTGACGAGCTTTGGATTGCTCTTCTTCTCCAGTGCATTGTTCATGTTTGCAATTCAAGCGTGTTTGTGTGACCCAATGAAGCATCAATGAAGGCCATGGAAGATCTTATCAGGGCTAATATTCAGTTACATGTGTTTGAAGAAAACAACATCTATGTGCAGAATCAAAGTCAGGTTAGTCCAGGTTAAAAAGACAATTCTTGTAAGATCTTACAAGCTAAGGACGGTTTGGCTCAGTACTTGAATGGGAAACCAATTGAGAATAAAAAGCTGTAAAATTAATGTGGAGCAGCTCAGACACATTTGAGATAAACAGGCTCTTTTTTCTTAGGAGAAGCAAGAAACTTCAACAAAAGTCAATTAAGACATCAAAAAGACTTCATTTGTATGCATTATGTGGAAATTCACGACAAAGTCCATCCTAACTCCATATTAACCCATTTCTGCGATCTGAAACTCTGAAAGCATCTGGGCTCATTTTTCTTAGGAGAAACATCTGAAAAGCAAGAAACATGTAGAACTTCTCTCTCTTAATGAGATGTTTCTCCTCAGAAAATATGCCCAATAATCTTATTTGTGACTTATTTAGCCTTTCAGATCTCAGCAGCATCTCAATTCGGGTTCAGATTTGCTCAGATACCAAAAAGTACAATCAAAAGATGTCAATGTGGAGTTAGGATGAAGTTGATCCTGTAGAGCCTACAAATTGAGTCATTTTGATGTCTTAATTGTTTCTCCTAGACAGCAGTGAGGGAAAATTGAGACTTTTCCTGGTTTTCAGATGTTTCTTCTCAGATACAGAGCCTAGTAATCTCAAATGTGTCTCTTTTTTCAAACTTCAGATCTCAGCAACATCTCAAACTGAGTTCAGATTTTGCTTCTTATTGCACTTTTGGAGCAAATCTAAACCCGAATTAATCACAAATGAGATGGCTAGGCTGTTTTTCTTAAGAGAAACATCTGAGAAGCAAGTCTCCATTTGATTTCAGTCTAGGATAAATACTATAGTCAGTATATTAAAATGTCTCTTGTCTGTAAGCACTACGTGGAAATGAATGATGAACTTAATAGTGAGATCTTCTGATTCCACATGAAACTCTAGAAGAGACACATTTGAGATTACTGAGCTATTTTTCTGAGGAGATGTATCATATTTTTCTCCACATGATGAACTCCATCCCAACTCAACAATTAGATCTTCTGATTTCACACTTTGGTATCTGAGCACATATGAACCCATTTTGAGATGCTGTTAATGTCTGAAACCTTCAAAGAGACCATTTTGAGATGACTGGGCTCTTTTTCTTAAGAGAAACATCTGAGAAGTGTCAACAAAACTTCACAAATCTGAATCCAGCCTGAGATGTTGCACAGCTCTGAAACTCCAGAAGAGACATCTCAGAAACATCTGAGAAGCAAGAAAAGTCTCCATTTTGTTCCTCGCTGCGGTCTAAACTCAATTTCCAAGCACAGCATGTCAAACTCTATCCTAACTCCATATTTATGACACACAAACAAATAACGTAGAAGAGCAGCGTGGATACCAAACTCCTGTGGAAATAAAACTCGTTTCTGAAATTGTACGATTTTATTTGAAACACCATGTGCATCAACAGGGCTTTGGAGCGTGCTGAGTCAAGAAAGAGTTTCTCCATGCGTTTCCCCCTGAGCGAGCGCAGGTGCAGTAAGAGTCAATCAATATCCCGCTGAGGACCGAGGGCTTTCTATTGATTTTACTGTAAATATCAAGCACAGTGTGCTTGGCTGAAGGGCCCTCAGTGTGTGTTTTTAAACTGTAGTGCAGTATGTACAGTACACTTAAGGGATGCTGGAAAGGCACAAAATAAACCCAGCAGCATCTGTATCAGCATCATCACACAAATCCTCAACAGTAAATTAATAATTAATTATATATAGCAAATAATAAATTACTGCATAACAACACCATTAAACAAACGTAAATACGACATGATGTACAAAAAATTCTTGCTATATCTTAAACATCAAAAAGCCCCGCCCACTATGAAATATTATTGGCTGAAAGTCCTGCTATATAATAAACATCAAATAGCCACACCCACTTAGATATCTCATTGGCTAAAAGTCCTGTAACATATTAAACAAATAGCCCCGCCCACTATGAAATCTCATTGGCTAAAGTACTGTTACATATTTATAAATAGCCCCACCTACTATGAATCTCACTGGCTCAAAGTCATGTTACATATTTATAAAATAGCCCCGCCTACTATTGGTTGAAAGTCATGTTACATATTAAACAAATAGCCCCGCCCACTATGAAATCCCATTGGCTAAAAGTCCTGCTACATATAAAAAATAGCCCCGCCCACTATGACATCTCATTGGCTAAAGGACTGTTACATATTTATAAATAGCCCCACCTACTATGGAATCTCATTGGCTGAAAGTCATGAAAGTCCTGTTACATATTAAACAAATAGCCCCACCTACTATGAATCTCACTGGCTCAAAGTCATGTTACATATTTATAAAATAGCCCCGCCTACTATTGGTTGAAAGTCATGTTACATATTAAACAAATAGCCCCGCCCACTATGAAATCCCATTGGCTAAAAGTCCTGCTACATATAAAAAATAGCCCCGCCCACTATGACATCTCATTGACTAAAGGACTGTTACATATTTATAAATAGCCCCACCTACTATGGAATCTCATTGGCTGAAAGTCATGTTACATATTAAACAAATAGCCCCGCCCACTATGAAATCCCATTGGCTAAAAGTCCTGCTACATATAAAAAATAGCCCCGCCCACTATGACATCTCATTGGCTAAAGTACTGTTACATATTTATAAACAGCCCCGCCCACTATGAAATCTCATTGGTTGAAAGTCATGTTACATATTAAACAAATAGCCCCGCCCACTATGAAATCCCATTGGATAAAAGTCCTGTAACATATTAAACAAATAGCCCCGCCCACTATGAAATCTAGCTGTCTTAAAGTTATGTTACACATTAAACAAACAGCCCCGCCCATTATGAAATCTCATTGGCTAAAGTACTGTTACATATTTATAAATATCCCCGCCCACTATGAAATCTCATTGGTTGAAAGTCATGTTACATATTAAACAAAATGCCCCGCCCACTATGACATCTCATTGGCTAAAAGTCCTGCTACATATAAAAAATAGCCCCGCCCACTATGACATCTCATTGGCTAAAGTACTGTTACATATTTATAAATAGCCCCACCTACTATGGAATCTCATTGGCTGAAAGTCATGAAAGTCCTGTTACATATTAAACAAATAGCCCCACCTACTATGAAATCTCATTGGCTCAAAGTCATGTTACATATTTATAAAATAGCCCCGCCTACTATTGGTTGAAAGTCATGTTACATATTAAACAAATAGCCCCGCCCACTATGAAATCCCATTGGCTAAAAGTCCTGCTACATATAAAAAATAGCCCCGCCCACTATGACATCTCATTGACTAAAGGACTGTTACATATTTATAAATAGCCCCACCTACTATGGAATCTCATTGGCTCAAAGTCATGTTACATATTAAACAAATAGCCCTGCCTACTATGAAATCTCATTGGCTAAAAGTCTTGTTACATATTTATAAAATAGCCCCACGCACTATGAAATCTCATTGGCTAAAAGTCATGAAAGTCCTGTTACATATTAAACAAATAGCCCCGCCCACTATAAAATCTCATTGGCTAAAAGTCTTGTTACGTATTTATAAAATAGTCCCGCCCACTGTGGAATCTCATTGGCTGAAAGTCATGTTACATATTAAACAAATAGCCCTGCCCATTTGAAATGTCCAAATCTAACTATTAAACATCAAATAGTTAATTGCCACCTGAAATAAACAACCAATCATTATTCTCAGAATTATTCCTACTGTCCCAACAGCTGACATTTAATATGCAATAAATCAGGCATTTCTGACATTCATGCAGAGTGTGTTTGTGTCCAGCTTTGATTATACAGATGCAGCAGGTTTGGCAGATATGTGAGAGTGCTTTCTGCAGGTGTTTTCAGGACGTGTATTTAACGCAGGTATCCGGACCCGAAGGGAAGGTGCCTAAATTGGGTTCAGATTGCTTTAGAAGCCTTAAGCATGTGGGGTGAGTTGCCATGGAGACCAGAAAGTTGAAGGCAAAGGAGCTGCTAATGAGCCTTAAGAAACGATGGGCAAACACACAGACTCACAAACACTCACAAACACCCCAGCTCTTACATAACAGACACAGCATTTTTACACACGCTCAACTAACTCATTAACAACACATCTAGGTTGCACTTAACCCCTAAAAATTATATTTAGCATAAAATGTTGATTTATATTTTGACTGACAACACTTTTTTTTTAATACAAAAGCATGCTAATTAATTTGCTTATTAAAGCTATTTTTGTAACAAATAAGAGAGGAGGAGCACTTGCCACATTTAAATTAATTTTAAAAACAGATTTTAATCCAAATGAATGCAATTATATATCAAAATAAAATATTTAAAATGTATAATAAAATGCTAAATAAAATAGCAGACATATTTATGAACTGCTTTTTAGGTTTGTGGAACTAAAATTTTAATTAAAAAAAAAAAAAAAAACAAGACAAAAATCGCATAAAATTCCTAAAACTAAAAGGACAAAAACAAACAAACAAACAAAAAACAAAACATAATTTTAATAATATTAAAATATTTAATTTAATTTAAAATAATATAATATATAATAAAATAAAACATACATAATAAAATACTATTAAATTAACTATTTAATAATATATTAAAATATAAAAAAAATTTAAATGCCAACTCAAAATGCTAATAAACTATAAGACTATAAGAGTATACAAATAAAAATGCTAAATGTTGTGTTATTTCAGTATTACAACTAGTTTATATTCAATTAAATAAATTATTAAAATAAATTAATTATTTATATTTATTAATATAAATTAAACACCAATAGAATTATTCATAAAATTTAGTAAAACTAAAATTTAAAGTAAATATATATGAATTCTACATGAATAAAAACTACAATAGCATATAAATAATAATAATAACAAAAAATGAAACAAAAATAAAATAAAATAAAAAAATGCGGTGCTGGGCAACGATTCATCCAAAATAAATGTTTTTGTGTATATAATATATATGTGTGTACTGTGTATATTTATTATGTATATATATATATATATATATATATATATAAACACAGTATATATTTTGAAAATATTTACATGTATGTACATGTATATATTTACATTCATATAATTTATATTATATATAAATATATATTTTATTTGCGAAAACAGACTCAGTTTTTCATGTCTTTGTCATGTTTTTATTGTGTTTTATTGCACTAGTTAGCTGTATTTATTTACTTATTATGTATTGTTATTTTTACTTTATATCAAAATAACCCAGCTGCAGTTAGATCTTAGTCAAATCTGATTTTGCAAATGACTTCTTCATATAAACAATGCAATTTTTAAAAAATATATACATGCATGTGTGCATATTTATATATACGCAATAAATATACACAGTACACACATATATTATGTACACAAAAACTTTTATTTTGGATGCAATTAAATTACAATTAACCATTGCCCAGCACTAAAAAAAATACATCCACTCACCAAAATCACCAAAGAAAGGTGATGCAACTGAAACGCAATGAGAATCATTCTGAATAAGCTCGTAACATGTAAATCAAACACTATTGTACAAATACTGTGACGTTTCAGAGATCATCCCTATTAACAACAGCCTCAAAACACACGTTGAATGTGAAGACGGTTCCATTGCAAAATCAATAATGAAGACGCAATTATGATCCTGCCTCACAGATGCATTACTGCTGTTGTTTCCAGACGCAGCACGAACAAACAGGAAGTTCCCAACGGCACCAGCTGACAATCACCATTAAATGAAAGGCCACATTAAACGAATGGAGTGCAGCGCACATCCACAGAGCAGTAAACAGCGCCAGCCAACTTTGAAACGCTGATGCTTCACTTGGCACCGCGTGCTGCTCGCCTCGGTTTGCTTTGGACGCTCTCAAAGGGCTCTTCACAAAGGCCTCTTATTGAAAGTGTCGGCAACCAGCCAGCGGCCCGACCGAACGCTGACGTTTAACAAGGGACGTAAATAATAATAATGCACCATCCTATGACAGAAGGGAACACGTGTGGAATAATAATACGCAAGGAGGAGAACGGCATTTCTCTGCGATTTGCCTCGGGATTGGAACTCCAAACAACGTCCAGCTCCAGGAATAATGTGGGATTTAGAGGAAAAGCCTCGCTCACACAATGAACAGCTGAACTCGTGTGAGAAACTCTCAATGTTTCTAATCTAAAACATACCTAACGGGTTTTCTGCCATTGCACTCACAGAGCAAAGAGAACGTTCTCAGAATGTTCTCACAAAGTTCTGAACAAACATTCTTCTAATAACGTTAATAGAATGTTAGTTTATCTGCATGTACGACGGTGTTTTAGCACCACGTTAACAAAAAAGAAATAAATCTAAGATTATGGGATTAAAGTCGACTTTATTTTTGTAATATTTTGACTTTATTTTTATAACATTTCAACTTAATTATTGTAATATTTTGACTTTATTCCTTTCATTTTGACTTCATTCTCGAAGCATTTTGACTTTATTCTTATAATATTTCGACTTTATTTTTGTAATATTTTGACCTTTTTTTTGTAATATTTCAACTTTATTCTGATAATATTTGACTTTTTTGGTAATATTTTGACTTCATTCTTGTAATATTTCAACTTTATTCTTGTAATTTTGACTTTATTCTCGAAACATTTTGACTTTATTCTTGCAATATTTCAGCTTTATTTTTGTAATATTTCAACTTTATTCTCATAATATTTTGACTTTATTCTTGTAATATTTCGACTTTATTCTTGTAATATTTCGACTTTATTTTTTAACATTTAAACTTTATTCTTGTAATATTTCAACTTTATTCTTGTAAATTTTGACTTTATTCTCAAAACATTTCGACTTTATTCTTCTAATATTTCGAATTTATTCCCATAATAATTCGACTTTTTTTGGTAATATTTTAACTTTATTCTTGTAATATTTAGACTTTATTTCTGTAATTTTGACTTCATTCTCGAAACATTTTGACTTTATTCTTATAATATTTCGACTTTATTTTTGTAATATTTCGACTTTATTCTCGTAATAATTCAACGTTTTTCTCAGAATAATTCAACATTATTCTCAGAATATTTCAACTTTTTTTGGTAATATTTTGACTTTATTCTTGTAATACTTCGACTTTATGCTCATAATTTTTCGACTTTATTGTCATATTATTTTGACTTTATTATCATAATATTTCAACTTTACTCTCTGAACATTTTAACTTTATTCTCATAATATTTCAACTTTATTCTTGTTATATAGTGATTTTATTCTCATGACATTTATGCTGACATTTATGCTGCTTTATTCTTTAAATATTCTTAGGAAATAATCTTAGTGTTTTTTTGTTGTTGTTGTTGTTGTTGTTTTTTTACATGCCACAAAAACGCTGTCATAGGTAAGCAATAATGTTTTCAAAAAATGCCAAAAAATGTTACTTTGTTCATGGAACCATTTGTTTTAAACCTTTTTTCCCCCCTGAATCTATTCATATTATTCTCACAACAAAAAGATAAAATAACCTTAAAATAGGACCAACATATGATATAAACATCTTATCACAGGTATGCAGAATAAGTTTCACAATACATTTCATTAACAATATTAATTTGACATTATTTTTATGTATACACTTGTTAAAATATGCTGGGATGATGAATGAAACACAGTAAGACAGTAAGACAGTAAACACTTAACGTCTGTTGGTCACACAGCTTATTTTCTGCAATAATCCAAAAAGCCAGTGGAAAATCCTGTTAGGTTTTTGTCGACGGAATCAAGGAGATGCAAACTTAAGAGTTGGCCTACAAACACACAACCACTGCAGAGCTCAACTGCATTTAAACCTAAAGCCTCAGTAAGTAAATCAAATCATTAACTACAACAGCACTTCGTTTAACAGCAGTATGTGCAGTATTTCATCAGCGCAGACAAGAAATGAGCACCTGCTTATCCATTTAGCAGCGGTTTTGCATTGACTAGCATGCCACATATAAAGCTAATGAACAAAGCTCCAGTGAAGCGTGATATGAAACTCATAAATTCACAAGTATTTGATGATGTTTAAAACACTGTGAGCTAATAAAGATCTCATAAATGTATCCGACCCAAAGTCATCATTCCAACTAGCATCAAATAAAGCTGTAAACACAAACATGAATGTTTATCAAATTTAATTTTGTTTTTAGCTATTTTTGACAAATTAAGAAGAGTGACAAAAAATGGTATGATTATTGGAGTATAAAAAATACCATTTCAGTCTATTCACTTCAAAATGTCATGTTTAATTCAATGTGTTACTTGCCATTTCGTCATGATTATTTGTGGGTTTTTTTTTCAGTTCAGAAACTGCAATGCAAATGCAATTACTGTCAATCCTAAAAATCAGATTTGAAAAACATTACAATTGCATGTGAGGTAAACAAAACCTGTCATACATTCAGACATTCAGCTACAGGTAAATAATGCAGGTTCTGCCAATCAAGCGAGAGGCTGAATCAAACCCAAGGAGAAGTGCGATGGGCCAGCATGCGTCATTAGTTTGAACGAGCCCGGATTCTGTATACGAGACACTTTTATGAACCTTCTGCTGGCTAATTTACTGCGGGAGGTTTGTTAGCGGCTCTATTTCTGCACTTCATTAAACCGTGCTGCATATGCTCCATCCGCATTCCAGGATCCGCTCCATATTACAGCAAATGGATTCCGGCATCTGGCGCCAAAATTTGTCACAGCGAGCCGAAAATCACAGGAACTGCGAGACGTGAGGCTCGCCGGAAGAACGTAGGATGGAAAGCGATGCGTCTATTAAACAGGTTCCTGCATCCCCGCACATAATAAAATGCTTTATTAAAGCCACACGCAGAAGAAGAGGACATGATGAATGTATTTGTCTGTTTTCTAAGGTGAGTAATGTAACTTCATTGCTGATACGCCTCCAGTACATACTTGAGTATTGAATGTGAGTATTAAAAGTGTCTTTTTGAATGAGAGTCAAATTCAAATATCTTCACTGAACCCTTGTGTTCTTTACAACCCATACATAATAATGTAAAAGCAACCAGCAACAAAAAGACCCTAGCAACCACCAAAAACAGCCTAGCAACCACCCAAGACACCCTAATAACTACTCAAAAAACCCTAGCAACCACCGAAAACACCCTAGCAACCCCCAAAACAGCCTAGCAACACCCCAAACAGCCTAACAACTACTCAAAACACCCTCGCAACCACCGAAAACACCATAGCAACCCCCAAAACGCCCTAGTAACCACCCAAGACAGCTTAACAACTACTCAAAATACTTTACTTAACATACTCTAGCAACCACCCAAACACCCTAGCAACCCCCAAACATCCTAACAACTACTCAAAACACTCTAGCAACCACCGAAAACACCATAGAAACCCCCAAAACACCCTAGCAACCACCCAAGACAGCCTAACAACTACTCAAAATATTATACTTAACATACTCTAGCAACCACCCAAACACCCTAGCAACCCCCAAACATCCTAACAACTACTCAAAATACTCTAGCAACCACCGACAACACCATAGAAACCCCCAAAACACCCTAGCAACCACCCAAGACAGCCTAACAACTCCCTAGCTACCACCGAAAACCCTAACAATCCCCAAAAACAACATAATAACCACTCAAAACACCCTAGAATCCACCGAAAATACCATAGCAACCACCCAAGACAGCTTAACAACCACTGAAAACACATTAGCAACCAACCAAACAACCCCTAAAACAGCATAACAACCACTCAAAACACCCTAGCAACTACTCAGAATACTCTAGCAACCACCCAAGACAGCCTGACAACCACTCAAAACACCCTAGCAACCACTAAACTAACAACTACTAAAAACACCATAGCAACCACCCAAGATCGCCTAACAACCACTCAAAACACCCTAGCAACCACCAAACTGCCTAACAACTATTCAAAGCACCCTAGCAACCACCCAAGACAGCCTAACAACCATCCAAAACACCCTAGCAACCACTGAAAACCCTAACAACCCCCAAGACAGCCTAACAACTACTCAAAATACTCTTGCAACCACCCAAGAAAGCCTAACAACCACCAAAAACACACTAGCAACCCTCAAAATGCCCTAGCAACCACACAAACACCATAACAATACCCAAAACAGCATAACAACTACTCAAAATACTCTCGCAACCCCCAAGGGAGCCTAACAACCATCGAAAACACACTAGCAACCACCCTAACAACCCCTAAAACAGCATAACAGCCACTCAAAACACCCTACTAACCACTCAAAACACCCTAGTGACCACCAAACTGCCTAACAACTACACAAAACACCCTAGCAACCACTCAAGACAGTCTTACAACCACTCAAAACACCCTAGCGACCACCAAACTGCCTAACAACTACACAAAACACCCTAGCAACCACTCAAGACAGCCTAACAACCACTCAAAATACCACAGCAACCACCAAACTGCCTAACAACCACTCAAAATACCATAGCAACCACCAAAAACAGCTGACCAACAACATAGTAGTGCCATAGAAACCAACCAGAAAACCCCAGCAACTACTCAAAATACCAAAGAAACTGTACGCAAATAAATATGAGACAGAATTTGTCTCTTTTCCATATAATGACATCGTACAGAGATTCAGATGCTCCCAAGCTCCAAAATACACTATAAAATTAACTTCTCTAATCTTAAAAACGTTTAAATATGTTGTTGTGGCTCAGTGATACCAAATGTCATTGGTTCTTGAAACAAAAATTCCATGTGACTTCATAAGACTCAGAATACAGTCAGGTGAACTACTGTACTCATACTTTCATGCCATGTCCGATCTGTGTGAATCACATTGTTTTCGTGTGCAGCCTGAACATTCTGCTCAACATCTCATTCTAGTGGCAAGAAAGTCATGAGTTTGGAACAACAGGAAAATGGACACTTTTGATGAAATCATTCCGCACAACAATGGGATCGTGTCTTGAAAGCTGAAGACATTATTGGCCATCTTCAAGGCTTTGAACACAGAAATGAAAGAAGAAAGCTCTGGCGCTGCCTCTGGGAATTAAAATCAAGAGCGATGGGTCGTCTAAACCCTCCAACAGACTCCCGGTGAAGAACAAAGACACAAAGCGTTACAGATGATCTGCAAAAACATGTCAATCAAAGCTAAAGCACACGTCCACACACACTCATGCCACACATTTACAGTCAAACAGCAGTCCATAGTGACCATCATATCACATGACTTGTCAGGACCCTAGCACCACTTGACTTTCATCTTTGTTCACATTTTACACAAAAGTAAGGCACTAAACACTGAAAGAAAATTAAGCAAACGTGGTCCATAAGATTTGATCATGTTTTTGAAGGAAGTCTCTTCTGCTCACAAAGGCTGCATTTATTTGATCAAAACACAGTAAAAAAAATTGTGAAATATTATTACAATTTCAAACAGCTGTTTGCTAGGTGAATATCTGTTAAAATGTATTTTATTTCTGTGATGCACTGTGATTATTTTTATTTTATTTCATTTTATTTATTTATTTATTGTGGTGCGTAGTGGCACTATTTTAGTACCACCTGGATACTAATTTAGTTTTTATTTTTTTATTAATAGTTTTTTATTCTTTTTTTTCTTATTTAATTAGTAGTTTTGTTGTGCTTTAGTAATTTTTAGTAGTTTGTTGTTTCGGTCAATATAGATTTTCCATTTTTTTATTTCAGTTGATGTATTATTTAAATACATCAAGTTAAACAAAATTTAAATAGAAATGTATTTATTAATGTATTTATTTCAGTTCAGTTAACATTTATTTATAATAATATTAAATACATAAATAAATAAATAAATAATTTACTTGTTTATTATATAAATATTTATTTATTTATTTATGTTTTAATTAATTAATTTTTTTGTGGTGCGTAGCTGCACTATTTTAGTACCACCTGGATACTAATTTTATTATTATTATTATTATTATTACTATTATTAATATTTATTTATTTGTATTAATAGTTATTAATAGTTCCGTCAATACAGTTTTTCCATTTTTCCTTTTTTTTTTAATTTCAGTTAATGTATTTTTTAAATGCATCAAGTTAAACAAAATTTAGATATGAAACTTGGTAAACATGTATTTATTTATTTTTTATTTACTTGTTTTGCTAGCTGTAACAACCCTGGTGTTCTTATTTTTATTTTATTTTATTTTATTTTATTTTATTTATACACTGCTGTTCATTAAGTTTGAGGTCAGAATTGTAATAAAATGTAATTTATTTCTGTGATGCAAATCTGAATTTTCAACATCATTACTCCAGTCTTCAGCATCACATGATCCTTCAGAAATCATTCTAATATGCTGATTTGCTGAGTACATTTCTGAGTATTATCAATGTTGAAAACACTTGTGCTGCTAAATATATTTGTGGAAACAGTCATGCATTTTATTTTCCAGGATTCTCAGATGAATAGAAAGTTCAAAAGAACAGCATTTATTTGAAATGGAAATCTTTTGCAACATTATAAATGTCTTCACTGTTACTTTTGATCAATTTAATGCATCCTTGAAGAATAAAAATCTTAATTTATTTTCCTTAAAAAAATAAAATGTATAAGCCTCAAAATTTCTTTGTCAACTTTAATTTAACCTCCTAATGAACTTTCCTCCAGAGCTCCATGCTGAATAAATGACGAGTTGCTTCACCTTTAAACGTGACGTCCTGATGCTTGTATGAACTTCAGGAAAGCCAATATATATATACCATATCAATAACGAGTGTGTGATGTCAGCATCAGACGTTAATGAAGAACAGAGAAGGCAGACGTGGGTAATGAGATCAGCTCGCTCTCACCTGTGGAGCCGTAATGAGAGGAAACACTTGATAACGAGAGGAGCTGGTGTTAGAGGACTGAAATATCTGTGTTTGTGTTGTTGTGATGGATGCTTTTGTGCTGGATTCAGAGTTATTCCTTCGTAAGTCACACCTTTAACGAGCGAGGTGGCTCCAATCAGGCCAAATAATGCAAACGCAAAGTTCTCAATTTCAAGTTTGACCTTGTTTTCTGCTGACCTTTCAATGGCGACGATCGCTGAATGACCCTTGTGATTGTTCTTTAGGTGCCTTCATAAACATTAACAAGGCTGATCCAGATTCATCAGATTGTATGTTGTTCATTTTTTATGTTTACAATAGTTTCTGTCATTTCTGCTCATTTTTGTTTCAGCTTGACTTAAAGATTAATTTATGTTTTCAGTTTTGTTTCCCCATCTACATTTGGTAAAAAAAAAAAATAAATCTCTTTTTGTGGTGTGAACTTTCTCTTTTTGTGCTATGTTAGCATCACTTTGATACTAGGGATGTACACTGCAGAAAATGATTTTATTACTTAGAGAATAATGATGTTGAAATTTCAGCTTTGCATCATAAAATTAAATTACATTTTAAAATATATGAAGAGTTCAGATGCAAAAACCCCTAAAAGCCATCTCGGTCAAGATTTTTTGTCTTGCTTCCAGACAAAATATCTAAAAAAAAATCAAATCAAAAAGGATTTTCTAGACAAGTAAAAATGGTCTTGTTTTCAGAAAAAAAAAAAGAAAGTCAAAATGAAGTGTGTTTTTGCTTGAAACAAGCTAAATAATCTGCCAATAGGGTAAGCAAAATAATCTTGTTTTCTGTTTGAAATAAGTCACTTAATTTTAACTTTTTTTTTTTTTTTCTGAAAACAAATCAATAATTATTACTTGTCTTAAAATCCTTCTTTATTTAAAACATTTATGGATTTTTTGTTCAGTTTAATTTTGTATTAATAATTTATTAATAGTTATATAATTATTTTTCATTATTAATTTTTAGTAGTTTTTCATTTTGTCTATATAATTTGTATGCAATTTAGTTCTTTTAAAATATATTACTTTTATTCCTCAACAATGCATTAAATTGATGACAGTAAAGGCATTTGTAATGTTACAAAAGATTTCCATTTAAAATAAATGCTTTTCTTTTAAACTTTCCATTCATCTGTGAATCCTGAAAAACAAAATGTATCATGGTTTCCACAAAAACATTGGGCAGCACAACTGTTTCCAACATTGATAATAATCAGAAATGTTTCTTAAGGAGCAAATCAGTATATTAGAATGATTTCTGAAGCATCATGTGACACTGAAGACTGGAGTAATGATGCTAATGATGCATCACAGAAATAAATTGCAATAATATTTCACATTTTTACTGTATTTTTGATTAAATAAATGCAGACTTGGAGAGCAAAAGAGAGAAGAGAGGCTGTTTTATTGCAGCCTAAACGTGCTTTAAATACTTCAACTTTAAATTAAAGAGCTTCAAAAGTACAAACGTTGTCATGAAACACAGTTCGACCAGGGTAGCAGTGAAATCTCTTGATTTCTCACAAACAGCTCTTTGCATTTTACAACCTAAAATATCTTTTAATATCAGATCTTCAGGTTTGTGGATGCAGATCCGTGATACAACTCCAATTCTCACATTCACAACCCAGCGCTTCCCGAAGATGCCGCGGGTGGACAAAGATGAAGGGGCCGCCGGCGTGGAAGAGACGCCCTTAGAGATGCAAACAATACTCTCATATATCTTCTTCTCTAAACTTGACAGGTTTTTGGCTGTCGTGGCACGCAGAGCACTTTCAGGACAGCGGCGTTCCCGCTGTGGCCGCGGCTCGACTGTCGCAGAGGCAAAAAAAAGATGATCTGAACCCGCAGAGCTGTCGAACGCGGGCTCGTGGAGGAAGCGCTGCTTTTGTGCCGCTCCCGCAGCAGAATTTCCCCTTTCAAAGCTGTGATAAAGGCTGAGTTCATGCAAAATGAACACCCTGTCATGGTTTGCGCGACCCACATTCGGCGCTCAGATCTGGCAGCTCTCAAAGCTCATTTGCAAACGCACAAACTCGTGCGTGTTTGACGGCAATGGTGCTGAACGCATCCTCGTGGCTCAAAACCAATCACGACGTTTACGGAAGACAAAAAGAAAAAAAAAGAACCAAAAAAGTTTTATGCTTAATTCTGATATTTTGGGCTATTGGGGTTTTATAACATGATTTTTTGACCTACTAATTAAAAGGAAACATCAAAAATATACATTTAAGGGTTTATTTTATTACACTTTGTATTATATAATCTAATTTAACCTTTTCTAATGTAATCTAATAAAAAAAGTATAGAAAAATTATATAAACATACTAAACCACAACAGTTTTGTTTCATATCTTTACAAACGCTAAATATAATATAATATAATATAATATAATATAAATGAAAACTGTTTGATTTCATATCTTTACAAAACCAATATAATATAATATAATATAATATAATATAAATTCAAAATATTGAATATATAATATAAAAATATGAAACTAAAACTATTTGGCTTTATATCTTTACAAAACTAATATCATATATCATATCATATCATATCATATCATATCATATCATATCATGTCATATGATGTAATATAATGAAAAACTGTATATATATATATATATATATATGAAATGAAAATGGTCTCATTTAGTTGCAAAACCAATATAATATAATATAATATAATATAATATAATATAATATTGAAAAAGGTACATTAAAAATATCAAAAATACAATCTAAATATATAAAAATAAAACTGGTTGATTTCACACATTTACAAATATAATATAATATTATAATTGTATTTAAAAAAAACAATGCAAATATATAACATTAAAACTGTTTGGGTTCAGATTTGTACAATTACAATATAATATAATCTAATATAATAATGAAAAATGCATAATTAAAAAATATAAAATGAAAAATGTTTGGTGTCATATCTACAAAAAACAATATATAATATAATATATATAATAATGAAATAACTATATTTAAAAATAAAATACATAATGCAAATATATAAAATGAAAACAGTCTGGTTTCATATCTACAAATACAATGTAATGTAATATAAATGTAACATATTTCAGAAAACTTGTAAAACAAAAAGATTGTCTTAATATACTGTGATTAATCATCTGGGAAAGTGGTGATTTCTATTCATTAAAAGAAGTTTGAATATAAAGAAATAAAAAATGAGATTTGAGAGCTGTGGTGGGTCTGGGTTTGGGTTTCTCACACAAATCTATCATAACTCTAAATAATAGAGTAATTCTGTCTTAGCATCTCCTTTTGTTTTCAAGAACGAGATATCGCTTCAAGCAATAAATTATGGCAGAGTTGAACGATTCCTTTATAATAAACTCAACAGTGTATACTGTATTAGCCAAATATAAAGTCACCTTTTCAAACTCATTATTTAAAGCACATCCAAACAAAAAAAAAAGCTCTCTTGATCTGCTTGGCCAGGCGTTTGTCAGCTGGCAGGCCTGGAGCTGTTATTTCTTATTGATTCCTTCATCTCCCTTGGCAAGAATGAACGCTTAATTCACATTTTGCCTTCGACTCTAAATCTGATTTGAGCGATCGAGTGATAATGTGTCTGCTTTGGTTTGTGAGAAGGTAAAGTGATAATGTAATGTCTGGATGTGTGTAACGAGGCTGAAGCGATGTGTTCATTCCCGCTGACCTGTCACCGTCTCAGGGTCTTGTTTGGAAACTCCCTGATTGACGTTAAACCTGTTTCTGTCGAGATAATAAACATGATGCATAAATGTGATGCGTGTAGTGTGTAATTATATTGTTTGTGCAGCAGACGCTCTTACAGATCATTTAGAGATCAATAAAACATGCATTTCAGTCTGGATTCGTCTAGTTCTGCTTTTTATGAAACTTTACATTATCGACCTAAAAAAATAAATATAAATTAAATAAAAAAAATAAATAAATAAAAAAAATAATGCACATACATTTTATGTGTGTTTATAATGTTAAAAAATATATTATGTTAAAATGCAATATAATTATGTTATTATATTATAATTGAATGCATGGTTTAATGTTTCTAATTCTATGTATTATATTTCCATTTAATATAATGTAAATATATAAATAAATGATATAAAAATATCAAATACATTGTGTGTGTAATAATCTAATATAATTCAATCTAATCTAACATAAAATATACATTATTTTATATCATATAGTAAAAATAATAATAAAAAAAAAAAATCATATCTTTACAAAACCTAATAACATAATATTTTTTATTTTTATATATTTTTGTATAATATAATGTAATGGATAATAATGATAGTACCAAAAAATAAAAGTTATATATAATTTTCATATATTATATTATATTATATTATATTATATTATATTATAATATATTATATTATATTCATATATCTACATCTTATTAAATATTTATATAAATATATTAAATATGTATTAAACATATATTAAATAAAATATTAAATAAACAGCTTAAACCGGTTATGGACCATCTTAAATCATTTTAGGACCATCTTAAACTATTTTAGGACCATCTTAAACCAGTTCAGGAACAGCTTAAACCATTTTAGGACCAGCTTAAACCATTTCAGGGCCATCTTAAACCAGTTTAGGACCATCTTAAACCATTTCAAGACCATCTTAAATCAGTTCAGGACCAGCTTAAACCATTTCAAGACCATCTTAAATCAGTTCAGGACCATCTTAAATCAGTTCAGGACCAGCTTAAACCATTTCAAGACCATCTTAAATCAGTTCAGGACCATCTTAAACCAGTTCAGGACCAGCTTAAACCATTTTAGGACCAGCTTAAACTATTTTAGGACCATCTTAAACCATTTTAGGACCATAAACCATTTCAGGGCCATCTTAAACCATTTTAGGACCATCTTAAACCAATGCAGGACCAGCTTAAACCAGTTTAGGACCATCTTTAACCAGTTTAGGACCATCTTAAACCATTTTAGGACCCACTTAAACCAATGTAGGACCAGCTTAAACCATTTTAAGACCATCTTAAACCATTTTAGGACCATCTTAAACCAGTTTAGGACCATCTTAAACCATTTTAGGACCATCTTAAACCAGTTTAGGACCATCTTAAACCATTTTAGGACCATCTTAAACCAGTTTAGGACCATCTTAAACCATTTTAGGACCCACTTAAACCAATGTAGGACCAGCTTAAACCATTTTAAGACCATCTTAAACCATTTTAGGACCATCTTAAACCAGTTTAGGACCAGCTTAAACTATTTTAGGACCATCTTAAACCAGTTTAGGACCAGCTTAAACTATTTTAGGACCGTCTTAAACCATTTTAGGACCATCTTAAGCCAATGTAGGACCAGCTTAAACCATTTTAAGACCATCTTAACCAGTTTAGGACCAGCTTAAACCAGTTTAGGACCAGCGATAACCAGCATCCCAGCATCAAAACCTACCTAACCAGCATATGCTGTTTTTTTTTTTAACAGGGCTGCATCTCATTGAGATGCATCACATTAGGAAAGTGACTTGAAGACAGTAAACAGTGTTTTTTTAATTATGACTCTGCTTTGTCTCTCTGGTCTGATAGCGATGGACTGAAGTTTTCCGAGAGCCATCCTGAATACAGAAGCATCTCAGTGCATCATTACCATAATCATCAGCATTAGGTTTCAGTGAGAAAAGCCTGTCGGGCTGCAATCAGAGGCCTGCAGTCGCTGCTATCGCTGATTACGCGTCCAGCCGCCGAATCGCTCGCTCATGCCGCGCGCAGCCAGAAGCCACTGAGAAACATTAACATTTCATAAACGTCTCATTAACATTTCATTAACGTAGCTTGTCGTCCAAACCGCAGGGTGCCGGCCGGGCGGCGTTAGGCCGCTTCAGACGAGACGAGACGCGGATGCAGGCTGGACGGCCCGCGATAAGAGACGGACACGGGACTGGATTAGACTCTCAATGGAGCCGCTGATCCAGAGCAGAGCCACTCCGACAGCAGCGCTGGCCAAACGGACCGGCCCAAGACCAGCGCTCAACTGGGACTGAATGAGCTGGACACCACTTACTAGGGTGTCCTAAAGTCTAGGCAATTTCCTTTTTATGATACAGCTGATATTATTAGGCTTCTGATATAAAATTAAACAACTGAAATTAATAATGCAATGATCCTTTTGTACTTTTTTGGCCATTAAGTGTCCTACAACTGCTCTAGTAATCTAGCATTGTGTTTGTGGTACCACTGAGAGATAAAAATTGAAAACAAATAAATCATTGTAATAAAAAAAAAAATAAAAAAAAAATAAATAAAAATAATATATATGTTTGTTGTACCACTGAGAGATGAAAATTGAAAGCAAATAAATCATTGTAATAAAAATAAAAAATAAAAAAAATAAAAATAAAAATAATATATATGTTTGTGGTACCACTGAGAGATGAAAATTGAAAGCAAATAAATCATTGTAATAAAAATAAATAAATAAATAATAATAATAATAATAATAATAATAATAATAATAATATTATATATATATATATATATATATATATATATATAATATCAATAATTACAAATATTTTAATAAAAATAAATGTTTCTTTATAAATAAATGTGTAAATATTACAATATTCTATATATAAAAATATATAAATATTTATGACTTCACATATGCTTTTTATAAAAATACCACTGTTAATTACAAAACGCATAAAAAATAAAACAATAAGTATAATAATTACATATATATATATATATATATATATATATAAATTACATACTAGTAAATATTTTATATGTAAAAATAATATATAAATGTTCAATGCATTTCACATCATTTAAAATGTTGATAAAAAAAAAAATAAAGAAGGAAAATATAATAGGCAATCAAGCCAAGTTACAGTATATTGATGTATATAAATACATAAATATAAATAAATAAATTACAACTATTCTAATTTTAATTAATGTATTTGTATAAATGCATTTTTAATTATTCTATATATAAAAATAAATAAATATTTATGACTTTTCACATTTTACATATATATATATATATATATATATATATATATATATATATATATATCACTGTTAATTACTAAACAGTTATACTGATGTATATAAATAAAACGATAAGTATAATCATAAACCAATACTAAGTATATTGACAGTTATAATAAGTATAATGATAATGATTTTATGTCTTAAATACTAATATATATTTTAAATGCTAAAATATTTTATATGTAAAACTAATTAAATAAATAAATAGATGAATAAATTCACTGCATTTCACATCATTTAAAATGTTTTTTATAAAAAAAAATAAAAGGCGGCAAATATCACTGATAATCAAGCCTAGTTACAATCTAATATTGACAGCCTTTCACTTGATTTAAAATGTTTAAAAAAAGTTTAAGTAGGTAAATATCACTCAAATACTAAGTATATTGATGTATGTAAAGCAATAATTATAATATTTGCTAAATATTCTATATAATACAGAATTAAACATTAAATACAAATATTATTATTCCTTGATTATTTAGCAAAACTTTTTAATACATTTCTTAAATTGTTTTTAAGCTATATTTTCACCCTACGCATGTTTACGCATTTCAAACCAAATTAACAACAATTTGCATTGGTCTTCTGACTAAAAACAAATCAGTCTTTAAAGTGGTTTCCATCAAATACATACAAAAGCAACAATTTGTAAGAGGCTGTGCGATTATATATTGTGAACACAATCAATCTTAGTACACACTGAGCGCATTATTACTTTAATAAGGGGGTAAAAAAGACAATAAATATTATGAAAACAACTTTTGATTAAAATTCTAAGCAAATACTTTAAGTGGCAAACAAGAAGATACATCTTTAGTAATAAATCCATATATTTCCAGCTCTAGCATCCAGTTTACAGTCTGTTCAGTAGATCTGCTCTGATTCCTCCATATGCACTCATGCATTATTTGATTGTGAACCTTTCACAGGCACGTCTCTAGTGAAAAACTCTGCCATGATCCTTCGGCAGCTTCTCATTGTGTAATTTTGATTAAGAAACTAAATCGCCAGACCGCTTCAGCTTTGCCAGATTGTCTGTCTTGGCAACAAGCGAGGCGACCAACACAGATCCAATCTGATCCAAACAAATGCATGCTGGGTAACGCTATCTATTCCCAGTATGGGACACTTTACAGCAACACAACGCAGTTTGAAAGCCAATATTTACTCTTCATAATCTATGAAGTAACACTGAGCAAACGCAAACTCTTCCAAAGTGACAGACAATAATTAAAAGTTTAATAAACAAAGTATTTCTAATTTGAAATGCACTATTGCACAAAATGTTTACTAATAGTGATATAACATGCATCGCTCTGCAGGTTTTATAAAGGTGAATTTAAGTACTGAAGAAAATTGTATTTATTTGTTTGTTTATCTGTTTATTTATGCAATACATGCACCATTTATACAAAAACAGAGTCAAATGTGAGTGTTTAAGTGTACTTTCACACTTGTGTTTGAGTTCAGTTTACCTGCTGTTGAACACCCGTCTGTTTCATGCACTGTTTCTTACTGCTCTTGCATATATTTCATGACTAGCTGGTTATCCTTGGTCATTTACCCTGGCCTGAGGCACGAAGTGAAGAGCTGTCATGGGCCGCTGCTTCACCGGGACGCTCATTATCAAGGCCAAACCGACTGTGTCCTGCGCTGGACGACTGCATTCACTCAGGTCCTGATAAAATAATGTAGTGTAGTGCAGTGTAGTGCAATTCTGAGGGACGAAAGAGAAGGTGTAGATCTGCATGGTGTAGATATGATATCTGTCATCATCTCAAAGACATGGAAAATAGTCTTTCTCTGACGCAGAAAAGACATTTCTTATGAGAAAAAACATTCTGAAAGATCTTGCATGTGTCTTTTGAGTTTCACATCTCAACACTGTCTCAGATTTATGGATTTAAGCTTAAACAGAATTAATGCATTTACAAAATATAATCCTAAACTGTAAAACGTGAATGTTGCATCTCTAACAACGCTGTTGTTCTGCTATTCTTAAATCAGATTATTTTAGGACATTAAAACTTAATAAAAGTGCATTAAAAATCATCACAGTATTTATAATGGTACTTATATATTGCATATTGCTAGAGGAATTATGATATATATAAATATTCAATATGTTGCCTAGCCTTAGCAGCAAGTTATAAAGGTTTCTCTTTTGTATCTAAGGAAAACTAACAGTTAGAACTAACTTTTAACTTTGTATGTCTGTTCATGTCAGTTTCAGGTTTGTTGTACTGTATCAGAGATCAAATAGTCATGCCCACTGTGAAATCTCAATGGCACAAAGTCCTCCTAATAATATCCAAAAAGCCTTGCCCATTGGCTGAAAGTCCTGCTATATATTAAACATCAAATAGCCCCACCCACTATTAAATCTCATTGGCTAAAAGTCCTGCTACGTATTAAACAACAGCCCAGCCCACTATCAAATCTCATTGGCTAAAAGTTGTTACATATTAAACAAACAACCCCGCCCATCATCAAATCTCATTGGCTAAACAGAGCCACCCACTATCAAATCTCATTGGCTGAAAGCCCTGCTACATATTAAACAAACAGCCCCGCCCACTATCAAATCTACATATTAAACATACGTTACATATTAAACAAACAGCTCCGCCCACTATCAAATCTCATTGGCTAAACAGAGCCACCCACTATCAAATCTCATTGGCTAAACAGAGCCACCCACTATCAAATCTCATTGGCTAAACAGAGCCACCCACTATCAAATCTCATTGGCTGAAAGCCCTGCTACATATTAAACAAACAGCCCCGCCCACTATCAAATCTACATATTAAACATACGTTACATATTAAACAAACAGCTCCGCCCACTATCAAATCTCATTGGCTAAACAGAGCCACCCACTATCAAATCTCATTGGCTAAACAGACCCACCCACTATCAAATCTCATTGGCTAAACAGACCCACCCACTATCAAATCTCATTGGCTGAAAGCCCTGTTACATATTAAACAAACAGCCCCGCCCACTATCAAATCTACATATTAAACATACGTTACATATTAAACAAGCAAAGCCCTGTTACATATTAAACAAGCAGCTCCGCCCACTATCAAATCTCATTGGCTAAACAGAGCCACCCACTATCAAATCTCATTGGCCGAAAGCCCTGTTACATATTAAACAAGCAGCTCCGCCCACTATCAAATCTCATTGGCTGAAAGCCCTATTACATATTAAACAAGCAGCTCCACCCACTATCAAATCTCATTGGCTGAAAGCCCTATTACATATTAAGCAAGCAGCTCCGCCCACTATCAAATCTCATTGGCTAAACAGAGCCACCCACTATCAAATCTCATTGGCTGAAAGCCCTGTTACATATTAAACAAGCAGCTCCGCCCACTATCAAATCTCATTGGCTGAAAGCCCTATTATATATTAAACAAGCAGCTCCGCCCACTATCAAATCTCATTGGCTGAAAGCCCTATTACATATTAAACAAGCAGCTCCGCCCACTATCAAATTTCATTGGCTGAAAGCCCTATTACATATTAAGCAAGCAGCTCCGCCCACTATCAAATCTCATTGGCTAAACAGAGCCACCCACTATCAAATCTCATTGGCTGAAAGCCCTGTTACATATTTAAACAAGCAGCTCCGCCCACTCTCAAATCTCATTGGCTAAACAGAGCCACCCACTATCAAATCTCATTGGCTAAACAGACCCACCCACTATCAAATCTCATTGGCCGAAAGCCCTGTTACATATTAAACAAGCAGCTCCGCCCACTCTCAAATCTCATTGGCTGAAAGCCCTATTACATATTAAACAAGCAGCTCCGCCCACTATCAAATCTCATTGGCTAAACAGAGCCACCCACTATCAAATCTCATTGGCTGAAAGCCCTGTTACATATTAAACAAGCAGCTCCGCCCACTATCAAATCTCATTGGCTGAAAGCCCTATTACATATTAAACAAGCAGCTCCGCCCACTATCAAATCTCATTGGCTAAACAGAGCCACCCACTATCAAATATCATTGGCTGAAAGCCCTGTTACATATTAAACAAGCAGCTCCGCCCACTATCAAATCTCATTGGCTGAAAGCCCTATTACATATTAAACAAGCAGCTCCGCCCACTATCAAATCTCATTGGCTAAACAGAGCCACCCACTATTAAATCTCATTGGCTAAAGTCATGTTACATATTAAACAAACAGCCCCACAGGCCAACCCATTGTAAAATGTCCAAATCCATCTTATCCAAATATGTCCACATATATTAAACATCAAATAGACCGCCCTACTATGAAATCTCAAAATCCTGCTATATATGAAACATAAAATAGCCCCACCTACTGTGGAATCTCATTGGCTCAAAGTTCTGCTACACATTAAACATGAAACCCCTTCTGATTGGCTTTCAGATGTTTTTGGCTATCAAACAGCTTCACCTTGTGAATGACCCATGCGCACGGACGGATGGACGGCGGTGCATAAACAATATTCCAGATGATAAATTTCACTGGTCAACCCGTCTGCTGCTCATTTATCTTTCTCCGAGAGTTGTTTACCTGCACCTGTGGGATGTCGCCTGCTTTGAAATGCAGGTCATATGTGAATGTGTGTTCCTCTCATCGTATCGGTGTCTAATTTACGCGACTGAGTTTGGGTTCCCTTCATTAAGTCGTGTGGTTTCTCTAATTCTCCAACTGTGAGTCTGTTTGCAGCTTGATTTGACCTCCATGCCAAGGTTCCTGTTTAATTTTAGATGAGCGCGTAGGAGACGTCGGGTTTCTGTGAGGATTAGCGTCTCGCGGGAGACAAATGCACCGAAATACCTCCACGAGGTAAATATCATCACCTGGTTTGTGCTCACGAAACACGATAAAATCCCATTGGATTAGCTGTAAAGGACATATAATGGGATCCCAGGTAACACATTTAGGTTATGAAAACATTGTGGGAACATTGTTTTGAGATGTTTCTAAAATGTTGACTAGGCCAGTTTTCTCAAGGTTACATTTCTAACACTAAAATGTCCAGTTTTCTTTGTGGGATTAGAATGTTATTCCAAGGTTAAAAAGTTTCCTAAAATGTGCCGCTGACTTTATTTTCACCCAAAATTAAACATTATTTGAATGCTTATTTTTCAATATTCTATAAACATAATGTCTAAATGTAATGTTAAGAGTTAATATTCTAGGAATGTTCTCTCTTAACACAATCAAGCACAAACTAAAGTTTGACAAGTTGACACACCAGAAAGTTTGAACAAGTTAAAAAGTTTTTTTTCTACATAATTAGCTTGTTATTAACATGTTTCTAGCATGCTTATCGTGTTGCTAGCATATTTGTAGCATGATTAGCATGTTGTTAGAATGTTGCTAGCATGTTCATAACATGATTAGCATGTTGATAGCTAGTTTTAATATATTTAACATGCTGCTATCATGTTTCTAGCATGGATAACATGTTGTTTGCATGTTTTTAACATGATTAATTTGTCGTTAACATGTTTTAGCATTTTTTCAACATGATTACTTGTTGTTAGCATGTTGCTAACATGTTTCTAACATAATTACCATTATGCTAGCATGTTTCCACCATGATTAACATGATGCAAACACGGTTTCAACATGATTAGCTTGTTGTTAACATGTTGCTAACATGTTTATAACATAATTAACATGTTACTTGCATGTTTCTACCATGATTAACACGTTGTTAGCATGCTTTCAACATGATTAGCTCGTTGTTAACATGTTGCTAACATGTTTATAACATAACATGTTTCTTACATGATTAGCATGTTGCTAGCATGCTTCCAACATGATTAGCATGTTGACAGCCAATGTTAACATGATTAACATGTTGCTATCATGTTTCTCTCATGATTAATGTGTTGCTAACACGTTTTCAACACAATTTGCTTGTCGTTAACATGTTGCTAACTTGTTTTTAACATGATTTAAAATGTTTCTACCATGATTAGCATGTTGCTAGCATGTTTTTAATATGATTAACATGTTGATATCTAGTTTTAACATGATTAACATTTTGCTAATGTTTCTAACATGTTGCTAACGTGTTTCTACCATGATAAGCATGTTAATATTTAGTTTTAACATCATTAACATGTTGTTATCATGTTTCTAACATGATTAAGTTATTAGCATGTTTTAGCGTTAGTATTTTGCTAACATGTTTCTAACATGATTAACATGTTGCTAGCATGATTTAACACAATTTAACATGATTTAACATCATTTAACATGATTATGCTTTTCCAGCATGTTTTAACGTTGATAACACGTTGCTAGCATGACTTAGTACATTGCAAGCATGTCCTAGGCTAGTTGCTAGGCTTGGATAGATAGATTTTGTCCTAAAAATTAAACTTTTGGAAAACATTTGTGAAATTTGTGAGAACAAATTCCCTGTAAGCCACAATCTCCTGATGCATTATGGGAAGAACGACAGTGTAGTCATCTGAAGTGAACTTTCATCTTGTCAAGATGTTATTTTCCAAGTCTTCTGCTCGATTCTTCGACTCTGAAAGGGGCCAATCGGATATCCGCCCTGAGCGTCCATTATAGCGCTTTATAAAGCTTTTCATGTGGGAAAATTGGATTTTATGCAAATAGGCTCTGACAGAGAGACAAAACATGTGAAAATGAGCTTGCGTGTGTTTGCTTGGCCCAGATCCACCGAGTCTCATTTCACGCTGGGGCATATGGATTAGCACAGCGCTAATAAGCTACCCAAAGCTTTTCTGATTAGAAAGAAATAAACTCGGGCTGGAGAAGGACAAATAAACAGCTCAATTGTTGTCGCCATTAGCATTCACGTCCAGGTTTGACATTTAAGACGCCGCCGGAAAGATGCTTTCTATTAATTGCCGAACCTCTTGGACCGTGGAGTCAAATGTGAGCGAGATGATGGATGATGCAAAGCGCCGCGTGTTAAACTCTGTTTTTACGGCAGCCATCTCGAAGGGCTTTGATGAGCGCCGGAGATTGGCAAAGCTTTTGATGTTACAATAACCACATGAAACAACTAAGACATCAAGGCGACGGCAGACGGAAAGGGTCACGGCCCTAGCCACTTTTCATATTCAATATTTAATCATTTATGGTTGCAAGCTACAGTGTGCTTCTGGAGTGAGGTGTTTTATGATTGGCTGATTTGAAAACTTACATCTGATTGGCTGATATGCCTCTGTGTGTGTGTGTGTGTGTGTGTGTGTGTGTGAATGAATGAATCAGCATATTAAAATGATTTCTGAGTTCCTTGTGACACTGAAGACTGGAGTAATGATGCTTAAAATCCAGCTTTGATCACAGAAATAAATGACAATTTATTTACACATATATTCACATAGTAATGACAGCATTTTAGTGTCACATAAAAAATAAAAATCTAAGATTACACGATTAAAGTCATAATATTTTGAGGAAGAGTCAATTTTGTTATTCTCAAAACATTTTGATTTTATTCTCAAAACATTTCGACTTTATTTTCAAAATATTTCGACTTTACTCTCGAAACATTCAGACTATATTCTCGAAACATTTTGACTTTACTATCGAAACGTTCCGACTTTATTCTTGAAACATTCCAACTTTATTCTTGAAACATTTCGACTTTATTCTTGAAACATTCCGACTTTATTCTCAAAACATTCCGACTTTATTCTCAAAACATTCCAACTTAACTCTCCATACATTCCGACTTAACTCTCCATACATTCCGACTTTACTCTTGAAACATTTCAACTTTACTATCAAAACATTCCGACTTCACTCTCCAAACATTTCGACTTAACTCTCGAAACATTCCAACTTAACTCTCCAAACATTCCGACTTCACTCTCGAAACATTCCGACTTCACTCTCGAAACATTCCGACTTCACTCTCAAAACATTCCGACTTAACTCTCCATACATTCCAACTTTACTCTTGAAACATTTCAACTTTACTATCAAAACATTCCGACTTCACTCTCCAAACATTTCGACTTAACTCGCGAAACATTCCAACTTAACTCTCCAAACATTCCGACTTCACTCTCGAAACATTCCGACTTCACTCTCAAAACATTCCGACTTTACTCTCCATACATTCTGACTTTACTCTTGAAACATTTCAACTTTACTCTCAAAACATTCTGACTTCACTCTCAAAACATTTCGACTTCACTCTCGAAACATTTCGACTTCACTCTCGAAACATTCCGACTTCACTCTCAAAACATTCCGACTTTACTCTCCATACATTCTGACTTTACTCTTGAAACATTTCAACTTTACTCTCAAAACATTCCGACTTCACTCTCAAAACATTTCGACTTTACTATCGAAACATTCCGACTTAACTCTCCACACATTCCGACTTAACTCTCCACACATTCCGACTTAACTCTCCACACATTCCGACTTCACTCTCGAAACATTCCGACTTTATTCTCGAAACATTCTGACTTCACTCTCCAAACATTTCGACTTAACACTTGAAACATTCCGACTTTATTCTTGAAACATTCCGACTTTATTCTCAAAACATTCCGACTTCACTCTCCAAACATTCCGACTTTATTCTTGAAACATTCCGAATGAACTCTCCATACATTCCGATTAACTCTCCATACATTCCGATTAACTCTCCATACATTCTGACTTTACTCTTGAAACATTTCAACTTTACTCTCAAAACATTCCGACTTCACTCTCGAAACATTTCAACTTTACTATCGAAACATTCCGACTTAACTCTCCACACATTCCGACTTTATTCTCGAAACATTCTGACTTCACTCTCCAAACATTTCGACGTAACACTTGAAACATTCCGACTTTATTCTTGAAACATTCTGACTTTATTCTCAAAACATTCCGACTTCACTCTCCAAACATTCCGACTTTATTCTTGAAACATTCAGAATTAACTCTTGAAACATTCCGACTTCACTCTCCAAACATTCAGACTTCACTCTCGAAACATTTCGACTTAACTCTTGAAACATTACTTTATTCTTGAAACATTCCGACTTTATTCTCAAAACATTCCGACTTCACTCTCCAAACATTCCGACTTTATTCTTGAAACATTTCGACTTTACTCTTGAAACATTCAGACTATATTCTCGAAACATTTCAACTTTACTCTCGAAACATTCCGACTTTACTCTCCAAACATTCCGACTTCACTCTCAAAACATTTCGACTTTACTCTCCAAACATTCCGACTTAACTCTCGAAACATTCCGACTTTATTCTTGAAACGTTCCGACTTTATTCTCGAAACATTCCAACTTCACTCTCCAAACATTCCGACTTTATTCTCGTAATATTTTTTATCAAATAAATGCAGCTTTGATGAGTAGAAGAGTCAATCATATTGACCCCAAACTCATCACTTTGTCAGGATCTTTGGTCACAACTGTCAATGAATTAAATCTCAGATAAAAACGTGAAGGAGCAATGCGAAGAACATTGTAATTCTCTTTTTGAAGTCCCACAGCAAATTGCTTTTGTCAGTCACTGCTACGGCCATTAGTGAGGCTCTGACATCTTAAGCCTTGAATGTAAATAGAGCCGGAGCCCGGAGCGAGGAAACGCAAATGATCATTTGAAGACAGCGAGAGCCGAGCGGAGAGGAGACGGCCTTCTAGACATTGCTTTGTTAAATAACAGAAGAGGAGGAGACGCACATCAAAGTCTGCGAGAACAAATTGAGAAGGGAATTTATGAAGCGCCATCACTGCTGGAGTGCAGGGGATCCGTGGAGAACAGGAAAAGAAGGTCTATGTCTTATTACTGCACCAGATAAATATTATGTTTTAATTAAGACTAAAAAAGTTGAGAGAAAAGTTTTTTGTTTTTTTTTAACAGAAGGGTTTTTATTATTAGTAGTAGTAATGTGACTGTGTTCACTATAGCAGAGCTCATGTAACCTCTTAAAGGGATAGTTCACCCCAAAATTAAAATTCTGTCATTTATTACTCACCCTCATGTTGTTCCAAACCCATAAGACCATTGTTCATCTTTGGAACTCAAATTTTGATGAAATCCAAGAGCTTTCTGAGCCTTTATAGACAGCAACGTTGTAAGGACAACGTTGTATGAAGTTACGAGAATACTTTTTGTGTGCAAAATTTTTAAAAAATAAAAATAAATGAATAAAATAAAATAATGACATTTGGAACAACATGAGGGCTCATTTTTGGGTGAACTATCCCTTTAAGTCATTATTATATTCTAAACATAAAACTTTTTTTTTTTTTTTTGTTAAAGCTGCATTTTATTTATTTACATTTTGTTTATATTTTCTGCTTTCATTTTAATTTGAATTAAAGTTTTAATAATTTTGTTGATGTTTTTTCTTTTTTTATGTAGTATTTAATCATTTTATTTTAGTTAACATTTCATTTCATTTGAAGTAACAAAAGTTAAGTTTAGTTAACTGTAATGTCCCTGATGCAAAAGATGTTTTTGGGTAAACTAACTATTTTATTATCACTGAGATAAGTTTTTAATAATATTTTTCATATATTATTGAATAGCAATAGCACTATTTTGATTTATTATTTTTTCATACTTTAATTTTAGTTACAGTATTAGCAATTTTGTTGTATGCTTTTGTTATTATTATGAATCTTTACGTATTTTATTATTTTTAAAGTCATGATTATATTCTAAATATAAAACAGTTAAAATAATTAAAACATGATTTTTTGGTTAATTAAAGCTGTATTTTATTTATTTACATTTATTTTTATATTTTCTGTTTTCATTTTAATTTTAGTTAAAGTTCTAATACTTTTGTTGTTGTTTTCCTTTTTCTATAATAATTCCATTTTAGTTTTATTTTAATACATCAAACCAAGCTAAAAAAACAAAAATAATAATAATAATAATAATATCTTTTTTTATTAATAAATAATAATTATATATTCTTTATTATAATGTATTTATTTATTTATTTAATACTTCAGTTAACATCCATTTCATTTGAAGTAACAAAAGTTAAGTTTACCTAACTGTAATATCCCTGCCAGAAAAGAACCAAATAAACATATAAATAAATAAATATTTTTATTCGTCCACGCATTTTAGTATCACTGAGATACTATTAAAGTTTTTATTAATATTATTATTTTTAAATGAATATTATTCTATTAATATTATTTAATAACTATATTAATATTTGAATTATTATTATTTTTTAAATTATTTTAACTTTAGTTACAATTTTAGTTACACATAAATGCTGGGGAGCAGAAGATACTTCTATAAAAAATAATTAAAAATCCTGGTATTGTATATAAGCAACTTTACTTTTTCTCTTATTTCTAGCTTTTAATTGACTAAGAAATCAGATACACTGCTGGACAATAACCAATAATAATGATTTATTTATATACTATAGACATTTCATTTTTATCACATAAAGCAGACTATTTTCTATATTGTAATAAATGCTATGTCAATTAGCACTGCATTGTTTATATACTTTATTTATTACCTGAAGACGACTTGAAAAGCACAAATAAACCATATATTGGTGCAATTGTGTGTTTTCTGTTTTTCCTGTGACGATAGCTGGATGCTTTTGTCCAAATTAGGGATTTCCTTGTACGACTTTCTGCGCGAGAGCGCCCTCTGGCTTCGAGTATGAATGAAACGCACACTGCATGGAGTGTTTAGGGTACGAATAAAACAACAGACTATCCTTTCTCTTTCAATGTAAATCTATATTTATTCACAACGGCCCTTGAAAGCCTCTACACAAACACACTTGCCTGAAAAAGTGCGTGGGACGAATTTACGCGATATCCACGTAATCTACGCCCCTGCAGCATTCACAAACATATCAGTGAAGATCCTTCAGTTCAGACTGCATTGTGTGAGCCTCACGCAACAGAAACCACATCAGTAATCTGCTATCTCTTCATCAGCGCTGCACATGATGAAGTGTCTCTTATAAAGCCCTCGATGCTCTGTGAAATGATTATCAGCTCATAATCTGCCGGATTTAGACGTGCGCATTCAACAGCAGCTCTCATAATAAAGTCTCCGCCGCGATGATATTTTGGTGTTAAAGCGGCGTACCGATGTGTTAAAGCGTGTTTTATGTAGAACAGGATTACAGATAAGAAGATTTGTAGTTTCTAGAGTTTCAGATGGCAAACATGCAACATTTATTTTTCCTTAGACTCCCAAACGAAATCCGCCGACTCAGTTTAGCTTGCTTTGAATTTGCCTTTTTAAAGCGCTGGTAAATCTTCTCGATAGCTTTCATTTTGGCAGCGTGGAATAGAATGAATTACACCTACCAGAGCACTGAAAGCCCCGTGAAAACCTGACGTGTTTGCAGAAAAACGCCGTAATTACTGGGGTGGTTCACTTCATTTCTTCAATTTCACTTCGCACTCATGCCTATGCGCACATGAAAGGCAGACGCGTGTAAATATAAAACCGCGCCGGCGTTTACATCGCCGCGGGAGCGTTATGAACGCAGCGCTTTACAAAATCAAGTGAAAGCATTTTTCAGAGGAATCCAGTCTTTGATCTGTAAAACACAGCACCTTCATGTCGTCAGATCTTCCTGGATCTGCTTTAGACGAAACATGAAACAACAATGACCTTATTTACAAGCCCTCGAATCGTTTTTCACTCTTTGGAGTCTTTTGAGATTAAAGTTTCATAACACATAACTTCATCCACAGTCCAAACAGGGCAATTCTTCAAATTCATTCATACAGATAACAGCAGAAAACCTAATGATGAGAATAAAAAAAAAGATGCAAACTTGTGCATGTCATGTGCACTTCAGTAATACTAGATTTCCATGAATAATGGTAATGTTCAGAATATTACACCACTATCACACTGTTTCTGCAGAACAAAACATGTATTCTAGGTTTTTGGAAATAAATAAATAAATAAATAAATAAAAATGCTGTATAATTACTACAAATGTAGTGCAATCAGTGTTTTAATTGTTGGCACTGAAACTATTAAAAATCATTTCTATTCACTGAAATTTACAGGTGAAAAATTATTATTATTATTATTATTATTATTATTATTATTATTAATAATATTTTAAATAAAATCACTTAAAATAATTTGTCTTTTAAAAACAAACTGTCAAGAAAATTGACTAGGGAATTATTGCCATGCATACAAATAAAATAAAATAAAATAATTATTTTAAAAATGCATTCAATAGTTATTGTATATAAATTACAATTAAATGTATATTTTAAATACAATAAAATACAATAAAAATATGTTTTTGAAGAAAAAATAAATAAATAAATAAAACAATAATAAAAAAAAAATAAATAAAATATATATATATATATATATATATATATATATATATATATATATATATATATATATATATATATTATTTATTATATATTTAGTGTAAATTATTATTATATCTCTGGAAATGAAGCATATAGAGCTTTCAAATTTAAAATTATTATTATTGTTTTTATTATTAAAATAATTTTGTATATAAAAAAAAAACTGTCCATTATTAGTCATTATTGCCATGCAATAAATAAAATAAAATAATTATATAAAAAATATAATAATAATAATAATAAAAATCAATAGTTATTGTATTTACAGTAAAATTAAATACATATTTTAAATAAAACAAAATAAAAAACTGGTTTTGAAATAAATAAATAAACACATAACACAAATATTAAATATTTAAAAACAAATAAATAAAATGCAGTATAATTACTACAAATGCAGTGCAATCAGTGTTTTAATTGTTGGCTGAAAAAAAGTGTATTTTTAGGTAGCAAAAGAAAAGTTAATTAAGAAGTAAATAATCAAAGGACATTAAGATCTTTAACACTTCTAGAATTACAGGCATGCAAACCTCAGGAAAAAACACACACAGCAAGTACTTTTCCCAATTTTTACCATTACCATTGGCATATTATGCAACACAGATTGCTAAATGACTGAAGTCATTTTGACCCCCATCTACAAGTGCATTACTCAGCAAATATACATATGTGACATTTAATTTAGTCTTTCTTATTCATTGTATTTCTAAACTGTCATATGCTCTAATACTATTGTGGATAGCAGTGATCAAAGATCAAAGTCAAAAATGCTACATAAGATTCAGACAATCTCATTTACCACAAAATCAATGTTGTTTGTGAAGTTTTGAAGGTCGAAACATTTGTGTAAATAAATAACATGTCAGTAAACGTGTTGCTTCCGTCTAATAAAAGCGCAGGTGTTTATGAGATGCTGCCTTCGGCGCTCGTTCACTTCAAACCACTTAACACCTGAGCAAAAGTCACGGACCCTCCAGTGATGTGGAATCGCTAACAAACAGCCTCTCGTCCTGTTTGTTTCTGGAGAAGAGCTCATTTAATGGCGCTTAGCAGAGAACAAACAACCCACAATGAAATACACCAGACATCCGAAACAAGATTAGCTGCTGATGCAACCAAGCCACAAACTAAATAACTTCCTTTAACTCAATCACACAGCCCAACTTATTTCATGTTGCTTATTACAGTGTTTTCGGACTTTATTTATTAAAAAAAAATAAATAAATAAATAAAAAATCCAATAGTTATTGTATATAAAATACAATTAAATGTATATTTTAAATAAAATAAAAAGTAATAATCTGTTTTGAAATGAATAAATATTAAATAATTAAAAATAAATAAATAATATGAAGTATAAAATGCAGTATAATTACTACAAATGCAGTGCCATCAGTGTTTTAATTGTTGGCTGAAACTATTAAAAAAAAGTTTAAAATAAAGATGAATAATAATAATAATATAATATAATAATAATAATAATAATAATAATAATAATAATAATAATAATAATAAGTATATTTTTTAATACAATAATTTTGTGTATATATATATATATATATATATATATATAAACTGTCCGAGAAAATGTCCAGGAATTCATTATTGCAATGCAATAAATAAAATAAAATAAAATAATTATCTGAAAACTTTTTTTTTTTTTTTATTCAATATTTATTGTATATAAATTACAATTACACTTATTTAAAATAAAATAAAATAAAATAAATACATGACCAAATTAATTTTAAATAATTAAAAACAAATAAATAATAGTCATTATAATTACTACAAATGCAGTGCAATCAGTGTTTTAACTGTTGGCTGAAACTACAAAAAAATAAAGGTTAAAATAAAGATAATAATAATAATAATAATAATAATAATAATAATAATAATAATAAGTGTATTAAAAAAAACTGTCAAGAAAATGTCCATGAATAAGTCATTATTGCTGTGCAAAAAATTAAAATAAAATAATTATTTTAAAACTTTTTTTTAATTCAATAGTTAGTGTATATGCATTACAAATGAAATGTATAAAATACAATAAAAATTATGTTTTTGAAAAAAATAAAATTATATATATATATATATATATATATATATATATATGCCTTTAACTCAATCACACAGCCAGGACTTATTGCTTTCATAAAACACCTGTATGACAGACCACACAGATTAAGCAGAAGGCTCGTTTATACATGTTTTTTCATTCATATTTTGCAAAGGCGCATTTAGCAGATGCTGTTATCCAAAGAAAGCAACAAATGAGGAACAACTGAAAGGAAGCAACTGATCGCATTAGACGCAATAAACCGCTGCTAATATAAACACTCAGTGCACTAGCCCCGCCTCCAGACTCATCTGATTGGCCCACTGTTTCATAACTGACATAAAGTGCAAGAGCAGGAAAAATCACATTCATTTTCTTCGTAAGGGAATTGATTTGAACAATAAGCATTAGACAGGTCTGCTGTGAGCCACAAGGCTGTTGCTTTTCAATGCTATTTGCTTTTGTTGAAGCTTTCAGCCTGCATTATTTAACCTTAGTTTGAATGAACCATGTTTAACAGCAGAATAACCGTTTTTAGCAGTAAACTACATTACCCATAATTCCACAGTAAGAGCTCCACCAATCAGAGAATCAAACCCAGCAAATTATGGATATAGTACACAGTAAAGTATGCTGTTGATGTCATTTGACTGATTATATCTAATCAATAGTTTTATATTCCTCCATTTTTATTTAAATGCCATTGACAGTGCTTCATGGGACTGTAGTGCTCATTAAAGCTGTTAAGTTCACAGTCTTGTATCTTTTTGTATTATTTTTATATAATCTGTATGAGAAAAAACGAAGGGGAAAAAAAATTGCGCCAGTGAACATTCATTAAATATATAATGAAAAAACATGTAAAAGAAAATGTCCAGGAATGAGCAATTATTGCAATAAAATAAAAAATTAAATTAAATTAAATTAAATTAAATTAAATTAAATTAAATAACATAAATAAAAAAAATAAATAAATACATTATTGCCATGCAATAAAATAAAATAAAAATGTCCATTCAATAGTTATCGTATAAGTTACAACAAAATGTATATTTAAAATAAAATCCAAAATTACTACTATAACTAAAAATGAAATACATATAAATTAAAACTACACAGGAAAAGAAAAAAAAGAAAAGAAAAAAAAAAAAACCTAATAAAAATGACGAAAATAACACAATTACAAAAAAATAAACCTTACTGAAAATATTAATAAATACTTCATGGTAAAAATAATGCTAAGCATGAATTACAATATGTAGAATAGATTTCACAATATTACTGCTCTTACAGTATTTCTGACCAAATAAATGCAGCCCTGGTAAGCAGAAGAGATTTTTGAATAACAATAATAATAATAATAATAATAATAATAATAATAATAATAATAATAATAAATCTTAAAGAAAACAAAAATACCCCACAATTTTGAACAATACTGCACTCTATGTTTAAATGGTTTGATTAACAGTTTAAAATGTGAATAAATAGTCCAAAGTGTATAAATAATATGCAATATACTGAAGGAATTAAAAGTGTTGTAACAACCAAGCTTCCATCGCACAGAGGATTTCTTTAAATAAATAAAATTAAAGATCACTATGAGGTCATTTTTGACACGGTTAATAACACAGTAGAAATATATAATATTATTTTTCCATACTTTTTCCTTCATTGACCTTGACCGCTTAAAGCGTCTGTTTAACAAAGATATCACGCTATAAAAAGGTTTTGCTAATTAAGGCTTTAATTATGATCCTGACAGATGAAAATCATATTATTTCTTATTCAACTGACAAAATAGTTACAGAACAGCAACTTAAAAATAAAAGCAGAAAGTAAAAGGTCATCGGCGGGTGGCTTTCTAAGGCAGATAACAAGCCGTCTCTTTGAGCGCTTAAGCGAATACGCAAACCTCAGAAGATCAGAAATCTGCTCCTGCGCTAACTCTGATTAGCCTGAAGCCAATCGCAGATGAAGATCGGCTGTGTTTTTCTTGTACGGAGCCGCAGATCTTTCCCTTCCATCCAGAACAAAGCTCTGCAAATGTGCAAGTTACTCAAATGGAGGCAAAAGCCGCTGCGGAAATAAGTCTTTCATCTTTTAATATCCGTGTGGAAAGGCTTTTCTTGTGCGAGTGTTGCGGTAAGTAGTTTATTTAGCATTAAAGCCATCAGCTGTTTATGTCGGTGATGCTGACAAACACTGAGCTCTTATGCTCTTTACAGCGCTGCTTTTCTCAGACTCACTGCAAACCCTGAGAAGGCTTAAAATGTGTTCATCACAGGATGAAAAGTGTCAAGAAAATGTCCAGGAACAAGCTATTCATTGTCATTCATGCATGCATTTATTCATTCATTATTTTATAAATAAGAAAGAAAGAAAGAAAGAAAGAAAGAAAACAAAACCTAATAATAGCAAAAAATAAATAAATAAATGAATAAATGAATAAAATTCATTGTCAAGAAATGTCCAGGAATAATAATAATAATAATAATAAATAAATAAATAAATCTGTATATAAAACGGTCAAGAAAATGTCTAGGACATTATTGCCATGCAAAAATAAATAAATAAATAAATAAATAAAACAAACAAACAAACAAAAACATTTAAAACTGTCACAAAAAGGTCCAAAATAAAATAAAATAAAATAAAATAAAATAAAATAAAATAAAATAAAATAAAATCACTTTTGCAAAGAAAACTGTCAAGAAAATGTCCAGGAATAAGTAATTATTGTCATGCAAAATAAATATATAAATAAATAAATAAATACATAAGAAATAGTTTTTGCATATAAAACTGTCAAGAAAATGTCTAGGAATAAGCCATTGTTGTCATGCAAAAAATAAACAAATAAATAAATAAAAAAATAAATAAAATAAAATAAAAATAAATATACAAATAAATACAACCTAATTTTAGCATATCAAATTGTAAAAAAAAATGCCAAGAAATATTAAATAAAATAAAAAAAAATATTTATAATTTTATAATTATAAAATTATAAATATATATATATATATATATATATATATATATATATATAATTTATTTATTTTTATATCTAGGAATAAGCCATTATTGTCATAATCAAATAAAATAAAATAAAATAAATACAACCTAATTTTAGCATATAAAATTGTTAAAAAATACCACGGAATATAAATAAAATAAAATAAAATAAAATAAAATAAAATAAAATAAAATAAAATCACTTTTGCAAAGAAAACTGTCAAGAAAATGTCCAGGAATAAGTCATTATTGTCATGCAAAATAAATAAATAAATAAATAAATACATAAGAAATAGTTTTTGTATATAAAACTGTAAAGAAAATATCTAGGAATAAGCCATTGTTGTCATGCAAAAAATAAACAAATAAATAAATAAAAATAAATAAAATAATAAAAAAAATAAATATACAAATAAATACAACCTAATTTTAGCATATAAAATTGTTAAAAAAATGCCAAGAAATATAAAATAAAATAATATTTTAATAATATATATTTTATAATTATAAAATTATATATATATATATATATATATATATATATATATATATATATATATATTATTTGTTTATTTATTTTTTTTCGTATATAAAACTGTCATAATCAAATCAAATCTATTGTCATAATCAAATCAAATCAAATCAAATAAATACAACCTAATTTTAGCATATAAAATTGTTAAAAAATACCACGGAATATAAAATAAATACAACAAAATAAAATAAAATAACAATTTTATATATAAAACTGTCAAGAAAAATATCTAGAAATAAGCCATTATTGTCATAAAATAAAATAAAATAAAATAAAATAAAATAAAATAAAATAAAATAAAATAAAATAAAAGATAAGATAAGATAAGATAAGATAAGATAAGATAAGATAAGATAAGATAAGATAAGATAAAATAAATAAATACATACATACATACATACATACATACATAAATAACTATAGCCTCCATTTGGATCATCCATTATTCATTTACTTTTCCTGTCAATCAATGTTTTTGTCATAGTATCGGTTCAGCAGTAGCATTGAGCTATTTTAGTCAGATATTATATTGAAAATCAGTTGGTAAGGTGACAGCACTAGACTGTAAATGAGTTGAATGAGGTTGATGTTGCGTCATCCATACCTTCGTTCACACAAACAGTGTGTCAGTAATAAGTGTGCTAATGTTTCAGCAGCTCAAGGCTCTGCCACTAAACGCGTGTCATAAAGCTTCATTTAGCGCGCGAGCAAACATTTAGTCCCAGCAATTTACTGCAGGCTTTTCATAGCTGTCAATTAAAGCGTCCAGCAGGTGAGATAATACTGGACAACTGCACACTCATTATGCTAGATTCAATTATTCCCATCAAATGAGATCCCGAGGCTGTCTCTCCATGAATAATGATGTCACGCCTGAGGGCCGGACGGGACAGAGTCTCCGTTAATGACCAGGACTGGAATAATGCAGTCCTCATGTATGCAATGTGTGATTTATGGATGCTGTATGACTATAGCAAATGATAAACACCACTGTTTGCATGAGCGGGATTCCTCCACTGGAGCTGCTGAGCCAAAGTTCAAGTTCTGGGCTGTAGATCATAAGATACAGTATCACAAAAAACATTTACTGTATACTGTTTTTGCCTTGTTAACATTTGAGTTTTTGAATAAATTACAAGTGAACTAATCAAAACATCTCAATTCACTCAGTTCTGCACTAGTCATGTTTGATATATGATTTTTATGTTATACATTAGACATAATTATTTGATATAAAACAATTAAATATATATATATATATTTTTGCTAGTAATAATAAGCCTTATATAATTTAAAAGTGTGTGTGTGTGTGTGTATATATATATATATATATATATATATATATATAATTAAAATTACATAAATTATACTTTTATATTTTTTGTACATTATATATGTACTGTACATTCTAAACAATTATTTGCAAAAAAACAATTAAATATTTTATTAACAAAATATTTAATTTAAGTAATAATGTTTATAAATAGCTTAATTAATAAATAGCCAGTGTTATATAATCAAAAATGAAATAAAAAAGTGAATGAAAAATGAAAAAAGTGAAATCTAAAATAATAATAATTATATATAATGAAATTAAGTGACATTAAAAACAGGAACATATATTGTATTATTTTATTTCATTATATATAAAATAAAAAATAAATAAAATATGGCATAATACAATTTATTATCATTATATGCATATGATTATTATATGATTATTAGCTATAGCAATTTTAACTTTTACATTTTACAGGCCAAAATTTAATGCTTAAGGGCATAAAATAAAATAAAATAAAATAAAATAAAATAAAATATAATAAAATAAAATAAAATAAAATAAATAGGTGTTTTACAATTAAAAATGCAATAAAAAATGAAAAGTGAAATATAAAATAAATAAATAAAAATATATAAAATGAAATTAAGTGACATTAAAATAGGAACATATTTTATTTGACTAAGTAATTATATGTATAAATATAAGTATATATATATATATATATATATATATATATATATATAAAAAATGAATTGTACTATTGATTCTTGCTGTCTATTATTTATTTTTTTTATTTCTTGCAGTGAAAGTTCTTGTGCCATTTGACCTATTTACTTCCAAAAAAAATAAAGAAAGAAATAAAAAGCAATACAAGCCGGACATACGTAAACCCTGGACCACAAAACCAGTCATAACATCATGAATAAATAAGCTTTCCATTGATGATTGATGTATGGTTTGTTAGGACAGGACAATATTTGGCTGAGATACAACTATTTGAAAATCTGGAATCTGAAGGTGCAAAAAAAAATCAAAATATTGAGAAAATCGCCTTTAAAGTTCTTAGCAATGCATATTACTAATCAAAAATTAAGTTTTGATATATTTACGGTAGGAAATTTACAAAATATCTTCATGGAACATGATCCTAATATCCTAATGATTTTTAGCATAAAAGAAAAATCGTTCATTTTGACCCATACAATGTATTTTTGGCTATTGCTACAAATATACCCGTGCTAATTAAGACGTTTAAAGGTTTTATGGTCCAGGGTCACATATCTGCTTGTAAACCACTGATATACACAGTTAAGTTCACTGCAGTGCAAACGATTTCTAATCAAAACTATACCAAACTGAAGGATGAGACATCACTCTCTGCCACGTCAGACGGCTCAAACGAACGAAGCGTTAGATGCCCAAACCCTGCCAGAAACACTGGGATACACGCATGACAGCCAACGCGGCCCTGAGTCTGATGTTGGGACTGACGGCCGATAAACATGAGCCTTGAGAAGAGAACAGCCGTTCAACTCACTTCACTTCACTTCAATACAAACAACTCTGCTGTTCACTCCACCTGCAATTAAACACTCTGTCATTACGTCAGTTTCCTGTCTTTGCTCCATTCTGATCGTATCTGTCACTCATTAGGCTTTATATGTACACTGTTATGAGGAACAAATAAAGCTGCTATAAAGGACATACAGCGCTGTCTCACTGAATGAAGATCACACTGAAGACTCATTTGGCAGATCACCAAGAGAAAACACCACAGTGGATTTATGAAACAGAGCATATCAGTGTTTGTTAAAAGGTACAATGAAATACATATCATAAGGTTTAAGGAAGCAAACGCAGCCATTCAACCATTCCTCTTAAAATAAAATAAAATAAAATAAAATAAAATAAAATAAAAATTATTTAATTAATTATAGAAGTAAGTTATTATTGAAAAATCATAATCTAGCAATCCTATAATCCAAGGAACTGTATTGGTAAATAAATAAATAAATAAATTGCCTAATCATAAACTAGACATATGGAAGGCATAAGAACATATATTGGGCAAAAAATAAAATAAAATAAAATAAAATAAACGCTTTGGTCAAAATAAAATAAACAATAAATAAATAAATGTGTGTGTGTGTATGTGTGTGTGTGTGTGTGTGTGTGTTTATTGACTTAATTTAAGCATGTAAGCCATAAGGACTATTGGGTAAAATAAAATAAAAATAAAAATAAAAATAAAAATAAAAATAAAAATATATATTGTTGTTGTTGTTTTCTTTTTTAATTGGCCAATAATAGTTTGGTATTCAGACGAGACACATAAAGAAATGTACTGGTCATACAAAAATAAATAAATAATAATGATTAATAAAAATTGACCAATCATAATCAAGTTGTGAAGGAAATTCATTGGCCAAATAAACAAATACATATATATTTTTTCTTCATTATTATTGACCAATTATAATCTAAGAATCCCATAATCTAAAGAACTTTATTGGTAAAAAAAAAAATAATAATAATAATTAATGAATTAATAATTGTTTTAATTGCCTAATCATAAACTAGACAGGTAAGAAATATGGACATATATTCGGCAAAAAAATAATAATAAAATAAAAAAAAAAAAAAAAAAAAGTTTGGTTTTTTTTATTATTGACTTTTAATTTAGGCATGCAAGACAAAAGAACTATTGGCCAATACAATAAAATAATATAATATAATATAAAATAAAATACATTTAATTTTTATTTTATTTTTTTTAAGATATTGAATTTTTTAAGTTATTGAATAATCATAATCTAGCAATCCTATAATCCAAGGAACTGTATTAGTAAATAAATAAATAAATAAACAAATAAATACATACATGCATGTTTAAATGGCCAAATCATAAACTAGACATATGTAAGCTAAAATAAAATAAAATAAAATAAAATAAAATAAAATAAAATAAAAATGTTTTATTTATTTATTTTTTATTTTTTTATTATTAACTTTTAATTTAGGCATGTAAGGCAAAAGAACTATTGGGCAATACAATAAAATAATATAATATAAAATAAAATACATTTAATTTTTATTTTATACATACATGTTTAAATGGCCAAATCATAAACTAGACATATGTAAACTAAAAAAAAATAAAAAAAAAATAAATTAAATAAAATAAAATAAAACAATCATGATCTAGGAAACCAATAATCTAAGGGACTGTATTGATTGTGAAGTAAGTAAGTAAAAGAATGAATCAACAAAAACAAATGAACGAATAAATATAGATAGATACAGATGTCTGAGGGGAAAAAAAAACCTTTATAAAGAAGGCTGCTTTGATAAAGAAGGTGAGCAGTAAGAGCGAGTGTGTTCGGTTGGTTCGGCTCAGACGAGCGCATGTTAACTGGATTACTGTGTGTTTAATGAACTAATACTCCTTTTGTCTGCAGGCGTCCGCCGTCATTTGTTCTGCGCTTCAGGGACGAGCTGATTACAAATCACACCGTTTCATAATCAGCCTGGAGGCACAAACACACAAACAAGCGTCTGCATGCTAACACCATTAATCACACACCTTTCCAAGCACAACCCAGAGTCCAGCTTTATTCATTCATCTATTATCAGACACACAATGCTTAAACGCGGATTTGGCCCTCGTCCGGCTCACCTGCAGTCGCTTAGAAAAAAACTAAGGCCTCACTTGTCTGATATTTCCAGCAGGAATCAAACACGAGAAGCAGATGAATTCCTCTGAACGCTGTAGAAAACGTGGCACGGTTTTCCCATGAGCCTCGGCGGATGTTTGTAGAGCAGCGCTGTGTTAAACACACTTCATCTCAATGAATGTCATAGTTCTCATACTGTACTGATAGTGAATCTCATGAAAGCACATTTGGATTGTAGCGCACCCAAAAAGGTCAAACAAAAAATGCAAAAAGTGCATTTGTTAAAAAATAAAATTAAGCTTTTCGGATTTTATTTTATTTTATTTTATTTTATTTTATATCACATTAATTTAATTAATTAATAAGCATTTATTTATTTATTTATTTGTCATTACTGTAGAATAAAAATGAATAAATAAATAAACAATAATATTAATACAATAGTGCATTGTTTTTAAGACAGCACTTTGCAAAAAAAATACAATAATTCGATTTTTAAAGAAATAAAGAATATATACTTTTTAAATTAATAAATAAACAAAGAATAAATAATATAATACAATAATGTATTATTTTTTTAGACAGCACTTTAAATAAAATTACAATAATTAGATTTTAAAATAAATAAATAATATACATTTTTTCAAAATAAATAAACACTTAAATAATGTAATACAATGATTCATTATTTTTAAGACAGCACTTTGTAAAAAAATACAATAATTAGATTTTTTTAAGAAATAAAGAATATAAATAAATACATAAATACATATTTGTTTATAAATAATATTATATATCAATTAATTATTTTTAATTATTAAATAAAAAAATAATATATATTTTCATGGCAAATTTATTTATTTGTAAATTAATGTGTTATTCATATTCTCAGTGGTGATTATCATTCAATATTATGACACTGATTTAATTCATGTCATTCTTTTTTTGTTTGTTTTGTTTTTGTTTTTTTAACAATAAAATAAATAACCAAAATAAATAAATAAATAAATAAATATTTTAAAAATAATATAATACAATGATTAATTATTTATAAGATGGCACTTAAAAAAAATACAACAATTAGATTTTTAAAGAATAAAGAATAAGAAATTTACATATAAAAATATTTACAAAATATTTGTAAATGAATGTATCATTCTTACTCGCAGGGGTGATTCTCATTAAATTCTCATTACTGTGCAATAATCATTAAAAAAAAATATATATATATATATATATATATATATATATATATATATATATATATATATATATATATATATTTTTTTTTTAAATAATGCAATTCACTATTATTAAGACAGCACAATTATTATTTTTTGCTGTTTTGTTTTTAAAAATTATATTAATAATGATATTTTTTATGTATGTATTTATGTATATATTTATTTATTTATAAATGTATGTGTCATTCTTATTCTCAGTGGTGATTCTCATAACTGTATTATGGGATTACAATTAAAATGTTTAATTAAAAATTCCAATATTTAGATTTTTATTTTTTTTTTTTTGCATTACAGTAATGAGAACTGTCTCGAAAATAATGCTAATTGCAAAATAAAATGCAAAAAAACAAATAAATTAATACATAATAAATAAACAAATACATAGGCCCCTACATACATAATAACAGTAATTATTTAACAGTACTTTTGTCCTAAAAACAGTATCGCAAAAATTTGGATGCTTGTTGCCATCACAGGAAAAATAAAATAAAATAAAATAAAATAAAATAAAATACATTTTTTTTGCAACTTTTTTGCAACTTTTTGCAATTATGTCTTTTCTTGAAATTCGGGGAAAAACAGATTAGAAAAACAGGCAAGGTTGTAATTACCTTTTAATTATTATTATTATTTATTTTTTTTTTTTTATTCCATGGAGGAAACATAAAACACAAACACACGCAAATAAATCTATTTCTTTCAAGTTAATAGCAAACTATGAGTCAAGACATGGTGTTTTTTACTGGCTGTGCAAGTAAACACCTGATTTAGCAGCATTAAACCTGTCGGGTGCAATTTTCTCCCGCATTTTTTGTCATTGATTTAGCCGTTTTGATTGGGTTTTTGTTTTCCGCTCGAGGTCTCATTGTTGCGTCTCGTCTGAATACGGCGCGCGTTGAAAGCCGAGCAACTTCCCGCGCGGAGATAATTGTGTCGTCGGATCGCTAAAGCAATTTCCAAACAATAGAAGAGCACAGCGCTGATTGAAAAGAGCGGCCGCACGTTCCCCGGAGGAGAGCCGCTTTCACTCGCCGTCCCATCAGCCCTGTTAATTCTGCGCTTCAGAAGCGAAGCCCTCACCGCAGAGAGACTTCATTACAGACGCCAACCGAATCTCACAAATAACACATATTGACTTGAAAGCTGAGCTGGAGAGCAATGCATACTGATGCTTCTCTTGTTTCCAGGAGAGAGGAAGGAGCGTCCGTCCAGAGACCGTTATTTCCATCGCAGTCTGACGGATCCCTTTGATTGAGTTTGATATTACTTTACAGCGGCAAAGCGACAAATGATTCTGTCATCATGAACTCTCACTCACGTTTCAGATCACTTTCCTTCTTCAGAAAACTACAAAAGCAGGCGTTTAGCAGGATGTTGGCGCTGAAGAGTTTTGAGGAGAGTAAATGACGACTGAAGTCTGATTTTTGGGTGATCTGTTCAATGAGATACAAATGATGAAGATGTGAGAGATAACAGCAGATCTCCAGAACGGCTAAATCTTAAAATATGCCATTTACTAGATCATATACCATCTACTTATATTTGTAAATTGTACAATTGTAAAGGCGCAAGGACATATATTGGAAAATAAAATAAAATAAAATAAAATAAAATAAAATAAAATACTTTGGTCTAAATAAGTAAATAAATATATAGTATTTTATTTTTTTATTTTATTATTATTTTTTTTTAATTGACTACTTTAGACGTTAGGTGCAAGACCATATATTGGGCAATAAAAAAAATAAAAATAATTAAAAATAATAATTAAAAAAATGATAAAAATAAAATAAAACAAAATAAAACATAATAAAATAAAATACATTAAAATAAAAAATACTTTGGTCTAAATAAATAAATAGTGTTTTTTTTTTTTTTGACTACTATAGACGTTAGGTGCAAGGACATATATTGGGCAATAAAATACAACAAATAAAATAAAATAAAATAAAATAAAATAAAATAAAATAAAATAAAATAAAATACTTTGGTCTAAATAAAAAAAAGTGTTTTTGTTTTTTATTGACTACTTCTTTAGACATGTTAGGCACAAGGATATATATTGGGCAATAAAATAAAATAAAATAAAATAAAATAAAATACTTTGGTCTAAATAAATTTAAAAAAGTGTTTTTTTATTGACTACTTCTTTAGACATGTTAGGCACAAGGACATATATTGGGCAATAAAATAAAATAAAATAAAATAAAATAAAATAAAATAAAAAACAAAAATACACAAAATACATACATACATAAATTAATAAATAAACAGTTTTTTATTGACTAATTTAGACATGTTAAGCAAAAGGACATATATTGGGCAATAAAATTAAATAAAATAACTTTTTAAATACTTTGGTCTAAATAAATAAAAAAAAGTGTTTTTTTATTGACTACTTCTTTAGACATGTTAGGCACAAGGACATATATTGGGCAATAAAATAAAATAAAATAAAATAAAAAACAAAAATACACAAAATACATACATACATAAATTAATAAATAAACAGTTTTTTATTGACTAATTTAGACATGTTAAGCAAAAGGACATATATTGGGCAATAAAATTAAATAAAATAACTTTTTAAATACTTTGGTCTAAATAAATAATATAATAAAGTAAATAAATGGTGTCTAATAAAAAAAGTTTGATTAAAATGAAAACAGAAAATATAAAAATAAAAAATTCTAAATATTAATAAAAACTATAATAGAGTTTAAATAGTGTCAGTGTCAGTGTCACTGGTCAGTGTTCAGCCTTAGCCTTATTCACTTCATTTCATTTTGGTGCGAAAGGGCTTTTACATTTGCTAAGAATCAAACTTTTTTATATTAAAAACAAACAAGCAAGCCCTGCCCAGATTTGAATGTAACATAAAAAGTAATGTGCAAACTTTTTTTTGCGAGTAACACAATATTGTAATGCATTTCTTTTAAAAGTAACTTTCCCCAACACTGCTTATATATAATAGTATGCACAAATAGTGATTTTATGATGCAGTGCACTAGAATTACAGTGAATGTGACACACGACACCAAACACTGGTCATGATGAGTGTAAAAACACCAGGAGCTGCAGAAACAAACAGAAACTGGACTCCTCCGCGCATCAGACTCCATTAGCGTCACAGACCAGCTCCCTGCACAGCGTTAGGCTTGGATTTGAGGGCTGATCTCTCTCTCTCTCATGACATTATCCCCGTAGCATGAATTATGGGATTGAGCCGTGTGCTAATTACGCCGTCGGGCCGCAGTAAAGCGCTGTAATGTCCCGCCGGAGTGCTGCTTACTGGGCCGTAGCTGCATTCACCATCCGCAGATCAACCCAACATCTACTGAGAACACCGACGCTCACGGCAATGTCACGCAGACTCTCACCGCGGATAGCATGAGAGATATTTCACTCTGATAACATGAGCATTGGGCTGTCACGATTCTAATCGATTTGTAAAAATCCTCGATTTCATTCAAAACATCATGTGGTGCGACCGTCCGGCCATAACTTTTGTTTTGGAAACATCTTTGAAATTACCTTAAATTTATTCAGATTATTTTTTGACCTAGTTGGCATGTTTTCCAAAGTGTTTTCTAATCCTGTGTAAAACTGCAAAGCATTTGCATTTATATTTCCATCATAACATTCAAACTAACTTTGTCCGATAATCTCAATTTTATGAAATGTCATGTGGTGCGACCATCAAGAAACTACCATTTTGGCACTTTTATATTGACATTCACTCAAAGATAGGACTTTTTATCATATATCAATTTGCAAAGGACCCATAAATTCATCAAGCCGGTTTGTAACTCTTTCAAATATGGAAAAAAACAAAACGAAACACCTTTTATGTAGGTACCGAATTTGGATATCGTGGTATGACCTCAAAACAACACAAAACATTTCTACAAGTACTTATTTTCATTATAAATTTCATAGTGACCTTTCATGGGAACCTAGCTTGTTTTATTTAGGTGGCCAGCTTGTAAATTTAGACTGGATTTAAAATGTCATTTGGTGCGACCACTGCAGAGTGCTTTTCATTGCAGAAATATGTCCCAGGTTGGCAGATTTGTATACTTTTATATTCAATTAATGTTTTATATACATAAAATACTTTATTTTAGTGCCATTTGGAATAGATTTTTATGCAGTTTTGGTCATTTAAGACAGTTTGTGTTTAATATTTGTACAATATGAGAAAAAAAAGCAAAAAAAAAGCAAAAAAAAAAGAGAATAATTTAGTGAACGTAATTTTAGTTTGGTAATTATGCATTTTTTAGTAATTTATTATAAATTAATGGATAATTTATATATTGAATAATAGTAATAATAATAATAATTATTATTATTATTATAATAATAATAATAATAATAATTATTATTATTATTATTATTATTATTATTATTATTATTATGGACAAAATACATTATAATAAAATAATCACTAAATCATATTTTAAAATAAATATATAATAAGTATGTAATCAAAATATAAAAAATGATGATGATCATAATAATAATAATAATAATAATAATTATTATTATTATTATTATTATTATTATTATTATTATTATTATCATTATTATTATTGTTATTATTCAGTATATTAAATTAATAAACCATAATTATTTTAATGATTCCAGAAATGTAAGGAGCTGTATATTTTTTAATAAAATAATAATAATAATAATAATAATAATTTCCTAAAGAGTTCTAAAATCAAATAAAATATAACAGAATACAATAAATATTTTATCATTTATTTTATCATTTAATATTTATTTTAATGAATTATTTAGTATATTTATTTTTCATTTTTAGCATTATACTCATCACATGTTTTTATTAATTTATTTATTCATATTTTTACGATACAGATTGTTTCAAATCAGCTTCACATTAATAAAACGTTGTAAAAATTATCAATTATTAAACACTACATTTCAGCGCCTCTACAACAAGACAAAATTGCCATTATTCAGCTCCATTTAGTTCAACGCTGACTCAATTCAGTTCAATAACAGTGTCAAAGTTAATGTCATCAATTTAATTAAAATGTTATTCTCATCCAACAGCATCAGTGCAGTGAACCTGATGATATTACTGAAAATTAACTAACTATAAACTGCAATTTCATCCTGAACGAGAGCCACTGCATTAGATTATAAAACAACAAAGTGTTGTTAATTGTATAGAAACACTCTTTACAATCAAGTTTGTTCAGTCTGAAATGACAACCACAGATCCAGCAGTAAAAACAAAGACACATGAGCTACACAAAAGCATTTATAAGTGTGACGCAACTGAACAAATAAGTTGTGCATCTGCCACAAATCTGCATATGTAAATATGAGCTCACAGCGCATTCATGCCAGATGTTTCCACACTAGATTTTATAAGCATATGGACGCTGAATGCAAGTAATGACGCATAAAGTATTTTTTAAGGAAGACGATTGCTGGAGGCCGAATGTGAATCAGCTGCGGCGGGTCAAAGGTCGTCTGGCAGGAACACAATCGGAGCGTCCGACTGTCAGCGCGTCTTTGAGGAGCTCGTTTGCTCCTCTGAACTTCTTGGTCTTCACTTAAACGGCAGACAGCGAGGCTAATTTGAGATTATAAAAGGTCAGCGTCTGTGCCACCGCTCGATCTCCGTGACCCATCGTCCTCGAAGGAGGAGTGTGTGAATATCTACAGCCGTAATGAGAGCGCTGACTTCCTGCTCGCATCAGTCACGACAGGAAACTGAGCTAATGTGCTTTATGCTGCTCATAGAAGCACTCGATTTTGACAAATAATAATAACATTTTTATTCAAACTGTACCATTAAATGCATTTAATATAACAATATAAATTTTTCACAATTTTGGATCTATACATTTTTGTAATATCTTTTCTGCTCAACAAGGGTGCATTTATTTGATCAAAAATGCGCTAAAAAGTCAGAAATAGTATTACAATTGAAAGATAGCTGTTTTCTATGTGAATATATGTTAGAATGTCATTTGTTTATTATTAAGCATAAAAGATCTATATATATATATATATATATATATATATATATATAAAAATGACATTTATTTGAATCATATTTATTTAAATGCAGTAAATGCACTAAAAATTTTTGAAATATTATTATGATTTAAAATGTTTTTTATATGAATCTATGTTAAAATGTAATTTATTTCTGTGATCAAAGGTGAATTTTCAGCATCATTAAATCATTCTAATAGGCTGATTTGCTGCTCAACAAACATTTCTATTTATTATTAATTTGACATTTATGTTAAAATATGAACTATATCATATATTCATTAAAGCATATAAAATATATATATATATATATATATATCAAATAAATAAATAAAATATATATATATATATATATATATATATATATATATATATATATATATATATATATATTTATTTATTTATTTATTTGAATCATATTTATTTATTTAAATGCAGTAAAAATTGTGAAATATTATTATGATTTAAACTAGCTGTTTTCTATGAGAATAAAATGTAATTTATTTCTGTGATGCACAACTGAATTTTCAACATCAATACTCCAGCCTTTAGTGCCACATGATTCTTCAGAAATTATTCTAATATGCTGATTTGCTGCTCAAGAAACATTTCTGATTATTATTAAACTGGCATGTATATTAAAATATAAACTATATCATTTTTAAAAATAAATATATAATCAAAATCTAAAAAAAACCATACATAAACATTATATATATATATATATATATATATATATATATATATATATATATATATATATATATATATATATATATATATATATATATATATAAATAAATTTAAATAAAATCTTATTTATTTATTTATTTAGTAGCTTTACAACAATGCTAATGTTGTAATACAATATTTTGTTGTTATATAATATTTTATGTATAATATAACTATCAACACATTTTTATTTTAAATAAATATAAGTATAATACATATTAAATACTCAAAATATATGAAAAAAACATATTTTGAGATTTTAATCAAGTCACATTTATTTATTTAGCAGCTTCTTATTAATAAACAGGATTAGTAGATTAGTGGAAAGTTCAAAAGAACAGCATTTATTGCACCCTTACAAATGTCTTTACTGTCAATTTTGATCAATTTAGTGCATCCTTAATGTATAAAAATATTAGCTGTCTCCAGAGTTAAAAAAAAAAAACACTACTAACCATCAAAAAGAACCACTTCCTTTCACCGATCCTTTGTGGAAATACAACCAAAGACCATTTAAAAGTTTTCACACCCCAATAAAACAGCCACTGCGTTAAAGTCAACAAACCTCCATGATTCACCTGGTTAATGTCAGTAAAGACAGCATCAAAGACACAAGATTTCCCCAAAGTTACTAGAGTTAAACATGAGTAACACAACAAACACTAGCAGAGATGAGCGGATTGTTCAGGAAGCTGCTAAACGTGACAGCGCTCTGCTCTGACAGTAAGGTGCGGATGCGAGCTGAAGGAATAAAAGCAGAACAGATAAACGGACAATAGCGCCTGCAAAATCCCGTAACAGGATTAGCCAGCGTGACGTCTTCAAACATCAGCCCGGGGCACAGCGAGGGCTTCTGGGGCCAGACGTGAACGCACCACGCTCGCTTCAACCCCGTCACATGAATTAGCCACAAACAATCTGTGAACGCCGAATCCAAACCCAGATTTGAGGAACAAATCCAGGAGGGGAAAGACTTTGTGTTGCGTGCCTCTGAGAATCCAGTTCAACATTTCATCTCAATGTTCAATTTATGCCACGACAAGCACTGGGAATTGATGAAATGAACTCTGGGTTTGCAAATCAGCTGAATGCTAACTAGCGCAAAGGTAACTTAGCTGTGTTTCTCAGCTGAGAAAACTGATAATCAGATTGTGCCTTACCTGATGATGAAAGAAGAGTTGAGAAAGTTGAAGATCGTGATGATCATTTTATGAAGAATCACCCATCGAAACATGAAAAGAAGCACAAACACAAAATAATAGAGAATTAGCATGACAATAAATACGGAACGTGTTTTGTTTAATAACAAACATATTTAGGAAAGACACAATATATAGGGCTCTAAGACTTTGAAAACGTGGATGGAATCAAGGAATCTACCTGGCAACAACCTAAAAGCAATCAAAACTCCTTAGTAACCACCTAGCAACCACCAAAAACAACTTTATCTTTTAGCAACAAGAAAATACACTCAGAACTCCTTACCCGTCACTAAGCAACAAGGTAAATACACTCAGAATTTCTTAGTAACCACCTGGCAACAACCTGAAATAAATTAAATCTCCTTAGTAACCACCTAGCAACCACCAAGAACAACTTAATCTCTAAGCAACAGGAAAATACGCTAAGAAATCATTAGCAACCACTAAGCAACAAAGTAAATACACTCAGAATTTCTTCGTAACCACCTGGAAACAACCTGAAATGAATTAAAACTCCTTAGTAATCATAGCAACCACCAAGAACACCTTAACGATCTCTAAGCAACAACGAAAATACGCTCAGAACTCCTTAGCATGACTAAGCAACCGGAAAATACACCCAGAACTCCTTTGCAACCACTAAGCAACAAGGTAAATACACTCGGAATTCCTTAGTAACCACCTGCCAACAACCTAAAACAATCAAAACGTCTTAGTAACCACCAAGAACACCTTAACGATCACTAAGCAACAGGAAGATAGACTCAGAACTCCTTTGCAACCACTAAGCAACAAGGTAAATATGTTCAGAATTTTTTAGTAAGCACCTGGCAACAACCTAAAAGGAATCAAAACTCCTTAGTAACCACGTATCAACCACCGAGAACACCTTAACAATCACTAAGCAACAGGAAAATACACCCAGAACTCCTTAGCAACCACTAAGCAACATGGTAAATACACTCAGAATTCCTTAGTAACCACCTGCCAACAACCTAAAACAATCAAAACGTCTTAGTAACCACCAAGAACACCTTAACGATCACTAAGCAACAGGAAAATAGACTCAGAACTCCTTTGCAACCGCTAAGCAACACGGTAAATATGTTTAGAATTCTTTAGTAAACACCTGGCAACAACCTAAAAGGAATCAAAACTTCTTAGCAACCACCTATCAACTGCCAAGAACACCTTAACAATCACTAAGCAACAGGAAAACACACCCAGAACTCCTTAGCAACCACTAAGCAACATGGTAAATACACTCAACTTAATCTCTAAGCAACAGGAAAATACACTAAGAAATCATTAGCAACCACTAAGCAACAAAGTAAAAACACTCAGAATTTCTTAGTAACCACCTGGAAACAACCTGAAATGAATTAAAACTCCTTAGTAATCACCTAGCAACCACCAAGAACACCTTAACGATCACTAAGCAACAACAAAAATACACTCAGAACTCCTTAGCATGACTAAGCAACAGGAAAATACACTCAGAACTCCTTTGCAATCACTAAGCAACAAGGTAAATACACTCGGAATTCCTTAGTAACCACCTGCCAACAACCTAAAAATAATCAAAACGTCTTAGTAACCACCAAGAACACCTTAACGATCACCAAGCAACAGGAAGATAGACTCAGAACTCCTTTGCAACCACTAAGCAACAAGGTAAATATGTTCAGAATTCCTTAGTAAGCACCTGGCAACAACCTAAAAGGAATCAAAACTCCTTAGTAACCACCTATCAACCACCAAGAACACCTTAACGATCACTAAGCAACAGGAAAATACACCCGAACTCCTTAGCAACCACTAAGCAACATGGTAAATACACTCAGAATTCCTTAGTAACCACCTGCCAACAACCTAAAACAATCAAAACGTCTTAGTAACCACCAAGAACACCTTAATGATCACTAAGCAACAGGAAAATAGACTCAGAACTCCTTTGCAACCACTAAGCAACCAGGTAAATATGTTCAGAAAAAAATGTTCAGGGTCACATATTGTAATGCTTTATATTGAAAAGTAACTTTCCCCAACACTGATTGCCACTGATGAGAATGTAAATGATGGTCTCTCACACGCATCAGCCAAACAAACACTTCACCGCAGCATCTCTCTTTACTAAAAGGACGGGTGAAGCGTTTTCCCTCCATTTCTTCATTACTCAACGGCAAAGATACGCGGCTCGCATGCTAAACGCCTCCCTGTCCGCCCGCCGTGGGAAAATGTCATCCGTGACAACCTGAGCAAACATCAAGAGGAGCTGAAATAGAGCTGGCCGCTGACACACAGGCCTGGAAGAACAGCCGTTTAATGTTTTAATGGGCTCTGTGTGTGTGTGTGTGTGTGTGCGTGTGCGTGTGTGTGTGAGAGAGAGACGCTGGTTAACGGTGTCAAACAAACCCGTCCTCGTCTCAGGCTCCCTCGCGTTCAGAGGACGTTGTGCTTCACTGGAAGGCGGTAATGAGTGAGGAATGACATTTGTATGGCACAGTGGCATTTAGTTAGACTTATCGACATGTGTGACATTTGTATTTCCTCATTTGTCTCCCATTCAGCCGACGAAAGAGCGGAAAAAGAGGAAAAAACAAGGTTGACCTTGTGTTATTGTTTACGTGTTTCGCCGGCGGTCCCGATCGCACGAGCCTCTGACTTCTGTGATTCTTTTCTCTTTGGTGCTCGTGCATGAGAGGAAATGTGCATTATGCCTAAAATTGACTATTATCTGCTGAAATTACTGTGGAGAAATAAAAACAGCCTGGATGAATATTTTCCAGTTTACAAAAGATTTTAAATCTCAAACGCAAAAAATGCTATTCTTGAAACTACATAAAAACCCTTGTCGGACCAACAAAATTATCCCAAATGTTGTCCCAACTAGTCAAACACAGCTGTCTGAAATAATAATTTCATGTTTTATACTGACAGATCACAGGGGTGTTACAGTAAGACTCTAGAGCTATAAAAAATGGTTTGATGATAAATGTTTGAGCTCAAATTGAGATACTGAGATGCTTTTTTCAGGAGAAGGAGACAAAAGTCTTCATTTGCACTTATTGTTTATAAGCAAACCATTAGATACGAGATACATGTGATTTTTTTATTATAATTGAATTTATATAATTTAATATATATATATATAAATTACTTCTGTTTATTTATTTACTTGTTTTACTTGTTTTTAAGGTCATTATTTTTATTTTATTAAAACAAAAATATTTATATGATAACTGTATGAGTATTTATTTATTTTTTATTTACTTATTTATTTATTTTTGTATACCTGCTTTTCTCATTTCCTTTTAACTTCTTTCTAGTGATAATTGGTATATATTTTTATTTATATATTCATATTATTTTTATTTCAAATTAAATAATAATAATAATAATAATAATAATGAGTAACTTATATAATTTATATGATAATAATTGTATAATAATCATGAACATTATAATTTATATTTTTATTTCAATTAAAAATATACTACTACTACTACTACTACTAATAATAATACATAATTTGTGAAAATAATTGTATGATAATTATTATTAAAATAATTATAATTTAATAAAATTGTAATAATAATATAATTTCAGATATCATTATGATTAAAATGGACCAACAAAATTATCCCAAATGTTGTCCCAACTAGTCAAACACAGCTGTCTGAAATAATAATTTCATGTTTTATACTGACAGATCACAGGGGTGTTACAGTAAGACTCTACAGCTATAAAATCAATTGTTTGATAATAATGTTTGAGCTCAAATTGAGATACTGAGATACTTTTTTCTGGAGAAACATCTGAAAAGACTGAAAAGCAAAAGTCCTCATTTGTGCTTATTGTCTGTAAGCAAACCATTAGATATGAGATACATGTGACATTTTTAATTATAATTGAATTTAGGTGATACTTTTGAAAATATTTTTAATTATGTTTATTTACTTAATCATTAGAGTATTGTTTTTAAGGTCATTATTTTTATTTTATTAAAAACAAATATTTATATGATAATTGTATGATTATTAATATTTATTTATTTATTTATTTATGTGTATCTGCTTTTCTCATTTCCTTTTAACTTCTTTCTAGTGATAATTGGTATATATTTTTTTATTTATTCATATTATTTTTATTTCAATTTAAAAAATATATAATAATAAAATGAGTAATTTCTATGATAATAATTGTATGACAATTATTAACATTTATTTATTTACTTATATATTAATCAGTTTACTTAATTATTAGAATTTTTATGTTATTATTTGTATTTTATTTAAATAAAAATGTATATGATAATAACTGCATGATTATTAATATGTATTTATTTATTTATTAATTATTAATCATTAACATTATTTATTCATTTACTTAATTATTAGTATTGTTTTATGTCATTATTTTAATTATTAGTATTGTTTTATGTCAGTATTTTAATAATAGTGCATAATAATTGATAATAATTGATAATAATTGCATGATTATTAATATTAATTTGTTTATGTGTATCTGCTTTTTCTCGTTTCCCAGTGATAATTAGTACATATATATATTTTTATTTATTCATATTGTTTTCATTTTAATTAAAACATTACACTAATACAAATTTATTTATTCATGTATTTATTTATTTAATTATTATTTAATTAAATATTTACTAATTTGTATTGTTTTATTTGAATTTAAAATATACTACTACTACTACTACTAATAATAATAATAATAAATTAATAAATAAATACATAATTTGTGAAAATAATTGTATGATAATTATTATTAAAATTATTATAATTTAATACAAATGTAATAAAAATAATATAATTGCATATATCATTATAATTAAAATAGTATCATAGTATCAATTGCTTGCATCCTTACATCATTTATTTATTCAAATGTTCAGTGTTTAGCAAAAAGCAATCAAACATGCACTGCATAATTCTATCATTTTCATTTGTATTATTTTATCATTTTAATGGCTTTATTCTGAAAGGTGACTAATATGGCACTCATTCTGTAGTTTATATGGATCTGGTATTTAATATAATTAAGCCCTCAAATGCATTAATAAACAGCAATAATAATAATTAGCTTGTTGTTGCAGCTCGCTGACCTCTCGACACGCAGCGTATATTTCTGTTTAATGAATGCTGTGTAATGAACAGGCACGTATAATGAAATGAAACACCACTGTATTTCTTAAAGCACCAGCGTGAGCAAAATGACCTCGCAATTAACCTTACAATGAGATCAAACTACATTCTAGAAATACACTGTGTAATGGTCAGAACTCATGTGAGCGACTCGAGAAATAATGAGAATAACAAAGAAATAAATAATACCTCTATTTTTGTATTGTTTTTCAGTGCACAAATCTAAACATTCTAAAATCGACATCTGCATGACAAACAAAAATGACATAAGTGTTGTTTTCTGAGAAACTTTCTGAGAAACTAAGTCTTTTTTTCTCTCCCTGCTCAAATGGTTTTTTTTTGGGGGGTTTATTTTTTTAGGTATACATTTGTACTGGAAAACAAGACTAAAAAAATATGTTTTTCTCACGTTTATTAAACTTAAGTATTATCATTATACATTTAAATATGAAGTTGGTAAAATATAATTATTGTATAATATGATCATGATTATAACGTAAAAAAATAAAAATAAAAAATAAATATATATAAATAAAAGTACCATAACATTACGTTTTTAAAATATAATTGTTATAAATAATTGACATTATATATTAAAATTACCATAACTATCACTTCTACAACAAAAAAAAAACATTGTAATATATGTAATAAATAAATATTAGCATTCTCAATTTAAATATGAAGTTGCTTAAATATAATAATTGTAAATAATTCATATTATAATTTAATATGATCATAATTATAACTTCTAATAAATAAATAAATAACAAGTATTACCATTAAAGTATCCTTACCATTAAGTTTTTAAAAATGTAATTGTTATAAATATTTTTTTATATATTAAAATGACCATAATTATAACTTCCACAATAAAAAAAACATTGTAATATATGTAATAAATAAACTAAATAAACAACAACTAGTGTATAGATTTTATTTATTCATATTGTTTTTATTTCAATAATAATAATAATAATAATAATAATAAAATGAGTATGAGAATATGATAATTGTATAATAATTATTAACATTCATTTAGTCATATTGTTTTTATTTCACTAAAAAATAATTAATAATAATAAAATAATGAGTAATTTATATGATAATAATAGTATGATAATTATTAACATTTATTTACTTATATATTAATTAATTTACTTATTTTATTTTATTTAAATAATTTTAAATAATAAATACATAAATAATAAGTACTACCGTTAAAGTTAGTTAAAGTACTAAAATGACCATAATTATACATTACATATTACATATAACAAAAACAAAAACACCTTGGAATATATGTGATAAATAAACTAAATAAATAGATAACAAGTATTATCATTATACATTTAAATATGAAGTTGTTCAAATATAATTTGTTGCAAATAATTGATATGATAGATAAAAATGAACACAAAATTAAAAACAAGAAAAACGGCATCAGTGCCGCAAAGTTCTTCACGTTTCTTCAATTACTTCAGTTACACTTACAACTTTCAACTGTAAAGCAGAACACGTGTGACTTATCCATCTCGGTTTAATTCGATTATACAGTGATCTCATTCTGCAGTTTCAAACACAGCCAAATCAATGCACTTTACTGAATATTAATCGGCTTTTAAGTTAATGCTGGCTGGACGTGACATCACCTCATTAATATTCATGAGCTCAGCTGATACATGATATCAGATTGTTTCAGCTTCACTTTCTCCTTTGACATTGTTCATTTTGTCATCTAAAAGTTTTTGTTCTCTGATGTGACCTTGTGGCGGGACATGTGGGTTCTGTCGTGCCACGCGGGGTGCCGGGACAAGTTTTCCGGCCGTTTCTCCTTGACATTCACGCTGAGGGTGGATCATCTCCAGGGTCATTCTGTAAGCGGGAACGTCTGATCACTGACCTGTGTCTCATCTACTGTCACACCAGTCTCATTTCTGTCTCTCAGTGCCCCATATTGGTCAAATCACACTCTCCTACTTACAGCGACAGTGTTTTAAAGAGGTCATTAAACGGAGAATCAAAATGTCCTTGATACTTACACATATAAGAGAGTACTCTGCAATAAAAACTAGAGGTTGACCGATAGTCAGTTGCTGGAGCTATCAGTCATTGGTATAAATCCATACAGATCCATTTTCTGGGTTGTATCTGTTGCTATAGAGGCAGAGAAGGATCTGCTGTCATTATACAGTACAAGAGCTCATTTCATATGCAAATATGTTAGCCAATCACAGCAGTGGGTGTTTCCTTTGAAGTCTCACAGCAGACACGCCCCTTTCATAAGAGTGTTCAAATCTGAGGCTAAAATCTTTCATTATAAAATAATGATAATAAAAAAAAAATATATATATAGCTGCAAGCAGCGATTACCCGAGGTTCAAGTGCTTTAAGGCATTTAAGCACATTTTGGACCGGCCCCTTTTCTAAACAACCCCATTATAGCTTCCCAAATGGTAGATTTCAACATTTATTTAATAATTATTGACCTAGAGAGTCCAGGGAATTGTACTGCAGTGTTTTTTTTTTGTTTGTTTTTTTTTTCCAGATTGAGCAAAAAACCTAGGACTAGTTCACATTTTCTCAATCATTTAACAAACGATTGTCCATAATAAGAAGTTCCATCGCATGATACCAAAATTGTGTGTATGTGCGAAAAATCATGTGTCGCACACTGCAGTCATTATACAGTAGAAGAGCTCATTTCATATGCAAAGATGTTAGCCAATCACAGCAGTGGGCGTTTCCTTAAGTCTCACAGCAGACACGCCACTTTCATAGGAGTGTTCTAATCAGAGGCTAAAATCTTTCATTATAAAATAATGATAATAAAAAATATAGCTGCAAGCAACGATTACTGGGTTCAAGTGCTTTAAGGCATTTAAGCACATATGACACGTAGCAACCTACAAATTTGCACATTTGGACAGGCCTCTTTTCTAAACAACCCCATTATAGCTTCCCAAATGGTAGATTTCAACATTTATTTAATAATTATTGACCTAGAGAGTCCAGGGAATTGTGCTGCAGTGTTTTTTGTTTTTTTTTCCAGATTGAGCAAAAAACCTAGGACTAGTTTATATTTTCTCAATCATTTAAGAAACAATTTGATTGACAGCAGTGGATCTAGAGGCAAAGTTGTCCGTAAGTTCCATCACATGATACCAAAATTGCACGTGTTAGAAAAAGCGTGCATCCTTTAATCACTAACAAATGAAGGATCTGCTGTCATTATACAGTACAAGAGCTCATTTGATATGCAAAGATGTTAGCCAATTACATCAGTGGGCGTTTACTTTGAAGTCCCACAGCAGACACGTCCCTTTCAAAAGAGTGTTCTAATCAGAGGATAAAATCTTTCATTATCAAAATCATATATATATATATATATATATATATACATCTGAATCAACTAATTAACTCTAAACACCTGCAAAAGATTCCTGAGGCTTTTAAAAACTCCCAGCCTGGTTCATTACTCAAAACCGCAATCATGGGTAAGACTGCCGACCTGACTGCTGTCCAGAAGGCCATCATTGACACCCTCAAGCAAGAGGTCTGTGGGAAGGAAAAAGTGTGGCAGAAAACGCTGCACAACGAGAAGAGGTGACCGGACCCTGAGGAAGATTGTGGAGAAGGACCGATTCCAGACCTTGGGGGACCTGCGGAAGCAGTGGACTGAGTCTGGAGTAGAAACATCCAGAGCCACCGTGTACAGGCGTGTGCAGGAAATGGGCTACAGGTGCCGCATTCCCCAGGTCAAGCCACTTTTGAACCAGAAACGGCGGCAGAAGCGCCTGACCTGGGCTACAGAGAAGCAGCACTGGACTGTTGCTCAGTGGTCCAAAGTACTTTTTTCGGATGAAAGCAAATTTTGCACGTCATTCGGAAATCAAGGTGCCAGAGTCTGGAGGAAGACTGGGGAGAGGGAAATGCCAAAATGCCTGAAGTCCAGTGTCAAGTACCCACAGTCAGCGATGGTCTGGGGTGCCATGTCAGCTGCTGGTGTTGGTCCACTGTGTTTTATCAAGGGCAGGGTCAATGCAGCTAGCTATCAGGAGATTTTGGAGCACTTCATGCTTCCATCTGCTGAAAAGCTTTATGGAGATGAAGATTTCATTTTTCAGCACGACCTGGCACCTGCTCACAGTGCCAAAACCACTGGTAAATGGTTTACTGACCATGGTATTACTGTGCTCAATTGGCCTGCCAACTCTCCTGACCTGAACCCCATAGAGAATCTGTGGGATATTGTGAAGAGAAAGTTGAGAGACGCAAGACCCAACACTCTGGATGAGCTTAAGGCCGCTATCGAAGCATCCTGGGCCTCCATAACACCTCAGCAGTGCCACAGGCTGATTGCCTCCATGCCACGCCGCATTGAAGCAGTCATTTCTGCAAAAGGATTTCCGACCAAGTATTGAGTGCATAACTGAACATAATTATTTGAAGGTTGACTTTTTTTGTATTAAAAACACTTTTATTGGTCGGATGAAATATGCTAATTTTTTGAGATAGGAATTTTGGGTTTTCATGAGCTGTATGCCAAAATCATCAATATTAAAACAAAAAAAAGGCTTGAACTACTTCAGTTGTGTGTAATGAATCTAAAATATATGAAAGTCTAATGTTTATCAGTACATTACAGAAAATAATGAACTTTATCACAATATGCTAATTTTTTGAAAAGGACCTGTATATATAGCTGCAAGCAGTGATTACTGAGGTTCAAGTGCTTAGCAACCTACAAATTTGTACATTTGGACAGGCGTCTTTTCCAAACAACCCCGTTATAGCTTCCCAAATGGTAGATTTCAACATTTATTTAATAATTATTGACCTAGAGAGTCCAGGGAATTGTACTGCAGTGTTTTTTTTTTTCCCAGATCAGCAAAAAACCTAGGACTAGTTTACATTTTCTCAATCGTTTAACAAGCGATTTGATTGACAGCAGTGGATCTAGAGGCAAAGTTGTCAGTAATAAGAAGTTCCATCGCATGATACAAAAATTGTGCATATGTGCAAAAAACAGTGCGTCATACAATCATTTACAAAGGAAGGACCTGCTGTCATTATACAGTACAAGAGCTCATTTTATATGCAAATATGTTAGCCAATCACAGCAGTGGGAGTTTCCTTTAAAGTCTCACAGCAGACACGCCCCTTTCAGAATAGTGTTCTAATCAGAGGCTAAAATCTTTCATTATAAAATAATGATAATAAAAAATATAGCTGCAAGCAGCGATTACCGCGTTCAAGTGCTTTAAGGCATTTAAGCACATTTTTGACCTAGAGAGTCCAGAGAATTGCACTGCAGTGTCTTTTCTAGATTGAGCAAAAAACCTATGACTAGTTTACATTTTCTTAATCATTTAACAAGTGATTTGATTGACAGCAGTGGTTCTAGAGGCAAAGTTGTCCATAATAAGAAGCTCCACCACATGATACCAAAATTGTGTGTGTGTTTGAAAAAAGCATGTGTTGTACAATCGTTTACAAAGGAAGGATATACTGTCATTATACAGTACAAGAGCTCATTTTATATGCAAAGATGTTAGCCAGTCACAACAGTGGGCGTTTCCCGGACACACCCCTTTCAAAAGAGTGTTCTAATCAGAGGCTAAAATCTTTCATTATAAAATAATAATAATAATAATAATAATAATAAATATAGCTGCAAGCAGCGATTACTGGGGTTCAGGTGCTTTAAGGCATTTAAGCACATAAGACAAAAGACATGTAGCAAGCCTTTTTTGCAAACACAGGTAATTTACCATAGAAATATTATGTTTTGTAATGTAAGTTTTATCGAATTCTATAGAAAGAATAAAGAATATCACATGCAACAAAAATGTGCGTCATACAATCGTTAGCGCCTTTGAAAAATGCAAGATCGGAATTGAAATTTCTCACAGACATTATTAACCATGCGTCCAAAAAGGCCCACCAAGTTTCATTGTGATCAGCCTCTGTTAATCTTGTCCAGTCGTCGGTCAATGGCGGCTATGTTTTTTTGAGATTTGCGAATGTCCTTGTAGACACTTGTGGTGCTTTTGACTAAGATTGTGTTTATAGGACAAATAGTTGCAGTTAAATGCAGTTATTTTATGTTTTTTTTTCCCTCTTATAGCACCGTCAAGTGGCCAAGCACTGCAATTATTTCCCTGCAACCTCAGATTGAGCTCTTACATAAGTATTCTGAGTTTTGGCGTCCCTTTGTGATGGTGAGTCAAAAGCTTTTTTTTTTTTTTTTTAGTTATTGATATTCACTCTCCAGAGAATCTTTCTGCACTGGTTTGGTTCTGATTGGTCGAAATACCTAGGACTAGTTCATAAAAGTACGTTTTTGACATCTTCTCAATCTTTTATGAAACTATTTGATTGACAGCAGTGGGTCTAGAGGCAAAGTTGTCCAGAATGAGGAGCTCTGTCATATGAAAATCCAAAATGCCTAAAAATCTCACTCACGACCGAAACTGAGGTGTACGTTTTTTCCAGCTTGATTCCAACAACATAAGACACTTGAGTCTGCGACTGACGGTTTAGGAGTTATGAGCAATTTCATACTTTTGATCGCTGTAGCGCCCCTGTCAGGCCGATTGGGACGAGCATTGGTGACATTGTAGGTGGTGTGAGTACTACCATCCCTCCAAGTTTCAAGTCTCTACGACTAATGGATTGGTCTGTACCATCAGTTTTATGTGGCCATTCTAACAATTACAACAGGGTTTCTGTGCTACATGCTTGAACCCCTACAAAAGCATTTTATGATCCCTTTAAAAGCTGAAATATGCCTGTCTGTCCATTCATCCGTCTGTCTGTTTCACTAATTAGCGGCTGCTCGTTTGTTCTCTTTGAAGACTAATCACGTTAATTGAGCACACGCGCTCGTGTTAAAGTGCTCTTCACAAAGAATTTTAAAGGCAGGCAGAGAAAGAAGGCGCTCAGAAACATCCCACACACACTTTGTTTTGTAAAATCTCAGCTAATGAAAGCCGTTGGTCAGGTGTCGTTCAGCGTGTGTGTGTCTGAAGTTAGTGCTGTATTGCTAAACGAGTTTAAAATTGTCATAATTATAATAATTATATTTTAAATAAAAACATTGTAATATATGTAATAAATTAAATATTTATAAGCAAATATATATATATATATATATATATATACAATAAACTAAATAAATAAAAAAACAACAAGTATTATCCTTATAAATTTAGATAATTAATATTTTAAGTTGTTAAAAATGTATTATAAATAATTGATTAACTACATTAGCAAACATGAACTAACAATTCAACAATAAAGCATTATTAACATTATTAAAATAAAAAATTAAAACTGTGAGTTAACAAGAACAGGAACATTAACAAATAATTTAACAAGTAGTTTAATAAAAGTAAATAAATGAATAAATAGCAGGTATTATCATTATAAATGTAAATAAATAATATCAAGTTGAAATATATTATAAATAATTGCTTTTCTATAATAAAATGATTAAAATTATTTTAAAAAACAATGTAATATGTGTAAGAAATAAACTAATAAACAAAAATAAATAAATAAATAAATAGCATGAATTATTATTATTATTATTATTATTATTATTATTACAAATTTAAATCAAGCAGTCAAAATATTATGGCTATAATATTAACGTTTAAAATGATCACAATTATAGCTTCTAAAATTAAAAAAATATAGCTTCTAAAATTAAAAATAAATAAATAAATAACATATTACTATTATACATTTTAATAAATAAAATAAAATTGTTAAAATATAATTATGAAGAATTGATTTTATATATTAATTATTATTATGTCTATAATTACAACCTCTAAGATTAAAATAACTAAATAAATAAATATTGATCAAACAATCCTATATTACTAGTTTAATAATTACCAAAAATGATAAGTTATTATAAAAAATATAACAATAATAATAATAATAATAATAATAATAATTTTACAAAATGAATGAATTATATATATATATATATATATATATATATATATATAAATAAATAAATACATAAATAAGTGTGCAATAAATAAAAAATAACAAAAAATGGGTAAAAAAAAAACATAATTCTAAAGCATTTATTAATCCTAATGATTGTTAATCTCAACAAGTACTAATACATTATATATATACTAATACAACAAGTACTAATACAGCTTTTCGCTAATCATTTCAACAAATATCTAAATAAATAAACAAATACATACATTTTAATGCTATAAATGCTATAAATCATTAAACAGCTATGCTAAATGCAAACTCAAATAGCCTTTGGTGAGCGAATAACAAGTGCTTAAGGTTTAAACCGTGAAGTAAATGCAAACTGGGATGAAAAATGCAAAATAATTGAGCTAGTTGCGTACTTCAGGTTGGGCCTAGTTAAAAGTTAATTGAGCAGATCTCCATCAGGAATAGATGTGGAAATGAGCCAAGCTACAGTATCTGTGAATAATGACAATAATGAACCCCGGGATAAGCTCAGAGCGAGCTGGAGATGCCAAACCAAATCAAACGGCAGAAAGTTGGCTGAAACTACAGAACAAACCGAAGGAGATCACCGGAGGTCTGAGCGACTCGAGAGAAAACACGAGTGATTGACAGGCACTCCACGACATGTGAAAGCAGACACAAACGCCGTCTGTCCTCCTCCCACACGCGACGTCTGGATTTACACGCGTGTGTTTGGACTAACATCCTCCTACACGCCGCTGCCGCATCAATAGAACATCTGCAGACGATTAGACGACGCGCTAAACTGCGAGAGGAACGCGGGCGGAGACGCACAACCACTTATTAACCCATCCACAGCTTCCACACAGGACTGCATCAGAGTCATGCTTTCCCTGAGGTCCTTGAGTCTGAAGCAGAGCACCTACAGCTCATGCTGAAGGTCAGAAACCTCTGGAGAAACAACTTTCTGCTTTCTGCTCGTCAGGTTAATCAACACAGACAGGAACAGAGCTTCGTTATATACATTAGATACGCTCTACGTGAATTTAGACACATTAGTTCTCTGGAGATCTCAGTTGTTTCATACATGTCTCAAATGTTGGATGCTGAAATTGAAGTGGCTTGTAAAAAACAGGTCAAGTGTGTATTTTGTTTAAATCTGTCATTTTATTATTTAATTTTAATATTTTATTTAAATAATACTAATATTACATTTTAGGATGATTATTAAAAATACTATTTATTTATTTTTTATTTCAAGTCATCCATTTAAACAAACAAACAAACCTATATTACTAGTTAAATAATTAATATGAACTTGTAAATTCTTATTAAAAAAAATAAAATGTAAAACATATTATTATTATTATTATTATTATTATTATTATTATTATAAATGTACTCATTTAATTTATAAATAAAAATAATTATTTTATAAAAAGATTTTAGTTATTTAAGCAATAATAATAATAATAATAATAATAATAATAATAATACATTTTACGATGATTATTTAAAATACTGTTTAACATTTCATATCATCCATTTAAACTAACAAACTAATAAACCTA